>CM075813.1:46660374-47053327 GCA_037975025.1 Excoecaria agallocha
GAGTTGTCTCTTTCAAATTTACTGCACAAATTCAATTGGGAAATGCCTGTTGGAATGAAAAGGGAAGACCTAGATTGGCATTGCTGTGCACAAGAAAAATACTCTCTCGTGGCAACTAAATACGTATGAATTATACAATAAAATGGCTTATGTAAAAAGTAAATTTTATAATACACATGGGGCACTGTACGATTGATTCAATCAATAAAATAAAAATTTATGGACTAATTCTATGTTAACTATTTTTTATTCTTTTATAATTTTCAATGAAGAAAGGGATTTGTTCTACGCTCGTCGTTTTGTATGATTTTGCATGGTTGACATAAACTACTTTATCGTGTCTATATGTCTTCATCTGGTGACCTTGTTCTTGGACACCGATTGGCATAATATGGACACAACACAAAAAACAAAGTTCAATTACTACTGAGGTTGTGCTTTCAAATTTTTGATGAGCAAGGTCAAGCACGTATAATTTAAGAAAATAAAATACGTGCATGCATTATATATATTAAAAACAAATTGCTAATATATATATACATATATATATATATATATATATATATATATATATATATATATGTGAAAGTGACCATTGCACAAACGAGATATTGTTACACTTCACAAGCTTCCCAGCAAACGAAAACGCATTACTTAATTCCCAGCCTGATTCTATTGTCTATTTCCATACTTCTGGTGAGGCGGTTATGATAATTTCTTCATTCTGTCCTTCTTACCATCATCTTATGTCATAGCAGAACTTCCGTGCAAGAAATTAAATTTCTATAAAAAGGCACATATAGGATAAGAGGGTTTTATTTAATTTGAAAATATTTTCTCCTACTAGGGTTCCCACAATAATATCTAGATTTTTTTTTTCCATATATTTGTTGGATGAATAAGTTCATGATCAATCCAACCTTTATATGTTCAAAATATTAATTAATCCGCATACATATTATTGATTTTTTATTATCCAAGTTCTATTGCATAGAAAGATAAGCAGCGCAATCTAAGTTGGACTTAAAATTGGGTTTGTAGACTGTACTAAGTTGAACTTATATATATGTGGCCCTATACTCTATTCCTTTTTCAGTCAGGCAAAAAAAAAAAAAAAAAAAAAACAGGACAAGTGCCCTATTATTTTTGAAAGATTTTCATGGTATGAAATTTAATTTTAACTATGTTACGGTCTTATCTAAGAATCTAGAAAGCCAATTAAGTTGAACCCAAAAATCAGCGTTAGTTTCATCCAAGTCAGTGGATTTATCAATTGTTGATGGAAAGTTGTGAATTTTGAACAGTAACTAGTTTGTGTGGATGCAACCAAAGCTATCTCACTATCTTTGGATAAATCTTTGTTGATGAGTGAGATTACATACTCCATCAACACAGAATCACATGGCAATTTGATTGGCCCTTCACTCGGTAGTCCGAACCGAATGCTTCTTCTGACATTTTGAATAACTCTATGAAGATTTTACAGCTCAGATATGCCAATGGAATAACGAATCGATGATCATCAGTTGTGTAGATAACAAAATTTCCTGTCTCAGTTGTGTTTCTGCTGCCACTGGTTTTAGGAAATGACATTATTTTCCGCCTCATGGCAGTTATCTTTTGCCACTTTCTTCATAGTTTGATGAGCTTTCTTGGGCTGATCATGATGCTTTTTTCTTCAATGTTAAAGAGATGATTGAGATGGTGGGATTGGCGAGTAAATAATGGAAGGTAAATGGCTACTTATATACTCAAAGATTCCATTGTGTTGAGATTTTCTATGTAAAAGCATCATATTAATACTAGTCGGTTAAACTTTGCAGAGAGTTTCTTTCATTGTTTTTATCGATTTTTGTTAGGCTATAGTATTGGGAAGTAGAGATGGGTAATTACAAACTGCCAAAGTAAGTTGTTAAATAAAGTTCTCTCTAAATAAATAAATAAGTTGTTAAATACAATTATGTATTTTGTATATTTACTCCTCCAATTCTTTATAAGTTTCTATTTTGAGTTTTATTTTTATTCCTAAATAAATGTCAATTTAAAAAAATAAGGTATAAATACATATTATCTTTCTATGTTAACTTAACTTTAATAAATAGCTATTAATCAATTAAAGAGGCACAATATATTTTATAAGAGGTTAATTTAATAAATCAAGTGAATTAGCATTTCTTAATTTTGGTGAAAATTTAAAATGAACACTTTAAAAGAAATATTGGGAGTAATTTTTATCAATTTAAACTATGCGCAACGATGGAAATAGTGTAATGGCCTGAATAACGGATCGGCCGTGAATAGTAGTTTTCAATAGTAAACAATGGTTCCAAGGTAAAAAGTACATCTGGATGTGAAAATATTTTATTTAATCATCGGAAAATATTGATAATGTTCAGTTTGGAGTTGAAATTTGAAGAGAAATCAAGGTCGAATAAGCCTCAAAAAGTCAAAATTATGAAAAATGAAGTGATTCGGTTCAAAGATTAACTAGGTTGATCTAAATTTGATCGAACCCTTAAAAGCAAATGAGTTCTAAAAATCATCAAAAATAAAATAAAATATTTATATTAGGTTCTATATTTGTATTTTTTTTTAGTTTTAAAGTTTTAAGCAAAATAAAATTTAGTGTATTAGGTTTTATTAAAATCAATACAGTACATTAAGTTTTGGCAAAACTCAATATGCTATATTTAGTTTGAGAAAAAAATTTAATATAGTGTATTAGGTTTATCAAAAGTGAATATAATATAATTAAATTGCTTATATATTCATATTTTTTAGCTTTAAGCAAAAATTGAATATAGTGCATTAAGTTTTATTAAACTCAATACATTGTATTAAGTTTTGACAAAAATCAATATACTATATTTAGTTTGAAAAAAAATGTAATATTATATTAGATTGTCAAAAGTGAATATAATGTAATTAAATTGCTTATATATTTTTATTTTTTTTAGTTTTAAGAAAAATAAAATATATTGTATTAGGATTTATTAAAATCAATACAGTGTATTAAGTTTTTGCAAAACTCAATACGTTATATTTAGTTTGAGAAAAAAAACTGAATATAGTATATTAGGTTTGTTAAGTGAATACAATGTAATTAAATTGCTTATATATTCATATTTTTCAGTTTTAATCAAAATTTGAAGATAGTGTATTAGGTTTTATTAAACTCAATACAGTATATTAAGTTTTGGCAAAAATCAATATACTATATATAGTTTATTTAGTTTGAGCAATATGTTGTTAGGAGATCCCATGTTATGTGTAAATGAAGAAGACATAGCTGTAATGTTGTTTGTTGAAAGGAAGTTTGTGCATCCGAAATCTGAAATGTTAACTATATTGCGCTGCATATTGTTTTATTGAATAAAAAGTAAATATATTGTGCTATGTCTTTGATGCTGTTTTTATTTGAGTGGACGGAGAAGATTAAGGAATTATTGCAACTAAAATTGAATGAGAATGAGAATAGGAAAGGAAGTGGTAAAGAAACTAAAATTTATTTTTTCATTAACAATTGTCAAATAATCCAAATAAGAAATGGACCCAATCAAACTGAGCAAGATCTAAACCACAACCATCTCTTGTTTTCTTTGTAATGTAACCAAAATCACTCGATTCTATTCGATACCCAAACAACTACGTTAAATATGATTAACGTTCTACAAGGTCAAAGATTCTAATTACAACCATCCAAAGTTTAATTATTACCACACTGACAAAAGAACACATTCAATTTGGGCATGGATATAATTAATGTAGTTTCCATGCGCTCAACACTCCCGTGATTCTTGCAACAGCTTTAACACCTTCAACTGGCTAAAAATTATCATAAATCTCTCCGTTTATAGGTAAAAAAGATCTGCCCAATATTGATATTTTACTTTTAAGTTTTTAAGTGTGATTAGTTTCTATTTTCTTTGAAAAAGAAAGAGGTTTTGATTAAAAATTATTGGTAATAAATGTTATGATCATTCAAAAATCATTTATAATCATAATGAAACATTTTTTAAAGTGAAAATTTAAAAAATGGTAATTATAAAATAAAAAATTTTTAAAATAGTATTTAAGAAAAATAGAAAATTGAAGAATGCAAATATAAAATGTATCTTTTTTTTTTTGGCTCTACTAATTGCAATTATTGATCTTAATTAATCGAAACTTATATCATATGCTAAAGTAAAAAGAGTGCGTCTTACAAAAAAGACAACAGACAATCATATGGCCTATTAATATTTTCATTTCTTTACTTATCAGTTCCTCATAAATTGCAATTTTCATTTCTTGTACACTTTAACAAATAAATATGCAACTCTATTTTCGGATTTATTTATTTTTTTTATTACTTTTCATCCAAGCATCATTAGCTATTTAGTTTGGTGATGTGAGAGATCAATTTTCTTTTTTAATTACAAAATGATATTTATGTAAAATTCAGCATCAAGATGTACAAACGTCTCCACTCGTATTGTAGTACTATTATTATCTATAATCCTCCCTTTTTCGGATAATTTATTGTGATGCACTGTCACTTTGACATAATCATAATGGACCGCATTGATTCATAATCAGGCAACTATGGTGATAAATACAACAGAATTAGGAAGAAATGCAGCTACAATAGGAATGTACAAATGCACTAATGGAGACCCTAAATAAGAAATTACAGCTGGAGTGATAGAGTCCTAAACCGTGAGGGAAATGTAGACCCTTATTATCATCTGTCAGTTTTTATTTCTTTTGGTGGAAAAAGAAAGCGACAGTAAGGAATCACCATTGATAGTGATAGCAAACTTACAAGGTTATATCCCCTTCTCCCTTTAAGCGACAGTAAGGAATCACCATTGATAGTGATGGCAAACTTACAAGGTTGTATCCTCTTCTCCCTTTCTTACTCTCATTTTTTTCAATGTGCAAACTAAGCAGCAAGTTTCTTAGTTTGATCATCCTTTTGAACTTTAAATATTCAATCAGTTTTGTTTATAATTTTTACTTTTTTTTTTTTTTTTTTTTGAGATTGTAGGTTTTGTTTTGAATTAGAGATGAATACAGAAGGACGTTCCAATGGCGGATCTTCCCACGGCTCTGTCCTCGGGATCCGCCGGGATGCCTCCTCTCTTTCATATCTCTGCGGCTTATCGCAAAGTTCTCAAAACTTATACTCAGTCACTGTTGACAATGGAACTACTTCTGCTTTAGTTTTTAATTATATATACGTGTTTTGAAAACCGGATCAGACCAGCCGGTTCAACTGGTAACACTTGAAAAATGAAAAACCGGATTGAACCAAGAAATTGAATGACCCTATAAAATCTGGTTTTCAATTTCTTTAAAACTCACATTAAAAGTGGTACAGCTGTTACATCTCATATTCTTACGTGTATTTATTTTTTCTTATTTATAATTATGCTAACATTAAAATAATTATAACATCCCACGCTTCTGCTTCTTTAGGAATGGCCTCAGAAAATAAAATTGAGATTGTAATGACAAAGCAACCGCCAGACGGAACGCAGGAAGAAAGAAAGAATGGTTGCTCAGCTACTGCTACTCTAATCTTCAGTTCCTCAATCGCTGTTTGTGGTTCATTTGTTTTTGGAGCCACTGTACGCTAACTTGGGTCACAATCACTACTATTTATTATTGGTTAGTTTAATTTTATAGTAAAAAAAAAAACTCTTTAATTTGCAGCTTGGATATTCTTCACCGATTGAATCCGGAATCAAGCACGATCTTGGCCTTTCTCTATCCCAGGTTAGTCACGTTTAATTTTAGTCACACGTTGATAATTCTGCTAGCTAACATTAAATCAGTTCTCGATGTTTGGTTCAATTATGGCAATCGGAGCAATGTTTGGAGCAGTAATCAGTGGGAAAATTGCTGATGTTTATGGTCGAAGAAGTGTATGTTCCTTAAGCTGTGTCCATTACAAGACAATTTTGAGCTAAACTTTCTTATAACAATAGTACTAATAATTCTGATGATGCAGGCAATGGGGATTTCGCAAATAGTCTGCATCATTGGTTGGCTTGCAATCACATTTTCTCAGGTTTAGTTTATAGTTTCTCCCTCTTTAATCAGGTCAGATTTTAAGTTAATTATTAATTAAGTTGACAATATTTTCTAACAGAAAGCTTGGTTGCTTGACCTTGGAAGACTATTCACAGGGTGTGGAGTTGGGCTTCTTTCTTTTGTGGTAAGCTTTTTAAGTTTATTTTATATAATTAGACTGATTAAAAAAGCATAATAATCTTAATTACTTTACACTTTAAATTAATTAAAAATAATATATTCATGATTCAGATACCTGTGTACATAGCAGAAATAACACCCAAAAATCTTCGAGGAGGATTTGCATCTCTTCATCAGGTAAATCATATATATATAGACATTATGATAAGAGAAAACAGAAAAAGTAATGTGCTAGTTTTTTTCGCAGTTGCTGCTTTCAATCGGTACAGCAGTGATATATGTTGTTGGAGGTGTTCTCTCCTGGCGTAATTTGGCTCTTATAGGTACATTGATTTCACGTTTATATATAAATAAACACAATCCATTCTTAGGTTTTTTTTTCTTTTTTTTTTTTCTCAATGGGATTCTTTATAATTATAAATATATTTGCAGGAATTATTCCATGTTTAGCTCAGGTTTTAGGTCTATTCATCATTCCAGAGTCTCCAAGGTGGCTGGTAATTGTTAAGTTCACTCCTGATGAAGAAGAGAACATATAATGCCATATATATCTTATAGTTTGTACTTTTTTTTAATCTCAAATTCGCTTTTAAATTCAAGAAATTTCATGTTTGAAATAATCATTAAGATTAATTAAAACGAATGCAAAATATTCGCAGGCAAAGATTGATCGACAAAACGAATCTGAAGCTGCCCTAAGATGCCTTAGAGAAAAAAATGCCGATGTATCAGAGGAATCAACTGATATTAATGTAAATTTATACTGGAGCTTCATTAGTAAATTTTTCTTTTAATTTAGCTATTTAAATAGCATAATCAATTTTGCCTTACAGGAATATATTCAAACCCTTAGACTGCTTCCAGAGGGTAAAATTTTAGACTTATTTCAACATATATATGCTCGTCCACTGATGGGTAAGTCTTGGTGCACTATTAATCTTAATTTATTTTTGATTATTCACCTAATGCTTATCTGTTAATGTGATAATTAATGCAGGTTGGAATAGGGATAATGCTACTGCAACAATTTGCAGGACTTAATGCAGTTAACTTTTATGCAAATTCTATTTTTGATGAAGCTGGTGAATAATAATTCTGATGATCACATGCCAATTTTTCTAAAAAAGGATAAACATGCTAACAATCTATACTTAATGACAGGTTTTTCAGCGGAAGTTGGATCGGTAGTAATATCTGTAATTAAGGTTATCCAATCATCAACAGTCCGAATTAATTTAAACATCTTTATGCTTTTTTTTTTTTTTTTGCTTTTACAATTCTTACAAATTTCATTGGACAGATTCCAACGAGCATGTTAGGTCTATTCTTAATGGATAAAACTGGAAGAAAACCACTTATGATGGTACATATATACGTCGTTTAATATTGCATTCATGATTATATATAGATTAGATAAATGATGTATTATTTAACTTGGTAATCTTTTGCAGGTTTCTGTGTTAGGAATGTGCTTAGGCTGCTTTCTGACAGGATTGTCGTTCTCATTGCAGGTCCATTTTGATATAGTTTCTAGTAAAATTCAATTATTTTATGGATTTTTTTTGCTTTGATCAATTCAAACCTATTTGCCTGAATATTTTTCTTTTTGATATCAATAGAAGCTTCAACTGTGGAAACATCATCTCACCCCTATTTTTGTATTTGTTGGTATAACTGTAAGTTAAGCCAACAAAATTTAATTACATGCAAGTATTTCCTAAATAAGGTTTGAAAAGAAAATGAATTATGTATAATATGTATGGTTTTATTTGGTTATGGTATCAGACCTACAATGCATCAACTGGACTAGGACTGTCAGGAATTCCTTGGATTATAATGTCAGAGGTAAGTTTTATAAATCAGTCATAGTTGAAGTGGAAAATCATTTCTGAAATAAGTAAACTAACGCTATTATTTCAGATATTCCCAATAAACCTGACCGGTTCGGCTGGAAGTTTTGTGTCATTGATCAACTGGTTTAGTTCTTGGATTGTTGGCTATGTTTTCAATTTCTTGATGAAATGGAGCCCAGCTGGTAATCTGCTATCTATTTGATTATGCATATGTTTTGTTTGATTCTTGTAAATTCTAATGCAGGTTATAATTATCTGTTCTTTTCAGGAACATTTTTCATATTCTTCAGCATTTGTTGTTTGGGTGTTGTATTTGTTGCTAAGTGGGTACCTGAAACTAAGGGAAAAACACTAGAAGAAATACAGTCAATGATGACACAATCACAGACTAACACTGTATGACGAATAACCTTTATAGCATAACCTTTACGAAATCAAATGGCAATTTGATAGGACCTTTACTCAGCAGCCCAAATATTTGTTCAGACATGTTGAATAGCTCCCTTGTGATGTTATTGCTGATATATGCTAATGGGATAACAAATTGTCCCTTGTCTATGAATCCAATGTTAGTACCAACTCCATTTTACTATTTGATAGTAACAGAATAGAAATGAAATATCTGATTTGGTAATGTGAAAGAGTTATACTTCCATAAGGGTTGTTATTATCGATTTGACCAAAGGCATTAGATTCTCCATTTTATAGATTTACTTCAATATTACGGATTCAAACGGTACAATAACGAAATATTAAATTAACCAAGATTAATATATTACACTACGTTGTCACTTTTCCTAGCCACCTTTTTAGATTAAAACTACAGAATAGTGGGCAAGAAATTTTGAAATTACATCTAAGTTCATGATATATATATATATATATATATATATATATATATATATATATATATATATATATATATATATATATATATATATATATATATATATATAGCTATAAAAGTTTATAGATTTAAGCCTTGAAGAACGGATGGAGATCTAGCAAACTTGTAACACCCTTACTGTAACAGACTTACCGATTTATGCAATTGGTCGGAATTTTTTTTTTTTCAATCTTTATCACAACAACCATTTTTTTAGTGTTACTAACTTCACATTTCAAAACGTAATTTTTATTTGCCGCTAACCTATAACTATCAAGTTTTATTATTCATTTTTCGAAAATTCGGTAATATAACGGCTATATTTTTAACTAGCCCCTTGAAAAGTAGATAATATACACGGCATCTCAGAAACACAATAGAATACATAATTCATCCATACATTCTCCAGCACAACAGAAACTTATTTTCCATATAAACATATACAGTCCAATACTCTCACTCATATACAAAATTATTATTTTACAAATCAATTCTTAACACAACCATGAATAATATACATGCCAATTAAGATTAACAATTAAATTCCTTCAGCATCCTTCAGGTCCTGTGTACTTTTGCTCCAGAAAGATTGGTACCTATACGTCGTAAATCCTACGTGCTAAACATTAAACATGTCCAGTAGTGAGTAACAATCATAGTATTTTCCTAACATGCATAATTTCCTAATTATACTAAATTAGGCTAAATTTATCAAATTTTCTCATCCAAAAGCATGGTAGATTATTATGAAACTAATTTTTCTATTTAATATCAAAACTTTACATAACCTTTTAGTTTAGTTTTTAAACTTTCAATTTATTACAAAAATACCCTTTTATTTCATTATTTATCAAAATGCCATTTCTTTTCTTATTTTCTCCTTTTTTTTTCTATTAATAGGCTTACAATTTACCAATTAAACATTATTTTGACTTTTTCTTGTAAAATTATATTTTAGTCCTTTAACTTTACAAAAGTTCATTTCATTAACTGTTTGTTGACTAAATTATCATTTTATCCTTATTAATCATTTTCTTATCACTTTTACTTATTAAACCTATCTTTGAAAAAATTACCATTTTACCCGTAAATTTTTTATTTCTTTTCATTTTGGTCCTTTTTCACTTTTATCTTCAACTTTAGCTTTTTTTTACACTTTTAACATTTTTTTATAATTATGCCACTAGTACAGATTCGGTTGAAACTTCAGACCGGATATACTGAACATGGATCTCACAGGACCACAATAGACTGAGAAATGATCCCAAAAGATCATTCATCACAGAACATATGAAAGATACTATGGAGATCAAAGATCCTACAATAGCAAAGCAAGTCATCATGACTTGCACCGCGGTACAGATATCCCTATACCCAGCCAATTATATTCTGAGCTAGATTTTACTGCCTAACTATTTTTAAGGGCACAAATTAATTAAATTACACGTCATTATTCATATTTTTCACTCTTTTCAATACTTTTCCAATACAGTCACTTAACAATCAATCTCTTTTACATGGTCTGTGAATTAATTTACCATAATTCATTAATTTCTTATCAAATTATGATTGATCTCACATTACTTTAACATTTTTACCTTATACATAACCAAAATTTATTTTCAAAAATATTCATTTAATTCACATAAATCCTACAAAAATTTGTGAACATCATATTCCATTCCTACATTCATTTTAAAGCTTATTCTCATCAAAATAAACCAAATACACATTATTTTCCTAAAGGGAATAATTCGGCCACTACAAGTAAACCGCCATACATATGCTTTTCAATTAATATAAGCTTCCTAATATGCATAATTAAGGTCTAATTACGCTAATCTAACATCAATTTCAATTATACCCATTTAGATTAAATTTTTCTTAATAAACCTAAAGGAAAATCATACAAAATATAGGAAAATAAAAGGATTATTTAGCCACTAACCTTTTCTTGTAATTTTCCTTGCCTACGCTTCCTTTTTTTGCCTTTGAACTCTTGGCAATTTGATCTTCCTCTTGAAATCCTTCAATGGCCGAATTTAACATCAACACAAACCCTATGATTTTGATCTCAAATGCTTAAAATGACAGCAAAAATGAACTTTAGGTACCTATAACTAGTAGTTGACACCTTGGAACAAAATTAAAACCAAGAAATTCACTTACCTCATATTGACACCTAAACTTTATCACTTGATTTATTTCCTCTAATCAAAGATCAAAGGCCGCTAGGGTGGTTAGAGAAGCATATTATACTATCCTATACTTTGATTTAGTGTGAATTGAGAGAAAAATAGATGAAATGAGAGAGAGAGAATTTGGCAAAAGTGGTTCGGCTATGGAAGAGGATGAAGATGGTTGATGAAGCTTCTGGTTTTTTTGGATCTTCTGCCTTTTATATGTGCTCTTAATGGGCTTGGACTGGGTTTTTTCTATGGGCTTAAGCTATTTTTAATTTAAGCCCGATAATTATCCGATAAACGGCTCTAATTAAATTTTTTCACTTTCATTAATTTCATCATTATTATCACATTAAAAATAGACTGTACACAAAATTTTAGCCCAACCGGAGTCTGTTTCTGATCCGGTTCAATTAAATTGATCCGATTCAAAATTATCGGTGTTACCGAAAATTTTATTTTTTTAACCAAAATATTCTACACATTATTTTAGACACATATGTAATTTTTCATAATTTTTAGATTTTATTTGCTATTTTAATGGCCCGATCAAATTTTGGTCAAACAGTTACCGTAAAACCCTAATTGCTCTGTTTTTCGTATTTTTTACTTTTGGAGGTCTATTTGACCTCAAATTCACTTCAAATTTCAATCCTGGACTACTCATGACTAATGCTTTCCGATAATCAAATAAAATATTTTTCGCTTTAGGTGGTATTTTTCAGCCCGACAACTTTATTCACTATCGAAAAGTACTATTCATGGCTAATTCAGTGTTGGAGCCATTATAAAGCTGCTGCTGCTGGTGGTGCTTGTTGTCTTGGTGGTGGTGGTCGTCGTGTTTTTGGGTGGCTAAGCAAGAAGTAACATAAATAGTGCCAATCATAAGATTGAGAAAGAGAAACAGAACAGTTGGGGTAAACCAATAAGCAGTTTGTTCCCTTCTGCTCCCAGTAACAACTCAAAAATGCAATTCATCACGCTTCAGATTCACCGTCCATCTGGTCGACCTCCGGAGATCCTCAACATGGGCGTTCATCTACTCGACAACACAATGTGCAGTATGCCATTGTACACAGACCTAAGCGCCTCTGCCGTTGGATTCCACGATCTCATCAATGCGAAAACCAATAATATACAAAGCATCGAAGATAAAATAGCTAAATTGCGATGGACAAGGAGTGACCGTAGATATTTCCACTTCCACGGATGATTTTGGGGTAAGACTAAAAGGAAGTGGTGTAGTGAGATCTTCAGTAATTACTGGAGGTTCATTAATAAGTTCATATATGGTAAAATCCAAGCCTAGTAAAAATAAAGAGCAAATATTAGATAATTCAAATGGCAATGGCAACATGGTGAACGGATCACTTTACTCCGATGTAGGGCTGCCTGTGTCAGTAGTGGCAGCTGCTATAGCTAAAGGATTGATAAAAATGCCAGATTGACAAATTTGCAATTTTGTGCCACGTGCCAGCTTTTTATTAGTCATTGATGCGGATGAAAAAATGATGTGGCATCTGATGTGTTAATATTGACATATCATCTAATGATGTGGCTAAACACACATCCTCATTTGCACAAGCAGCTGATGTGTCATGTCATGTCAGCACTCTGGATATATTTTTACCGAAAAAATGTTATAATACGATTTTTGCGTAAAATATTGCTAAATTTAGTGATAATTTTATCACGAAAATTTATTTAATTACTTACGTACGTTATTAGATTTAAATTCAGTGATAATAAGTGAAATTAATCCCCTTTAATCCTTTAATTATATTGCTCTATATATGTGAATTTGGGCCAACAAATGAAAGTTTGCTATGCTTGAAAACCAGTTATTATTATTATTATTATTATTACATGGAGCCAGGATTTAAGAAACGACTTTGCTTGGCTCACTATTTATTGAGTTAATTTCATCCATGCATGAATTAATTATACCATAAAAACTCACAAAAAAAAATATTTCATAAAAATACTTCAATTTTTGAAAAAATACTATTAAAGTCATCAATAAATCATGAATTTTGCGCCGAAAGACTAACATGGCATGCCATGTTGGCTTGAAACATCTATATGGCCTGTTTTGAAAGGTTCCACATGGAATTTTTGGAAAGTTGCAAGTTGGGCCACAACAATGCTCGAATATATCAAATTCATAATTTTCTAGTCAGAGTATTTTTAGTAGTAATTTTTTAAAAAAATTGAGTTATTTTTGTGATTAAGTCGTTATTATAATATAATAATATAGTGATTATGAATGAAGTTAACTTTTATCTTCTTGAATCTTGCCAATAATAAATGGGATGCATGAGATCAAAATGACAATAATATATTTTCGTATTCTAAATGTTAAGATAAAATAGAAGAAGGAAAAAGAAAGAAGAAAAAAAGAGAAAGAGATAAAAAAAAATAAAAAATAAAAAATAAGAAATAAAAGAAAAAGTAGAAGTGAGAAGAGATGGATGATGAATATAGAATGAAATGAAAAATAAGAAAAAAGAGGAGAGTTTTGGAATTAGAAATGAATTCCACAAACGGACTCCAACACCACCATATAAAGACCCTAAATCCTCCAAGTAGGAAAAGAATAAAAGACACCAGTTTTCCATTTTACAGGTGTGCTTAGTGAGGCACCTATCATACGTATCCCGGCAAGAAGGATAATATAGCAAAATAACAAGGTCGAACAATTCATTTTCTTTGCAAAAAACGTGTCGTGTTGGTGTTTTCTCCAATGCATTTGGGGTTGGAAACCACACGGAATTTAGCTTTTTCCTATGACACATTGCCAATTGAAATGATGAGTTAATGGGAACAAGAGAAACAATTGAGTGTAGGAAACAGTAAAGAGTCAAATTGTGTGAGTGAATATGCTAGTGCCGTGGCATAATTTACAATAAGGGAGACTTTAATAATTCTCATATTATAAGTTTGGTTGCAACACAATCTCAAGACCAAAACAAAATTAAAAGCAGCAATTGAATCTGCAGGACATGTTGATCAATAATCTATTGTTATATAAATTTATATTTTAAATGCAGTATCAGTACATAGTGACAGGAATTGTAGTTCTTATTCAAATTATGGGCTTTCTGCTAGGACTTGCTTTGTGGTACAGTTCAAGAGAGAAGAGAAATACAGCGGATGTCGAAAAAGAAAAAACAATGAACAGGTCAGGATTGACTGCAAGTAGTGATATAATAATTGTTGGTGCTGGAGTTGCTGGTTCAGCACTTGCATATGCTCTTGGCAAGGTCTAATCAACATGCTAGCCTGTTTTTTTTTTTTTTTCACTTGTAATAAGCTAATAGCATGTCATTTCTTTTTTGGTTACAAAGGCTCCAACTAGAGTTCAAATTCGAGAAGTCTAACTCAAGACAGGACTAGTACTGCTAAGCTAAAAGCTTATTAGTAGAATATTTCAATTGCAGGATGGACGCAATGTGCATGTAATTGAAAGAGATTTAAAGCAACCTGACAGAATGGTTGGCGAACTTCTGCAACCTGGAGGGTATCTTAAATTGATTGAGTTGGGTATGGAAGGTAAGCAATAACTAACATAAAGGCAATCCGATCTCAGCTTTTAGTATAATGAAGTTTTTTATAATTTAATTTTTTGTGCTTCAGATTGTGTGAATGAGATTGATGCTCAACAAGTTTTCGGATATGTTCTTTACAAGGATGGGAAGAACATTAAACTATCTTACCCATTCAATTCAAATCCGGTAGGAAGAAGTTTCCACAACGGTCGTTTCGTGCAAAGGATGAGAGAAAAAGCTGCATCTCTTTCCAAGTAATTCTTCGTTTCTATAATCTGCAATAGCATTAAACTTTCACCATTTTCACAGTCAATCCTCTATATGAGCTACCTTGAAATTTCTACAGTGTGAGATTGGAGCAAGGAACAGTGACAATGCTAATTGAAGAAAAGGGAACTATCAAAGGGGTGCACTACGTATGCAAAACCAAAGCAGAGCAACAGCTAAATGCATATGCTCCTCTTACTATTGTTTGTGATGGGTCTTTCTCAAATTTGCGCCGAACACTATGCAAGCCTAAGGTATGTATCATTACCAAGTATTTAGAGACACCTTGGTATGGACATGCATTATTCTGTAATTGGTGAACCGCGGTTTTTAAGAGATTTAGTAAAGTAAATTTTGGATTGTATTTTTTCTCAATTTGATCATTGTGAAAGTCTCGCTATGATCTTGTACGAAACGTCATTCTCCGAACCCCGTTAAACTTTGTTGTCTATTTCTCTTTCTTTGTGTGCGAATTGCAATTTTCATAATAAAATAGTATTGGTTTTTGCAGGTTGAAGTTCTCTCCTGTTTCGTTGGCATGGTTCTAAAGAATTATGAGCTTCCATATCCGAATCATGGACATGTAATTCTTGCAGATCCCTCCCCAATCCTATTCTATCCAATTAGTAGCACAGAGATACGATGTTTAGTTGACATTCCAGGCCAAAATGCTCCATCTATATCTAATGGCAAACTGTCTCACTATTTAAAAACCATAACTGCTCCTCAGGTATGCATAATAATCTGAATTTAACTTCCATCTCCTTCTACTATAAATAATCAGACATCTATGTTTCAGATTCCAGTAGAGTTGCATGACGCTTTTGTATCAGCAATAGAGAAAGGAAACTTTCGGATTATGAAGAGCAGAAGCATGGCTGCATCTCCTAATCAAACTCCAGGTGCAATGTTAATAGGAGATGCATTGAACATGAGCCATCCTTTAACAGGAGGAGGAATGACTGTGGCATTGTCGGATATCGTTCTGCTACGAGATCTTCTTAGACCTCTTAGCGATCTAAATGTTGCGAATCTTCAATCCTTTTACATCCTGCGTAAGGTAAAATAACTGACTAAAACCATAACCAAATGGCAAATTTCTGTAACATTTTTCAACTAACATTAAATGTTCATGATGAATCTTTTCAAGCCAATGGCATCCACCATGAATATATTAGCAGATGCCTCATACAAGTTGTTTAGTGCATCACCTGATAATCCATCAAGGAAGGAACTGCATCAAGTATGTTTCGAGTATTTGAAATTAGTAGGAAATTTCTCAAATGGACCAATAGCTCTACTCTCTGGCCTCAATCCTCGCCCTCGGAGCTTATTTTTCCATTTCTCTGCTGGCGCTGTTTATGCTGTTGGCCGCTTGTTACTTCCATTTCCTTCACCTAAACGCATGGCTAGAATGATTCGGGTCCGTTTCTAGTCCATTAAATTTGTTTTTGATCTTTTTCTCCAGCAGATTATGCAGTTGCAAGATTTACTGATATATATATGTGTGTGTGTCATCATTTTTTCAGGAAGTATCAAGCTTACTTCAAAGTTCCAATTGTGGATTAAGAAATATAAGAAATAAATAAGTTGTCCAAGAAAGTGTAGAATTGCTTATGATCTATTGTTTAATGATGAAATTGCCAAACTAACCATTGGAATATATATTTTGTTTCTACCAATTCTAATTAATTAATTTATTTGTATGTCGAAACTATATAATTCAAAGAAACACAAATACCTAAGATCAGAGTCTCACCCTCTCCCCATGAGTTCTTGGTAATCCAGTATGATTTTTCCTTCATCCGAATGAAAGCATAGCCAGCCGAACCGTATCCCAGCATTAACACTTCATAATCTAGCCTCCTTCAGCAAATATAAGGGCATGAAACTCCACGAATGTATATCTGCATGAACACGACATTAAGACTTAAAAATTGATGAATGCATTTTTAAAAATTAAAAGAAAAAAAAAAGAATATTGTGTATAAATTCTCGTCGTATATATCTAACATATGAGTCATTTTTCACATGTTAAACATATTAGGCCCATTATTGGAATAATGATTTTTTTATTTTTATAAAATAAAATATAGATTACACAAAGAATTAAAAATTTAATCCTAAAATTATGATTTTCTTTTTTTTTTGATAAATAAATTTATCAAATTTACCGTAGTAGCAGTACGATCCAAACAATTGCCGACTAGACCGATCCTACCCATATTGATATACTCACACATTTAGGCTACGTTTGGTTCATTGTATTGTATTAGCTTGTACAGTATTAGCCTGTATAGTACTAGTCTGTATAGTATTAGTCTGTACAGTATTAGCTTGTATTATATTATACAGTGTTTGGTACAAAATTGTATTAGCCTGTAATATTTTATACTGTATTTGGTGTATAATGTTGTACTGTATTATTTTTTTAAAAAATAAAAATTATGTAAAATTAAATTATTTTTAATGTTACCAATTTCATAGAAATTTTTAATTTACCTGGATATCGACAAATCCGGGCCTTATAATTTGTTTTTTTTCTTTTATTTTTTTTAAAAAAAGAATAAATAAATTTCATAGAATTTACAATCGGACCTTATAATCTCATAATTCTTGAATAATTTCAGAAGCTCTTGGAGTGCAATTTATTGATATGATCTCTGATTTTAGAAAATAAAATTCTTTAAAAAGAAGCACAACTTAGCTAGAAGTTCTGTTTCAAGAATCCCAATAAGCTAGAGCAAATATTCATCAGATAGCAATAAGAAGTAACTAAGCATAACCACAAAACAAAATAAGTATATGATGTCAAATAATAGAACTTGTAAACTTGCAATGGTTCATTAAGCTAATGAAAATTGGTATATATTACTGGCATTACTCCTATTATGTTTACACCATACACAATCAACATCGTTTATCTTTTTCAATTCCAATTTATATTGCAATCAATGACTACAATTTGGAAATTAATTTTTTCCATAACAAATTCCTATAAGATGGATATAAAACATGTAAAAAGCTGTAATCATATGTTTATCATCACTTCTTCAATTGTATAAAAAAATTCTGCCAGCAAACAATCACCACTTTACTTAAGCATGATCTTCATCAGATGCGAGATACATTGGCAAATGGCTCGGAATTTGGTTTTGGTGAAGGTTTAGCCCCTTCTGGGGTTCCAAGCACATTCCAGAATCTCAATGTCTCATCCCCAGCAGCAGATGCAACCGTGTATCCATCTGGGCTCTGAAGAAAACAATAACGTGAAGAGATAAAAAAACATGAAGAATGATTTCATACTGCATCTGCTAGATGGGTGTTAGGGTGTATACCCGAGTCATATGAAGGACTGCTAGAATGATTTTAGTCATATGCCCGCCTCTTAATGTCCTTAGTTGCAGGAATTATATAGCAAGTCATCTACAATGTATATACAAATGAACAAAGCCTTAATTTAAAAATAATGAGGGGCAAATCAAGACAATAGTTACCTTTTGATTAGCAGCGTAATCGCAAATCTGTATTTCAGAATTCTTCAAGACATCCCATAGATAAACTCTCTCCAACAGCAATTGCAAGCACATTGCTACTATCCCAATCCAGCAAATTCAAGTAGAAATAATTCACGAATTCTGGGGCATCCAATGTCCTTTCTGAACTATGTCAAATACAATTCCAAGAAAATTAGAAGCAATTCTTCCAAAATCAAACAAGCAAATTTAAGTACAAATGATCCACTAATTATGGGGCATCCAATGTCCTTTACAAGCTCTATCAAATTCAATTCCAAGCAATAAAGATACACAAAATTATTCCAAAATCAAACACAACAACATATTTAATTGGGCAAGCACAAACCTGAGAAATGCAGCGGTGGGGCTTGGCAATTTTAGAACCATATGATGGCGGTGATAATGGTGAGAAAAGATCACGAGCAAGAGCAGGAGGCTTGTTTTTTAAAGCCAAAATTCGAGGCCGGTTCATATTATTGATACCTGCATAATAGCTGAGGTTAAAAGCAAACATGGTTGTATAGCCAAACATGACTGAAATAAACAAATATTATAATTTTTACAAATTTAGAGAATTGCCAGGCTTCATATCATTACCAACATAACCAGGGGAGGAACAGAGTGCCAGGAATATGCTGATTACAAATATCACCACAAAGGACATAATTTTTGCTGTTTTATCAATTGAGAAATTCATGATCAACCAAAAAATAACTGTGAGAATAGAAATTATTCAATCACAATGGAACTTTCCGCATCCAAGTTGGCTGATTGCTCACTCTAAACTACCAAAATTGACACCCAAACCATAAGCAAAGTTGCGTCAAATTCAATGGTAGCTAATGCCGATCGCTAGAATTGCTTCTCCTGTCTCTGTGTATGATAATATGGGAGCTAATATGATTTTACTCTGCACTACTGCAGCAAAATCAGAAATAAAAAGTTCCAAAATATCTAGCCACTTTGTCAGTAACTCCTGAAAAAATCTTTCAAGGTTGATAGAAAAATTAATTGAAGTAAATAAGTTTTTGAAATATAAAAAAACATAAACTTTTACCTTTTAGTTTGCGTTCCACTACCCGCTCTTCGCCTTGAGTCTGGGAACTACCATTATCTACAGCATTTGACTCATTATTCAAAGGCGGCCTGTCGCTGAGAATGGCACGAGCCGCAGCAATTGCCTCAGCAACTCGATCAATCACCTGTATTCGCTGAATTCGGTCCCTCTCCTCGGGAGAAATCTCCAGAATCCTCTGAAAATCCTCGATTTTCTTCGTAAAATCCAACCTCTGATCACCATTAGCATCAAAATCCGTAACATCATCTTTTCCAGGAAACCGTCCGTATTATATAAACCCAAGGGATACTGGTGTATTATTTAGTCCTGCATAGGAGGGATAAAATATATAACTCTGTATTATTTAATCCCTGTATTAATTTTTTAAGAAAACAACCAAACATAGTATGTAGGATTAGACCGTATTATATTATACAGTCCTGTGTCTAGTACGCCCAAACAAACGTGGCCTTAATTCACAATCAAGCGATGTAGGATTTCGAAAGATCAACCCAACCATGGCCGACGACAAAGTCCAAAATCCCAAGCTCCATTCAAATTCATGCTGGAAAACTCACACATCATATACACCATCATATTTTTTTTATGAATAAATTTATTAAATTTTTTATAATAACAACACGAATCGAATAATTATTAATTGAATCGATTATTATTCACGCTGATACACCCCGCACCGAAACCATAATCAAGCGGCGTGGGATTCTAATCCTGAGGGTAAAGAAATAAATAAAATTCATGGTATCTTAATTCGCCGCCCATAACACAAAGTCGTCGTCGAGTCAGCTAACCCACTCTAGCGCATACGCAGCCCCTGGCGCACGTTAGCATCCGCAGCACCAGAATTCTACTTCGTCCCTTCCCTTTCTATCGTTCTGCGCAGAGAAGACAAAACAAACCCAAAAATAAAAGAAAGAAATTGCAGAGCCATTTAATCGAGATATGGCGAGTACCTTTCTCCATGTACCAGCCAAACGAACCATATACACTATAACTGCCGGTATGCCCGACCCGAACCCGATAAACGGATCCTCCAATAAGCGATCCAAACCCCAGCCTCCTCCCTTGCCTGTTCCTCCCGGACACGTGGCATTCCGTCTTCTTTGCCACGCGTCGAGGATTGGCGGCATCATCGGAAAGTCCGGAAGCATAATCAAGCAGCTTCAGCAGCAGACGGGCGCCAAGATCCGAATTGAGGATGCTCCTGCGGATTCAGCGGACCGGGTCATTACGATTATTGCCCAGAGTGCGATTGTTGCCAAAGTTTCAATCTTGAGTGGTGGGGTTACTAATGGTGTTGGTGGTGAAGTGGAATTTGATGTGTCCAAGGCGCAGCAGGCTGTAGTTAGGGTTTTTGATAGGATTTTGGAGGTGGCGGCGGAGAGCGATGGTATTAGCGCGGCAGGTGGAGTGGTTTCGTGTAGACTGTTGGCGGAGGCTAAACAGGTAGGTTCGGTTATTGGGAAAGGAGGGAAAGTTGTTGAGAAGATTAGGAAAGATTGTGGGGTTAAAATCAGGGTTTTGGTTGATAAGTTGCCTGTCTGTGCTGGGTCCACGGAGGAAATGGTGGAGGTATGACATTTTGAATTCATGTCCTCCATTTCGCTGGAATGATTCTTCTTTTCACTTTGGAATATATTGTTTCTTGCGTGAATGAGCTGCATTGTTATCTGGATTACAAAGTTTTGGTTTTGTAGGAAAAATTGTGCTTTACATTTTGTGTTAAGTGTGGAGAACTGGGCATGAAATTTATCGTGTGGGATTGTTGATAGTTTCCGGTTCGGTTACATTAATGGGTTTCCCAAACCAATTCATTTCGTTATTTTTGTGATTGTTGAATCCCATGCTTGTTGTACAGCTAAAAAATGCATTTGAGGAGTCCACATTAGTAAATTGGGTTTTTGGATATTGGATTCAAATTTTATTGGGATAGATTTTGGTGCTTGAACTTCTAGAATCACTAATCAGAGTTGCTGCTGTTGTTTGAACCTTTCTTTTAAAACTTAATTGCATGTCATTGCATGTACATGTGTTACTATTGGTGTATATCTGTTGTATTTTGAATGCAATTTTCTGTTCGGTATTAGTAGCATATATGGAAAGAATGCGTGTAAAGGTAGATTTACAATCATGAATATTGGCAATCATTATTAAGCTGTGATCTCGCTTCACGCTCCTTGTTAAAATTGTTTGATGATATATATTCAGATTGAAGGTGATGTATTGGCTGTAAAGAAAGCACTGATTGCTGTTTCTCGCTGCCTTCAAGATTGTCAACCAGTTGATAAAACAAGGATGACTGCCAACACTCCAGCAGAGGCAATTCCCAAGGAAGTTTTGCCTGAAATGCGTTTAGATAGTATTCCACAGCGTAATTCTGATGTTGCATCCACCATGCCAAGCAGCAGCTTCAGCTATGCATCATTGGCACGTCCTTTGTCATTAGAGTCAGACAGGTTGCCCTCGTTGGATTCAAAGTCACTACAGCAAGTAGTGGTTTTTAAAATTCTTTGTTCCAATGATAAGGTTGGTATTGTTATTGGAAAAGGAGGCACCATTATCAGGGCTCTTCAGAATGAAACAGGTGCTTCTATTACCATTGGAGCTAATGTGGCCGAGTGTGATGAAAGGCTGATTACTGTTACTGCCTCAGAGGTCTGTAGCTGTTTCTCTTTTATATGCTAATTATTATTTGGCCATATTTTGTGGAGTATTGATATGTTGCTTTGGTGTCTTTTCCTGCAGAACCCAGAATCTCAGTACTCAGCAGCACAAAAGACTGTTGTTCTGGTTTTTTCAAGGTTAGTGGAGGCTAGCATGGAAAAGGGACTAGATTCAAGTGGCAAAGGGTCCACTGTTGCTGCAAGGCTCGCTGTACCATCAAACCAAGTTGGTTGCTTGTTGGGAAAAGGAGGCACTATAATTTCAGAAATGCGGAAGACAACTGGCACTAGCATAAGAATATTAGGAGGTGACCAGGTCCCGAAGTGTGTTCTAGAGAATGATCAAGTGGTGCAGGTATAATGCCCCAAATACCTTCTCCACTATTTTTATAACATGTGTCCAAATGCATTAAAATATTTGGATTACATGGCATAAAAGGATTTAAATTTTTTACACATGTAATGAAGAGAATAGAGAAGGTATTTAGAGCTATTCTTTGTGAATATTGACACATTGACAACTACACTGGTAGAATATTCAACTTTGTTTTATATGGCTTGCTTGATTCTTTTTTTTTTTTTTTTGTTTGCTTGTTTAACAGATTTCAGGAGATTTTATGAATGTGAAGGATGCAATATACCATGTAACTGGCAGACTTCGAGATAACTTTTTCTCTAGTGCCCTGAGTGCTCCTGGAACAAGAACCACTTCTTTAGCAAATGAAACTTATGGAAGACTGATGGATCCATTAAAGGATTCACTGAGGGATCCATTAAAGGATTCATTGAGGGGTCCATTGAAAGATAACTTGGGTGATACCTTGAGAGATCCATTAAGAGACGCCTTTAGAGATCCTCTTAATACCTTTAATCATCCATTAAGAGATAACTTGAGAGATCCATTAAGAGATACCTTGAGGGATCCATTAAGAGATACCTTGAGAGATCCGCTAAGGGATCCATTTAGGGATGCACTGAAAGAGCCATTGAGGGGTCCTGCTTCTCTAAATTTGCACTCGTCAGTTGGTTCTTCACAGGGTCTTAATCGACATACTGCTCTTGCTCAGAGTATGGATCATCTTGGACTCTCCCATAGTTTCGATTGTCCTCCGTCACCAATGTTATGGACATCACAGGTAAAATCCTATTCTTGCATCATTATTAAGCTTCTTATTTTTTACCAGTTCTTATTCATGTTTTATGTTGCAGACAATTACTGGAGTAAATCCAAGGAACATTGCAGACACCAGCAGAGGATTGTCAACTTATAAAGGTGGTCTGGAACTTGGGAGGTTAGTAACTCATCATATAGTTTAAATATATGAGAATGGGTCTTGGTATTGCTGGATATAGTTTAGTAGCAAAGACCCTTATTACCAAAATTGCCATTACATTCGTGATTGCCTGCTATCTCCTGGCATGAATAGGTTCATATTTAATATGAAAATCGTGTGACTGAGAGGCACTAATAGATGTTTTCACTTTTAGCATGACCAACTCTCTCTCTCTCTCTCTCTCTCTCTCTCTTTCTCTTTATTCCTGAACCCCTTCCATGTTTGGTCTGTGTGCATGCATGTGTGTGTATCCAAATCTATGCAAATTTTTTTTTGGCAGTTGTTTGAGTACTTCTTACTCTTGTTTCGGCTTTGCTTTTCTTTTACATAACTTGACTGATGAGTTTAGTGGTTTCTTCTAATGTTTTGTATGATCTGCAAGGAACTTAATGCATCATAGATGGGATTGGTAAAGTTACTAAGATTTGTTGATGTTACAATTTCCTAGAACTTCAGGCTGTAATCAAATTTTACAACTCTAGTAAAAGGAAGCTGCAAGGTCACTGTTAGCATTTAAATGCGCTTAAATAGTGTCCCTTTAGTATCATCTGAATCAGATCAGTTGAATTCTGTCTACTGTTGATCAATTCACTTGTCTGGTTTTACAGTGGAGGCAAATCTGCTATTGTAACAAATACAACTGTGGAGATTGTTGTTCCTGAAAGTGTTATTGGCTCTGTGTTTGGGGAGAATGGTAGCAATCTGGTTCGTTTGAAACAGGTACCTTTTTACTTCCTGAAATTGTTTTGTAGTTTTTCTTTCAACTTTATTGTATTCATCAAGATACTTCAACAAGGTAATAAGTATGAGTTCATAAGTTTGCTTGACAAACCTGTTATTGTCAAAATTGTGTGTCGACTTTTTGACTTATTTTACGTTATGTTTTTTTCTTTTAATTCAATACCTAAAATCTCATAGAATAATTTAGGGGGCACAGTAAGTTTCGTGATATTTTCTCCTCGTTGGAGGAGAGAAAAGATGTGCTTTGTTCAACTTTTGTTGAATTATTCTGGTCAAGGAAACAGGAACTTCATCTTTTGCAGGCTTGCTGTTTCTGGGATGTGGCTTTAGTTTCCTCATCGGAGTTTCATTTACATCTTTTCCTTTAGGCATCAAGTTTTAGGATAAAAGTTTACACCCACGAAAATTCAAAAAAATTGTCACATTTAAAATTTTTGGAATACAGAATTTGCCACAATCCTTTATAAACTGGAATCATGAAAAACATCAATGAAGATTGTTTTGATAATTTGGATAGATGCATTGTTGTAACAATTAAATAGGACAGTAAAGGCATGATCAACCTAATAACTAAAAGGACAATCACTTAAGCTTCTTACAAATTTTGACGTATAAAAATGAATTGCTTTCACCTGTATGTTCTCTTCATATATACCAAAACTTTGAAACAATGGGAAACAACACTGCCATTGATCTGATAGCTTTTACTAAATCCTCATGCAAACCATGAGTCTCATGCAATTATTATGTCAAAAATCCTTATACCCAACAAATTTCACACTTACAAACTAATTGAAAAACCTTCAAACCTAGCCCATTTAATTTTTATTGGCATCAAGTCTCTGAATATGCATCTGTGTAAATACTTATAATGGTAAAAAGTTTGAACTAATGGTTTTTGCAATTATAATTGTAAATTCTACTAGAAAGTTAAATGGAACGGGAACTTAGAAATTATTGTGATGGTTTTGGTCAGATTTATATACAAGAAATGCACAAGAGGAACTTGGAAACTAATGATGCTCTCAGTGATTGAATTTGAGCATCAGAAATATATCTGTTAAAGGGGAAAGATATGCACTTTCTTTACATGCAATTTGGTCCTATTGTTTTTCATAATTGTATATAAAAGAACAAATTGCCCAAAAACTGTTTCACAACTTCAGCCACTTTACACAATAGAAATCTATTTTTAAAATCAAACTAAGCTCATCATATGGTATTCCTTAATCAGATCTCAGGTGCCAAGGTTATAGTGCATGAACCTCGTCTAGGATCAAGTGACAGGATTATCGTTATATCTGGGACACCCGATGAAACTCAAGCAGCTCAAAGTCTACTTCAGGCATTTATCCTCACTGGACAAACATGAGTTAAAACAAAATGTGTTCCAACATGATTGTTAGTTTCAAAATCAGACAATATTTCCAGTTTGTAGCCTATTTTAGTTAGTTTTTCTTTAACCAAATCATGTACACTATTCTGCCTACTCTTTTGTTTTTTTTAATCTTTTTCAACCGTCCTTCATAACATCAGCAATTTAGCCGCTGTTATCCATCTATATGTTCCAAAGTGACTGAAATACTTTAGTTCCTAGTAAGTGAAATTTTTCATAGCCTGTACCCTAGCTTTCTTTCTATTACCTGAACCATTCCCCTCGTTTGGCAAAAGCTGAAGTGTTAAAACAGCATGATATTTTTCTCAAGCTTTCTGTGAATTTCTTTGAGCAAACATTATATCGGATCTGATTCATACATGAATGGGAAGATGAAGCTTTGATTTGAATGAGAACTGAAATGAATAATTACCAAAATGTCTGGCATTTTGGAAGATAAGCCAGCATTATCTGTACACTACTTACCAGAGGTGGAAAACTTTTGGAGTCCTTTACAGGTAACATAATCAATTAAGTCAATATAACAACTCCTTTATTTGTATTTTCTGTTAAACATATGACAAGAAAGATTAGAGAAACTAAACAAATAGAAAGAAATACATTTTATATGTGATATCCTTAGAAACTTAATAGTTGAGCAGGTGTATTACTGAGACAGAATATTATATCAAAGTGAACAGAAATTAAAATTTGACATAATTAACTATTAAAATACAGTAATCAATCATTATGAAGTAGCAAATGAAAAAACACTTGACTGATCCAAATTTTGAAATAAGCCATTTAATCTTTAGTTTTAATAATTATGAAATACAGTAGTCTCTGGGATAGAGTGCTGTGAAACTTGTGCTAAACTTTATTTCTTGAAAATATAACTGTTTAGTCTCTCAATGTAAAATTTTATTAAATAGACTTCAAATAATTGCTAAAATTCTGAATTACTGTGCAGTAAGAAATGCTGGGGGGGGGTGGGGGGGGGGAAGGGATGTTGAGTATGCAGATGCTTTTCATAGGGATCCGTAAAGGAGTTTTAGTAATGGATCTTTTGAGCACACAACAACTAAATCAGTAAATCACACAGCATCATGGATGGCGTAACATGATCTCATGGGATCAACATAGCCTTGCTTAAATTATGTTCAATCAAAATGGCTTGAAGCATGTTTAATCCCTTAACAGGTGATATTTGCCAGTATGTTTTTGGACTTAATAAGCACTTGTATTTGCATTTTCCATATATTCTAAATGCACATATTTACCTTTTTTTAATATTTAAATACTTGTGCGTTGATGTGGACAAGAAAATACACGTTTGTCTATGTGAACATACAAGTGTTTAAATATTAGGAAATTGTGTGTACAAATCTTGAAATATAAACAACATATAGATGTTTATTGGTCCAAACATTCTAAAGCAGGTGTCATTAGGTATGGGGAGAAAAGAAAAAGGGCTTAAAAGGGTGCACTGGCCAACCGTGCCAATATGCCTAAACCAAATCAAAGGCTTAATCAAATTTGCTGCTGATAATGTAAGGTATTGGCTGCTGACAATTATAGACTCCTGGAACGGTAGTTTGGCCGCTGCTCTTAATTTTCCTATTAATGCCTTCTTCACCAACTTGAACTTGCAACCAAATTATCCAAGATTCGAAAGCAAAACATGACCAAAAAAGATAGCAATGCAATATTTGAAAGGAGACCTGAATTGTTTCTTCAAGTTCAGACAGAAAAGCAATTTCATAATGGCCTGTCATCTTGTGGAAACAAAAACAATTATTCAGCTTCCTATTTCTCTTTCTCCTAGCTTTCCATCACATGATTGACCATCTCTATCAAAAACTGGCATACCAATACAACATTGTTTGTCCTGTCGATTTGAAATGCTCACCAGTGCAATGTTGCCATGGATTGGCTTGGATGCCCATCATCAAATTTCAAATAAGAATTTCTTAGTAGCACCGGTCAATTGTGTTAGCTCAAGTGGAAACCTTCACTAATCCCAAGGATTGATACAAGTTCTGTAGATAATAGTCTAGGAGAAACAAGCCGTTAGGTTCCTAAATAACAGGGTTTTTTGTTTTGTTAGTTCCTGACAATTTATTGTTTTTTTTCACTGGTTCTTAAATAGCTTAACAGGTTATCCTTGTATTATCGTTCCTCGTCCTTTTTTCCCTTTCGCATACAACATTCCTTGCCGCTTCGAATTTTCCAAGGTTGCTGGTGCTAATTAGGCTGAAAAAGGCAAGAGACTACAGAGGCTTGAAATTTTAATTCTATCAAAGTGTCTCTATCTAAATGCTATACTTTGTCAATGCTGAAGCAAATAACTATAAAATCCATAAGGTTTGATGAATGCAACCATTTATTTCAGAAAAGGAATTATTAGTAAAAAAAAAAATTGAGCCTGGAACGGTACTGTGCAGATCACTCACAAAAAGTCTTAATAAAAAATATGAAAACCCAAAAAGTAACAGAGACGAAAGTAGAAGGAAGAAGAAATAAATAGTGAATAAAAATAAAGATATAAATTCAGAAAGGAGAACTGCAGATACAATTTCTCAAACCCTTATGGATAAATCCACAAAGGAGAGCAGTTACAATGACAGGTAAACTTCATCTCACACAGATATAATAGTATAGTCTCATTAAAGCCAATTGATAACTGAACAAGCACTGGCTAGTGTGCAGCTGTGGCAGATTCTGGCAGAGGTACTGGCCTGAGAGTGATTTCAACATTATCATGCACTCCCTGTAGCAATAGCTCTCCATCATATGTAACAATTTTACGTTTCTTTGCTGCTCTTAGTGTTCCAACCAGGGCCTCAAATATGTTTGCACATCTATCGTCATTGAATAGCACGCCAAATGTTACCTGCACAGAAGAATTATCAATTTTTGGCATCTGAGTATAGATAATTTCTCACTTGTGAATTGAATATGGCACTTCATTTAAAGGACCAAAGCTATAATGTGTAAAGAAAAATTTCAATAACCCTAAAGAAGGCATAAAACTAAAAATTTGGCAAAATGAAAATTTTTCTTCTGCGTATGTTTAACCTCTTTAGATTCTTGAAGGATTGTGCTAGAAATATCAATGTTAAGGTTGTTTCTTGGAGCTAGAAATGGCATTGTTCATTTTGGGTGGATAATACGAGGGAGGCTTACGCTACAAAATCATGGATATTTATTAAAGGTCACCTGGATGATTTATCTCTTTCATGTGTTGTGGAGGGGTAAATGGCAACTTTTCCTTCTGGCACAAAATTGGTGTTGGTTCTTATCGCTAAAAAACACCATTCCTCAATTGATTGTTCTGGCAAATAAATTAGAGATGCCCTGATGAGCAATTTGCAGTTGTCTTCATGAAGGTTTGATCTTGGAGGCACCAATCATTAGGAATGTGGTATGTTTTTCTTAACCTTTTAAATGAGATTATATTATATGCATGAAGCACCCACCAAAGGCGAAGGTGAACTGCTAGGAAGATTTATTGTTCGACACAGTAAAGGAAGCACAATAGAAGTTCAGAAATATGTTGCATGCTGCTGGTGCCTTATGACATTGTTTTTTGTTTTAATTTATAATGACATATTTTAGACGAGGATTTTGCCAATTAAAAGTTTTAGGAAAGGGTTGAAAAATGAAGTAAATGATGTGCTACCTTGGACGACTAATGCTGAAAGTGAAGAGAAGGCAAACTGGAAACTGAACTTTACAAATAAAGAAGCTTCATTTCTAGCAGGCTTGTTATTGGAAGATGATCAGGGTCAGATGCAAAAGGAATGACAGGCTTATTCTTTTGCAATCATGTTGAAGAAGTTTTTCTGCTCTATAATAGGTTGCTGATTTGAGGTCCTATGATATTGCTACAATAGACAATTTTCTTTGATGCTATTGATGATTTAACTTATGAGATGAACTACTTTGGTATATTACATGCCTTTCTTTGATACTTTTTGCATGTATTAAATTATAATTGATAATTTTGAAAGTTATATTCAAGATAAATGACAATCTAAGCAACAGTAAGAACCAAGGCATAAAATTATACGACAGTACGTAAAATTCTGAAAGAAATATTCCATTCATTAACTAGTTCCAGGATATCTATTCTGCAAGTTATAACATATAATATAATAAGCTAAAGTTAAATAATAAGAATGAATTAATTGTAAATTTGCTAACGGTATCAGAGAATTGTCCACTGGAATCAAAAAAATATTGCTTAACAGTTGACTTGCGTGAAAAATCCAATATGTATATTTCAGAATATAACCTATGAAAGAAGGAATTGCCAATAAACTAATGATTGCTTCGGTTTTCTTAAGGTGATGAAACCACTCCTACAAACAGCTCATTATAAGCTGTAACCATGACTAATTAATGTTAACAAGGTATAATTAGGAAAGAAACTCCAGCATACATTCCTCTTCAATGAATTTGAGAATATAGTTTTCAAGAAGCAAGAAGGAAGACGAAAGGATGATAGATCTACAGAAATGAAGATACAATTTGCTCATGTTAAAATTCAACCAGCCAATTTGCAGCAATTCCATGTTATCTTAATCCAATCAGAGAAGCCTAAACATGGTCTTTGTAGATCAAGTCAAAGAAACATGCCACTTGTATAAAATAATTCGCATGCCAATTACTCATTGACTTGGTCTATTAACTAATCCAGCAGACTACTTTGTAGATAATGTAACAGAGATTCAACAACAAAGGGTTCAAGAACACCTCTCTCTCTCTCTCTCTCTCTCTCTCTCTCTCTCTCTCTCTCTCTCTCTCTCTGCATAATCAATCTCCAAATCCAGCAAGACCATGCATCTTTATATGCCCAGATTATGAAAAGACATGACAATGCCCATATACTAATTGGAAAATTAACACAACTATCTTTCCTATTTCAATGCTCATGCACATGAATTCACCTATTCTCTTATCAAATTCACATCAGCACTCAAAAACCCATGCTTGGACATGCCAGAAATCATAAATAGAACTTCAACCACTTTAACATGCAATTCTGCAACTTCAAAACGTATGAATAGGCAAAGGAAACCCGTGAGATGGAAGAGAAGCAGGGTAATTTTAGATCCCATTTTCTTTTATTGGAAAAACAAAATCAAAATGCATTTTTATTAAATCTGGATCCAGATGAAACTAATTTCACAAATGTCAAATAGAAATGCAAGTGTTTGTGTAGAAATTTACTTTATAGGAACCATCAGGTTGGTTCTTGCCCAATCTCTGGATCTCTTCCTTGAGTCTCTCCACCTCTTCTTCAACGTTCATTGTCTTCTCCTTCAAATCTCTCTCCCTCCCTCTCTCTCTCTCTAATAAGTGATAATATCTTATCAGATTACTCAAACTTATGATTTTATAGGGCCTTTCTTATTATAAATTTTCTTTTGCTTTTCTCAATTTTCAACCTAATTCTTTATCCATTCCATTATATAACTTTTGTATTTAAAAAAAAAAAAGCATGTGTGTATATATATATATATGTGTGTGTTATTTAATTATTCTTGTCAATTATTGTCAATATTTTAATTTTTGTCTACCGTAAATACAATTTTTTTGGGAAAAACAAATTAATTAAAAACTTTTTTATCAATAGTATGAAAAAAATAATTTAATCAAGAAAAAATAAAACTAAAATATAAATTCAAATAAAGTCAAGAGGTTATGACAATGCATTAATATTAGTACTATTTAAATTGTGTATTAAAATAATACATTACTATTACAATATTTATAATTGATGTAAAATTAAAGTTAGAAAAATAATTAAGTTTGTGTAATAAAATTTTAATTATTTATGTTAATAATTTATTTTATATTTGTCTCATTTTTTAAATTATAGTTTTACTTTTTAAAAATTTTGAATACAAATATGAAATCATAATAACTGCTGAAAAATCATTTATTCATAAATATATGATCCGTTACTTCTCCTTTTGTTTCATTGAAGTCCTCCATTGATGTCCTTAAGCTGTTTATGTTTGTGATTGGGAAGAGGTGCCAGAGTGGGGTACTTTTTTAAAAATAGGTTATTTTGAAATCTTATTTGGACAAATGGTGTGTGTATGAAAATATTTAGGAAAATGGAATGGACAAATCTATTCTCGCAGCCTGTCATTGCGGGAATAAAATGGTACACGATGAACGAAAATTGCAAGGAATGAGACAGCATGAAATTTCATTATGTGGGATCCACTTTCTATTCTCGCAGCCTGTCATTGCGGGAATAGACATTGGGACTCTCTCTCTCTCTCTCTCTCTCTCTCTCTCTCTCTCTCTCTCTCTCGTACAACCACTCTCACACACACACTCTCACCCACTCTCTTACTCTCCCTCTCACCTTCTCTCTCTTAATATTTTTCAAAATATCATACTTAATTTATAATTAATTATCTATACAATCCTACAAATAAAAAAATATATATTTTTAAAAATAATGTGAGGTAAAAATAAAAAATTTCAAGTGAAAATTATTTCAAAAATAAAATTTAAAACAACTTATAATGAAAAAATGAAGGTAAAAAATATTTATTAATGACAGTATTAGTTTTACATATAATATATAAAAAAGATTTATTAAATAAAGTTATTTTTATGACATTTTAACTTATTGTTAGATTGAAAAATTATTTGAAAAAATTGGATGTTTTTCTCTCTCTTCATATTTTCTAAAATTATTATCATATTTAATTTTATAATTAATTATCTATATAATCCTACAAATAAATAAAAAATATTTTTAAAAATAATGTGAGGTAAAAATAAAAATACTCCAAATGAAAATTGCTTCAAAAATAAAATTTAAAACAAATTCATAGTTAAAAAATGATAGTATAGTAAGAAAAAAAAAGAGTATAGTAGTTGGTGTTTTTTATCAAAAATTCAAATTTAACAATAAGTTAAAATATGATAAAAATTACTTTATTTAATGAATCTTTTTTATATATCATATGTGAAACTAATTTGTCATTAATAAATATTTTTTACCATCATTTTTTCACTATGAGTTATTTTAAATTTTATTTTTGAAATAATTTTCACTTGAAATTTTTTATTTTTACCTCACATTATTTTTAAAAATATTTTTTATTTATTTGTAAGATTGTATAAATAATTAATTATAGAATTAAGTATGATATTTTGGAAAATATTAAGAGAGAGAAGGTGAGAGGGAGAGTGAGAGAGTGGGTGAGAGGGAGAGTGAGAGATTGGGTAAGAGTGAATGTACAAGAGAGAGAGAGAGAGAGAGAGAGAGAGGGACCTAGTGTCTATTCCCACAATGATAGGCTGCAGGAAGAAAAAGTGGATCCCACAAAACGAAATTTTATGCTGTCTCGTTTTCTGTAATTTTCGTCCACCGTGCCTCGTTCTATTTCCGCAATGACAGGCTACAGGAATAGGTCTGTCCACTCTATTTTTTTAAATATTTTCACACGTATACCATTTGCCCAAATAAATTTTCAAAATAACCTATTTTTAAAAAAGTCACTGGAGTGTAAGATGGCTAGATATTTCAGCATTTCTTTTCTTTTTTTACTTAGCTCATACACCTGCCACGTGTCGAGTTTTAACTCGTCATTTTATGATATAAATTCGTCAATGCAATTATTATAAAATCAAAGATTATAAGGTGTTGTTTTGATATATTAGAATATTAAATTAAAACATAATTAAGGTTTTTTCCTGTAATTTATAATATATATAATAAGTTTACATAATTTTAATCGACTTGACATATATTTTTCTATTCAGTTGTATGAAATTGTATTTTTTTGGTAAATTTAAAATAATTACGTAATAATAAGGATAATATTAATAAAAATATATATTTAAGTAAAAAAATTATATCATTTTTGATATATTAAAAATAAAATTGGTTCAAAAATATATTCAAAAGATAAAAGTGAACTATTTTTTAAAAATAAATTCTGCCTTTATCTATTGGTAAAATTATGAAAGTTGAATATTTTAACATTACTCTCCCTATTTCACTTATCAATATAATTTTTTAAATTTTTTTTACTTGAAAATATAATTTTTAAATTTAAAAAAAATTATATATTTTAATATTTTATTTTTAAATATAAAAAATAATTAATGATGTAAAAATATATAATTATAGAGAATTAATAAAAGAATATAGTAGTAAATTATATTTTATAAAATTAACGTTAGTCTTTATTTGGATGGGAGTTGATGAAAGTAAGTGAAAGTAGAGTAATTAATTATTGATTATTAAAATAATTATTTTGAACCATATAAAGTAACTAGTTACTATCATTTATTTTGGATCATATAGAATAATTGGTTAATCTTACTTGCTTAACTCGACTCCGCTCTCAGCTAATTTGCATTTTTTATAAAAATAAACAAAATAACTCAATTATTTTCCCCCTACTCTATTTTTATTTACTTCCTCCCAATGTTATTAAAATCGGACCGGATAGAGAACCGGCAAGGTTGGGGGTTCGTGGTTCGACCGGTTCAATCGGGTTTTTTTCTATTTTTAAAATATTATAATTATTATAATTTTTTGAATACTATTGTATAAAAATTAAAAAAATATTCATCAAATTTTAAATATATATCACAAATATTTTAATAATAAGTTAGGAAAATAATTTTAATTTTATTATTACAAGTGATTAATTATGGATTATTGAATATCATATGCTAGAAATATAAAAATAAAATCATATCATGAAAATAATTTCATGTTTAGATGGAGTACTAATAAAGTGAACACAAAAAATATTAACCTTACATATATGAGTATAATTATATTTAATTACAATAAATTCAAATAGATAATAAGTATATTAAATTATTAAGTGACATTTTTAGAATTTAAAATACTAATTTTTCAATAAATAAATAATAAAATTTTAATATATATATATATATATATGTGTGTGTGTGTGTGTGTGTGTATGTATGTATGTATGTATGTATGTATGTATGTATGTATGTATATTTTAAATTTCCATTATTTATTTATTTGAAAAAAATTAGTATTTTAAATTTTAAAGATATTATTTAATAATTTAATATACTATTACAATAATCCAAATAGATAATAAGTATATTAAATTATTAAGTGACATATTTAGAATTTAAAATATTAATTTTTTCAAATAAATAAATAATAAAAATTTTATATATATATATATATATTTGATTACAATGAATCAAAAATATAATAAATATATTAAATTATTAAGTGATATACTATATATATATATTTGATTATAATGAATCAAAAATATAATAAATATATTAAATTATTAAGTGATATACTTAAAATTGAAAATACTAAGTTTTTCAAATAAATATATACTTAAAATTTAAAATACTAAGTTTTTCAAATAAATATATACTTAAAATTTAAAATACTAAATTTTTCAAATAAATAAATAAATAAATAAATAAATATATATATATATATATATATATATATATATATATATATATATATATATATATATATATATATATATATATATATATATGTGGGTGGGTGAAAAAATTCAAAAAAAAATTGATTTTTTATATTTTTAGCAAAAAATTTGGTTTTGTCCTGTTCGTCGGTTTTCCGGTTCTACCCGGTTTTTTCCGGTTCAATTCGGTTTTTTGCCAATCCGGTTTTCAGTAGTCAAACCAACCAACTGGCATACCGGTTCGCGGTTCAACCGGCCGGTCCGGTCCGATTTTAATAACATTGCTTCCTCCGACCCCAATCCAAGCAAAGGCTTAGTTAATTAATGAGTTTTCCTTTATCTTTCGCATAGAATAGAATGGAGTAGCAGAGTAATTATTTTATGACTTTCACGAGTTTACTTAGTTTCCACGGTGTCACCTAAAACTTAGGCGCTCTTGTCCATGGTGCCATTGTCCCAGTTGCCACTGGCCACTAATTCAGGGGTACAAAACAAATCGTAAATAATACCGAGTTCTAGGGACCCTCATCGTCCTCCCATTTCACCGCCGCTTCTTTCCACATTTCTCTCTTTTGTTTTAACCCAATATAGAAACCCAATTTTAATTCCAAATTTAGGCTCTTTCTCTCTCAGTCTCTCCATTTTCTCAACTCCCATTTTCATTAAAGAAAGACAAAGATAGCTTTTAGTTTTATCAATTTAGAGCAAACAGCAATAGATTTGCTCTTTATTTTTTTTTTTCTCTTTGGATCGTCGATTTTTTTTTTATTTTAGGTTTTGTTGCCTTTGTCCTTCAATTCAATTGGGATTTTTGTTTCTTTCATAATTTTAAGAGTTCAGATATTGAAGGCGTGTTCTTCGTTTTTTCAATTTTCAGTTATAAAATCCTAATTCCTTTGTTTTTGGGTTTTTCTGGGTTCTTTTCTTTCTAAGGCAGTTTTGGGGTACTAATTAGCTATTGGGTTTTTGTATTGCTGTGTCAATATACCTGCATATATATTGAAAATACTTTGAATAAGCAAGCTCCAATGTATAGTGCAGAACCAATGAACATGCAGACCCAATTGGAAGAAGAAGATGAAGATATAGCTGGAGGTGGGGAGGAGTCATTAGACGACCACCCCAACATCCATTATGACAATGGCACTGGAAGTGGAGACGGTTTAGAGGATGTTCCAGGCACTGCTATTCGCATTTCTAGTGGTCAAGATTATCCCTTGGTGACTGAAAATGGTGGTGGTAGTGATCAGCTTACTCTGTCTTTCCAGGGTGAGGTGTATGTGTTTGATGCTGTTTCCTCTGATAAGGTGAAGTCGGTACCTTTGGATGTTAATTATGAGAACTGCTTAATTTTGCAGTTGTTTTTGGGTTAATTTTGTCAATTATGCTGTGTACTGTGGTTTTTTTTAGTACTGTTTCATTGGGGATGATGCTGGATCTTGCTTCTGAAATTGGGTTTTGTTCTTCAGTGGATTCTTTTGGAGTTCTGTCAGGATGCACGGCATACCTAGTGTTTTAGTTCAAAATTTATGGTTTTGTTTACCATTTTGGCTAAGGATGTAGTTTGTCTTTACATTGAATGCTGGTAAGTCATTGGGATGTTTTCTCATCCTTTGGCACCTCCTAAGTGAGAATGTGGTTTTAGGTTGACTTGCCTTACTGAGAACTGATTGCTATTTTTTGGCGGTTTGGGATAATATCAATGGTTAGCACTTTGAACTATTCCCTGCACTTATTCATAGAATCTGAGTGGTTATGTCATTTACTTTCTTCATTTTTTTGTTCTCTCATGTTGTTATATATATATATATATATTGCCACGATTTATCTGAAAAGTTATAGTTTTCCTATCCTGGGTCCCATTCTAGATCCAAATACGCTTTGTTGAAAACTTGCTTTTTACATGAGAAATATTTTGGGGCAAATTATCGAGCTTGATATTTGATGATGCTTAAACGTATGGCTTGTGGTTGGCTATTCAAATTAGTCATTGTGGCTTCAACTTATAAAGTCTGTTTTCTGCTATCTTGTTTCGTTTTACCCATTTGTGTTGTATATTTTATATTGCTTCTATTTTAGCTGAGAAGGATGCTTTTTGTTTTTGGGTTCTAATTAATTTTGTGCAATGTACCAAATCTTCCTTCCAGAATTTACTTTTTGTTGCAAAAATTCTTGCTGTTGTTTCTGACATCTGAAAGTCATGTCTGTGTTTGCTGATCGTGAATTTGTGAATTTTAGTTGTTATTGTTTCTATGCATCTGCTGAGTTTAATTTTGAAGATAGTTAGGTTCTGCTGTTTAAATGCATTGTGTAGCATTGCAATTTTGTGACTGAAGTGCTGTCTGTTTCTGTTAGTCTTTCCAAACTATTAATTATTCTGGTTTCAAGTAGGTTCTTATCTTGAATGACCGGCATAAGTATTGGGCGCTATTGTTTTAGCAGGTGCAGGCCGTGCTGTTACTTTTAGGTGGATATGAAATCCCATCTGGTATTCCTGCCACAGGGACACTCCCTTTTAACCAGAGGGTATGTGATCATTCTATTAATGCAAGTTATCTTGCAAGCATCATGTTATTCTCTTAAATATGTTTCCTGTAACTACTTATCTACCAGGGTCCAAGTGATTTACCTGTAAGGTCAAGTCAACCTCAGAGAGCAGATTCATTACGTCGGTTCAGAGAAAAAAGAAAAGAGCGTTGTTTTGACAAAAAGATCCGTTACAACGTGCGGAAAGAAGTTGCACTAAGGTATCCTGAAAAATGCATTCATGATTATATGTCTTTCTTTGTGGGGGTCAAAGTTAGTGTCCTTTGCCATTATTTTTTATTTGTGCTTGTTGCTATTGTCAGGATGCAACGTAAGAAGGGACAATTTACTTCATCTAAGGCTAGTTCTGATGAAGCTGGCTCGGCTTTCTCTGGCTGGAATGAAGCACAGGGTTCTGGACAAGATGACAGCATGGTGGAAACTTTGTGAGTTTCAATTTTCTTATTTTCTACTTAATGATGGATGTCATTTTCTGAGGGTCATGGGGCTTTCCCTTCTAATCTCTATTTAATACTGTATCTTAAAGATGATATGATAATAGCTTATGCAGTCCTTTTAAATGGCATCACGATGATATCTGAAGATGTTAGTTGCAAGCTTGCATTATATAATTACATGTTTATTATTTCAATTTGCACGTTCTTTCTTGACCTATGGTGCTTTGTCTAGATGCACTCATTGTGGAACCAGTTCAAAGTCTACCCCAATGATGCGCCGTGGTCCAGCTGGTCCAAGAACCCTTTGCAATGCATGTGGGCTCAAGTGGGCTAACAAGGTTGGTGGAATTATGAACTGGTTGTAGATAGTCTATTTTGCTGATTTAACATAGTCGTCTCATCAGGAAGACTTATGTATTGCAGGGAGTGTTAAGGGACCTTTCCAAGGTGTCAAGCATGGGAGTTCAAGATCCACCTGCCAAGCCAACTGAACAGGTACGTACGTTATTGAGAAATAGAAAATCTTACTCTTCTGATTCTTATTTGTTTGCTTCATGTTTCACTTGTGTAAAAAGTATACATTCAGGTTTCATAGTTTTTATTTGCAGTACAATATCACGCTTTTAGCAGTTCTTCTTTCTGAATTTGGATGGAAGTCTCAAGTATTACAAGGGCATAACGAATCTTGCATGCACCTACTCTAAATTTGAATGGTTATTGGAAGTCTCTCGCCTTCTTAGCGACCTTGCCAACCCTAACAATCTCATTCTCTCTTCCAGTTCTTGTTTTCATGTTCTTCCTTTGATTCTACTTTTCTTCATCATCTTTTCAATTCTCTTATAATTTTGAATAGAGAAATTTAGACAGTGATTGACTTGCTGCAATTTCAACTATTTAACTTTCATTCCACCAGAATGATTTCAAAGCAGCTGAGTTACTTTTTTGGAGTCTAATGTTTCTTGGCCCTAATTTGGCACCAAAATTTCCAACTTGCTTCCTTGTTTTTCTGTCAATTCTTTGCAAAACCATTTTCTCAGCTTTCTACAACGATGGTTTTGGAAAGAAAGAAAAGAAAAAAATGATTCCAAAAACAAAAAGAACAAAAAATAAATAAATAAAACATAAAGCTGCAATGCTGAGCTGGGCCGGATCACTTTTCTAATCAGTTCCTCCCCATCCCTTCTTGCCCTGCTTCACCTAGTAAAATTTTTATGGCTCCTGTCTAGCAAGCGAGTATAGCTTTATCCTAATTTTAGGCCTACTCTATTTTTTTCTTTTTCTCTTTTCCATATCTGGAAATTATAAAAATGGTGACTTTTGAGAGGAAAGAGTTGTAGCTTGAGAGCACAATAGGATTTTACCATGATGAACTTCGTATGAATTTGAAGTTGCATAACCATTGTCTAAATTGAGTATATGCAAAGAAGTTGCATAAGCATTGTATATAATTGAGTATACGATTGGAATGGAGTTGTGGCTGTCACTTCTTCAGTTCTTCTAATGTTCCATAATATAACAATGGTTTGTCAGGTTCCATAATATAACAATGGTTCGTCAGGTTTGGGTCACAATAATCAGATGCATCTTACTATAATCATATGAAATTGGATTACAATAATCAGATGCATCTTATCATCTTATGTGGGGTTCATTGAGTATATGAAACTTACCAAGTCAATGCAAACACACACGAACACATATTTATTATTTATACATTTCCTTGCGCTTACTGGCCAACATATTCTATTCATTGTCTTTTGCAGAAGGGAAGTGATGCTAATGACTCGGATACTGTCGCCATGGCAGCAGATATAATCTCTACTTCCAACGGTGATAATTCAGCTTTGACTGCTGAAACATGAGAGAATGGTCACTTCCGTAGCAGTAAAAATTGTTTGATGTGGAGAGCATGTGCTGCTCAGATTAGCTTCTTGTGTAAAAATAGATTGTTGCTTCCATTGCATCAAGTGTCATTAGGCATGACAAAAGAGATGCCAGGCGGATTTATAAGCTGTGTAATAGATTTTCTGCTTTGCTGTTACCAACTGTACATATGATTTAGTTTCCCCTTGTCGCGTAAATATATCGGACTGTTTCAAAACATTTGAACATTGGAATATCGATCTTGAAATGTTGTAACATTTGCTGTGTTCCAATTATTCATGCTGGAGATGGGTAACAAGTTTCTTGATATTTCTTTCCTCGTGCTTGCAGAAGTGTTCCTTTTGGATATATTTTAGAAGCCTGTTGGTTAGCTTTAGGTTTAATCCCTTATTTCCTTGTTGAAAAATTGAATCCAAAGAGGTAGCTTAGTTAGTTTCTTTCAACTGTACATATGTTTAGATGTAAACCTAAACAAAGAGATCTACAATGAGTTAAAGTCAAAAGAACATTACTCCCATTTTAGGAGTTCTACAGTAACATTACGCCTAAGAAATAAAGGTAGGGGGATTATATTGCAATTTTGATAGAAGTAGGGAAGCAAATTATACCTTATTTTGATTGCTGTAGTCCGTTTTTCTTGATTGGCAACAAATCTTTGTTTAGGTTTAGTTATAATGTAATCCCTATGTTTTCGTATTGTCATTAATCATTAATTTGCAACGATGCTTCAAGTTTTAATTCAGTAGAACTCACAACTGCTAAAGTTCAATACTTTATTCTTAAACAATGGGCCTTCACTACTAACAACAAGGTTTCCAACTAAATTTCTTATTTTTAATTTTATAATTATGTTTTTTTTTCCCTATATATATATATATTAAGGCTCGCTGATAAAAAGTCAGTGATGATAAAATTCGAGGAGAAAAAAATATATATAAAAGAATGGGGCATTAAGACGAGAAAAGCACTAAAAAAAAAAAAACAATTGCAGTTGAGGTCCCACGCGACACATGTCCTCATCACGTGATTTCCCTCCTCCGCTATTGGTTGTCTTCTTTTCTAAAAAAACAAAAGGCCAAATTTATTTTTAAAAGTTTTTAAATTGGATCTTTTTATAAAAATATTTTTAATTAAATTTGTATATATTAAAATATCACATAATCTCTTATTAACTGAACTAATGCATATATATATATTTCAATTACCAATAAATGACGCATTATTTTTTTGTACCCATGTGAAAAATTGTAAAAAATTAATGTGAAAAATTTTAAAAATTTAATGGAGAATAAATTTCGTTAACATGACAGGCCGTTAAGACATTAAAATATAGATGCTATCATACTGTTTATAAGAAATTGTAAGTTAAACTATACAAATTTAATTAAAAGTTTTTTTATAAAGATATTCAATATAAAAAAATTTTAAAAATTAGAAAATTTAGAAATAGATTTTGCTAAAAAGAAACTACTGCTGCATATGACTAAATAAATTTTAAGATTATTTTATTTTTTAAGCAAATTATTCGCATTAATTTCACTGATATTTATTGACTTTACTTTTAATAGCGCAAAAGTAACTAAATAATTTTTCTTATGAAAATTATTACTGAATTTAGCACTAGTTTATGCAAAAATCATAATTATCGATTTTAGGTAAAAATCGATGCCAGAATGCTTAAGTGGCACACCATGTGTGTACAAATAACTGATGTTAGCTAATGATGTAGCACGTCATATATGCACAAGTAAATAATATGGCGTGCCACATCAGCATTCTAGTAATGATTTTAATTGAAAATTGGTTATCATAATTTTTACGTAAATTAATGTAAAATTCAGTGATAATTTTAATAAGAAAAATTATTTAATTATTTTTGCATTATTAGGTGTAAGTTCAGTAATAATAAGTGATATTAACCCAAATTATTCTTTTTGAAAGTGAACAAATTAATTTACACCAAGGAATTTAGAGCAAGTATAAAACATCTTACAATATTTTCTTATAGAAAAAAAATCAAATTTAAAAAAATATATATTATATATTAAAATCGATTTTATTGATAAAATATCAAATAGCTAGTCAATAAAAAAAGTTAAATAATAGTTAAATAATTTTTTTGTTTTCTAAAAATAAAAAATTATTCTATTTAATTATTTGTTGAAATTTTATAAATTTAAGCAATGAATTCCAGTCTTCTTTAGATTTTTTTTAACAATTTAGAATTATTTGTGCCGATATAATAATAATAATAATAATAATAATAAGTCCGCACTCTTCCCTTTTCCAAAGCTAATTTTCAGCCATTTCCAGGAAAGGCACAAACATAAAAAGAAACATAAATATACTAAAAAATCTTTCCATTTCTATCAATTCCCAAATAAAAAGATTTGAAATACTATAAATCCCATTATTCATACATAATTCATAACAGTAGGGTTCTATAACTGAGCTGCAGTTCTCTTTCAATTTTGAGTCAAAATTTGGAGTAAGACTCTGAAAGAAAGCTCCAAGCAACTCTTTTGACAATTTTTCGGAAACACACAAAAAGCTAGGAGCTTTCTCACATATATATGCATAGAGAGGCAAAGAGGGGTTTCCCTTTTTTGTGTTTAATGCTTTGAAGGCAATGGAGAGGGTAAATCAGACACCCTATGCAGAGCAGGATCATCGGACGATTGAGCCAATCGGCCGCGGCGAACTTGACTGTGGATTTGATGGGGAAGAGGGTGTAATGAATGGAGCTGAAGACATGGAGCAAATGAGCTCGATTGATTTTAAGAGTAATGATAATAATTGTTTGGTTCAATCTAGCACTAGGACTAGTGAGCTTACTATCGCTTTTGAAGGCGAGGTTTATGTTTTTCCTGCTGTTACTCCTCAAAAGGTTAGGGTTCATTTCTCTCTCTTTTCATATATCTGAGTTAATGCATGTGTGTTTTCTTGTTTGTGTTTGATAGGGCTTTGTTGGATTTTGGATTTTTTTTCCTTTTTGGTGGAATTGGAGATTTTTCTATCCATTGTGCACTTGTTTTCGTTGCGCTTGAAAATGCAGAAGATGAACATCTAATGGTTCAGTTTCATTTCTACTTTATTTCATTTGGTAGCGAGTGAGAATTTGAGAAAATAAATTCCTGAGTTTTTCGGTGGTTTTTATTTTATTTTTTGATGGCTTTGTCCATGGATTGGAGCATTTAGGTATTCAGTCAATTGTTGTTTCAAATTAGGCAAAGAGTACATAAGCAGAAAACATAAGAATCCGGATTGGATTCTTAGACTCTACTGTGAAATCCAGTGTTTGAGTTTTAAGGTTCTCTCTTTCTCTTTCTTTTTCCGGTGACGCTCTCTCTCAGTCTCTTGTCGAAAGTGGAAGCTTGAACTTAATACTCCTAAAGGAGTATGGAGATATCTTGTTAGTATATAATGGAAACCTATTCTGTGTTTGAGCTTTGTGGGGTCCTGGAAGAATAAGTGTTTGAGTCAGTCCACTTCTCATCAATATCTAGAGGTACTAATTGCAGTTAGGTGCCAATGGTGTTCCAAAGCCTTATGATCAAGTCCTCTCTTACAAAAGCCTTCTTCCCTGAATCCCCACCTAGCTCATATTTCATTAGGCAAATCGAAATTTATTTAAGATTTTGATTCCTTTATCTGCTGGTTTTGATGTTCTTTCTACTTATTTTTAAATTTGCTTTTTCCCCGTATGAACTAGCATAATCTTTTCTTATTTTCCATACATCAGCAATATTTTCTATGTTTTAAATTTTATTTATGGTTTCTAGTCTTTGGGTGTCTTTCTGTGCCTTGATTCACTTGAACCCATAGAACAGGTGCAAGCAGTGTTGTTGCTTCTGGGAGGTGCTGAAACACCTGCTAGCGCACAAAGTTCTAAAGTTTTGCTGCAACAGAATCTTGGGCCATATCATGTATTACTAGAACCCTGCTCTCTGAAAAATATATTCTGAAGTTATTTGTATCTGCTTAATTTTTTCTTACCATATGCTTCAGAGTGTAGCTGATGCATCACTAGGACCAAAACTTTCAAGAAGAATTGCCTCCCTCGTGAGATTCCGTGAAAAGCGGAAAGAGAGATGCTTTGAAAAGAAAATTCGTTACACTTGCCGGAAGGAAGTTGCCCAGAGGTAGGATGCAATATGTATGTCGGAAACAGAAGAAGAAAAGAAAAAAAAAAGGCCTTATTCTTTCGTCTGTTGTGTAGTTTATCACATATGTCCACCATTCTAGCTGATTTTATTCCCTATAGGGTGCTATAGAAGTTCTCTTCTTTTCTATTACACAATGTACAATGCCTTTTCGATTGCACGCACATACTTAGATAACATGAAAGAAAAGAAAAGCATATGTATATGTGCATGCATGGGGGTAAGTGAACTTTGATGTTATGCCAAATTTCAAATTCCAGGATTCTTGTTTTCTGTTTCTTTGGTCTTTATAGCATCCAAAACAATTATTGACTTTTCCTAGGATGCATCGTAAGAATGGACAGTTTGCATCATTGAAGGATTGTTACAATACAGATGCTGGAAGCAACTGGGAACCAAGCAATGGCCCTCCTCATTCTGAATCTATGTGAGTTGAATTTTCTGTCAACTACTAAAAAATGCTTCAAATCATGGACCAAAGCTCCGTGTTCTCCTGTTTTTTGTCAATTCTGATTTGCTTCTCATTTTGTCTAAGATTTCGTAGTTGTCACCACTGTGGGACTAGTGAGAAGGCCACTCCAGCAATGCGTCGGGGACCAGCTGGTCCAAGAACTCTCTGCAATGCTTGCGGCCTTATGTGGGCAAATAAGGTGGGGTAGTGGGATAAATTAATTTTCTTTTGTGTTTGCACTTGCTGCACGGCTCTCAGGTTTCATAACCCCCTCCGTTTAGATATACCTTTTACATCTCGTTAATAAATGGATAAAGAGGCTAAAGGATCTTGTTAACTGCAGAATCATGAATTAACTAAAATTATTTAAAATAGAATAAAATAAAATTGTTCATATCCAAGAAAGAACCTTTTTGCAATTATCTAGGATTTCAGTTTCTGTTTGGTGTAAAGGGAGTCATTCATCTTGATTGTTAAATGACAATCTGTCAAAATTACCATTTTATTAATTGTATTTACTCTTTTCCAGATATGTTAGCTGTTCTTTCTTTTAGGCTTCTTTTATGTTACTTTCCATAGATTTGTAGGTAAATTCATACGCCTAAGAACAAAGTATTCCAATATTTAACATTTTTTTTCTTTTTGTGGAATAGTATGCTAAGATCCGTCCTATCATTTAGCATTTCAAAACCTTAAGTATACTTTCCATTTTAATTCATCTTGACCTAGATTCCCTCGATTCTATTGCTTGAAGTATTTCGGATTAATTTTATTTATGGTCACTCAACTTTCTTTTAAGTAATGTGGTAGTTATTATTTTTCGATTTGTAACAATATATCAATCCAAGTACGATTTGTAACAATGTAACAATATACTTGATATTCATCTGTTATGTCTGATGTGATATCAATCTGATTTGACTTCAAGAGTGAATGTTATCAGCATATATGTTCAAACAAGTTAATGGGCAAACTACTTTAATTACTTTAGCAATCAACATTTTAATGCTCAACAATATATTCTTCATGTAGTCTTCTGTGTAGTTGCATCCAAGGCCTGTAATCATTAGGAATATGGATAGCTGGACTGGCATTTAATGCTTTGTCTTAAGTTTCTTAGCATTGATCAAGTTGGTGATAGCCTATTCTTGCAGGACTATAATTATAGCAGTTGATGTGCATGCTAAGATCATTTCTATCCGTGACTGAATGTTTATTAAGCCATTATCAAACACAAAATCAATATCTATTATCCAGGGGGCTAATCACTTATTATGCTTGGTAAACTGAAAATAGCCCATTTTTTTCTTAGCTTTTGTCTACAGTAAAATGGATTGAGATTTCAAATCTAATTGCCTTGACTTTTATTTATTGGAAAGCTCATTTTTAATAGTACTTTTGTTTGTTTTTGTGTAACTTACATTTATTTACATGATTTTGAATGCTAAAGGGAACTCTGAGGGATCTTAACAAAGGAGGGAGGCACAGTGCTTTTGATCAAAATGAGGAGGTAGGTGCCTTGGGTGCCCAACTCCTGTTTTGGTGGCAACATTGTTGTTTGTTCAACATTCCTCTGTATCAGCTTCAGTGATTGCCTTAAGATGCATTTTCATTTGTTATTTTTTGTGAAGTAATTTTTATCAATTCATGTAAAACGAGAAGTCTTCTGCTATTTCAGGGAACTCCTGATTTTAAGCCTTCGACCATGGAGCAAGAAAACCCTTATTGTAACCAGGATGAAGAGGTAAGGTTTCTTGTAACAATGATATAGATAGATAGCCACGAAGCAATAACTATCAGCATCACTGTCAAATATGGTCAATGTCACTTGCATTGCTACATTTATATTTGGTAGTAATTAAGGGGAACAAATCAATCAACGGATTCTCATTGATTTAGAACAGCATTTTGTGCTTGGGTTACTTGAATAAGGAATGATCTATTGGATTCTGCATTGTTCAATATTCAGGGAAGCCCGGAAGAAAGTAAGCCGCTGCCTTTAGATGCTATGAGTTCCATGAGGCCAGATGAGCAGGTTTGTGTTCTTCTGGACTTGCAAAAATTTAACATAAGATTTCCAAATGCAGATACAAATCATTGTTGCCATGCTGTGGTATCTGGGACCTGTAGTCAAAACCATGGTTGCCCTGTTTGTGGTTTGAATTGCTAATTGATATATTTTATTTGCAGCCCTTGCCGGAAACTGATGAAGCTGTCACTGATCCTTTGCCTATGCATGTGGAGAATTTATCAGTTGACCTCGATGATGAGGTAAACTAATGCTAATTAAGTAATTCAAATCTCACAGATTTGGTGATAATCATGTGATTGGTCTATGGATACTATGGCAAGTGCCATTTTTTAACTAAAATAGTTTATGTTTAAATTATGAAATTAAGTACCCAACCCATAGAGTTCATTATGTTCAAAATTAGTTTGAAAATTATGCATGTAAATAAACTCGTAATGCGGAGTAAACCCATCTTTGTATTCCTTGGAGGACATAATATTGAGAAAAGATTTGAATAAAATCAACAAAGTTCTCGCGAGTGACATTTTGTCTTCGCACTTATCAGGAATTTCAGGAAACATTGGATGAGCTTGGCAATGTTTCTAGTTCAGAGTTCGAGTTCCCCGGGAGTTTTGATGATCAGCTAGTGGTCTTTTAGCAACTTGACATCAGCATATTGAAGACTAACCATATCCTTCAGCTAGGTTAAACTGCTGTACATGTTTAGTTACTTATCCAAGTTAATGATAAAAACTTACAGGTTGACATTGATGATATTCTAAGATGGAGAGTGAGTGGCCAGGGAACTTGAGATCATGCCGTGCACTTTTGACCTTAATCCATCCTAAACTTTATCCAGTTTCTTGCCATGGACGAAGATGCAGTTTATACGAACTAATATTAAATCCAGAGATGGTTTTTTGTTTACAGGACAGAATTTTGCGTATGTGAATTGCTTGGCATTGGCTTAATACTTTTGTTTAATTTATAATGTGAATAAGGTCGTCCTTTTTATGTCTGTTTTCTCTGCTTCTTTAATTCCTCTAGATTAGCTTCTGTTGTGTAATCAAATAATGATCTTTACTTATTAGCTTTTGCTGGATGCGATTTATCGTTCAGACATTACTTATTGATCAAACCAGAATTCAGATCCCTTGCTTTACGCACGTCCACATTGAATTATGTATAGATGTTAAACTTAGTTCGCACGTCCACATTGAATTATGTATAGATGTTAAACTTAGTTCTAATAGAATTATTAAGGGGATCCAAGTACTCTGAAAAGTTGCTGTTCTTATAATGGGCAAGCACCCATTAATTTGAATTGACACCTATCTATATTAAGTCGAATGAAGATATTTTTAAAATTATTTCGAAAAATCGACAAGTAGTGTAATCTAATTTCCAGGTTATCAGTATACCGCCAATTATTTTTCTAATGAAAGTCCATAGATTGAACTGTTACAAGTTTATATAGCTAGGAACCTTTGTTACAAATGAAGTTGGACACTGCGAGAATGAAATTTGAGTCTTCCACCTGTCTTTCTAACAACATTTAACTGCTACCAGTAAGAACATAAAATGTTAATTTTGAGGGCTTTTCCATGTTTTTCAATTTTAAATTACATTATCAATTATAATTAAGCAAGCGGTTTAACTTCGAGATAAAATTATAGAGGATGAATAATCAAAGATAAAATACCGTCAGGACCCTGTATCCAAGGAAGTTCCCAAAATCACATTAAAAATCAAGAACTAGTACATAAATAGCATGAGAACAATATAAACCCAAATTTCAGTGTTCCAAAACTCAAGAATGTTAACACATAACGAGTGCGTTATTGTAATAATATCACATTATCAATCAGACGGTGAAGCAGAAGCTGTCAGCACTCTCAAGGTTATACTGTTATGATATTGAGAGTAAAACAAATTTAAAAAGAGAACTTGCTCAAAAATATATAGGGCCCCCCCGCTGCTTCCAACGGGAAAAACAGATAGAACTATTACGGCCAAATCCTAGTGAAAAAAAAAAATGCAACTATAACCCTACACTACATCAAATAAACTAATGACATATAAAGGGTTGGACAACTGGCCCACGCTTGCCCATGGCTAAGCCAACTGAGAGGTGAAATTTCAATAACCTTCTAGGCAATCAAATGAATTTAGTTATTACCCGACACTTGCAGAAACACTTGACCGATATGTGCATTCAACTGCTTATGCATCAACTGTTGGATAGAGACCCGGCATATAAGGTCGTCCACTTCCATTAGAGTCTGCATTAGCATAAAAATGAGACTGTAGCTCCCCAGAGTGAGATGACTTGCGGGATCTTGTGTTCCTAGGAGAAGCTGAATAGTCACCAGAACCACTATTGGTAGTATACATTGTTGACGTTGGTAGTCCATGGATCTTTGGCAATCCGGTTGCATCACCACCCAAACTGTATCCCTTTTCAACTGATTCAGCTTCTAAAGGCAATTCGTCCAATGTCTATTCAGAAAGAAAAGAATCAGATAAATACATCAAATACCTTTCAGCACATTATTATTAACTATAAATGAAGCTCTAGAACCTAAAATAATACTGAACAAGTATATTCAATGAACACTCACTCCGCTGATTTCAGGTCAGTAAATGAATAGAGGATTCAATTGTGATGCAGCACGCTACATATGCATGATAACAGGATGCTCAATCCAAATATATAGAGAGTGAAGAAGGATCCTAGTACACCCTACATATGCATGATAACAGGGTGCTCAATCCAAATATATAGAGGGAGTGAAGAAGGATCCTAGTAGGGCTGTTCAAAATTGACATAACCCAACCAACTCAACCAAATCAATCCATATAATCCACAATTTTTATAATTATAATGGGTTATTATAACTCATTCTAACATTTTAAAAATATATATGTGGGTTATGGATTATTATATAACCCAACCAATTAACCCACATTACACTCTTCTTCAAATACACACTCTCACTTATACTTTTTTTTTACTCATCTATTTTCAATTTTTATTATTTCATTTAAATTTTATTCAAAATCTATAAAATTTTTTCAAAAATATTTCTAATGATGCTCTAATACTATTCAAATTTCTGATAAAATAATGAATATGAAAAATTAAGATAAGTTACAAATTTCAAAAATTTTGATCTTCAAAATTATTACTATTTCTTACTACCTAAATAGTGTCATATAGGAAGAGTCCAGAAATCTATGTATAATTTGTTTTATTATATTCACATGGCTTATTTTATGGCTATGAAAATTAAATAAAATTAAATGTTTACACCCATTCAAATGCTTTTTCATTTTTTTTCCTCGATTTTTTTCAAGAGAAATAAAAGAAAATTTATATCAAGAAAAATGGCAGTTTAAATTTTTTTCTCTCATCAATGAAACCATAAATGTATTTTTGTCAAAAAACAAAACTAATAGCTGTACCCATTAGACAATACATTTCGTCTAATTAAATAATCTGATCAAAGGATTGCATTAAAAAACGAAAATATATACCGATAATTTACACCTGCATTAGTAATAATTTGGCAATCGCTATCAGACTAGTATATAACACAATTAAGAATGAAATATACAATAATTAAAAATGAAAAAAAAAGTTGCTGAATTTTAATATCAGAAAATTTCAGCAAACCGCTGGTAACCATCGCATGAAAATCTAGCCTCATAGACGCCAAATCACAATGAATTGAAATATAAGAAAGAATATCAACCTTTAGGATCAATAATTTAATATAAGCATAGAAACTTTTTGATTTTTAGATTTATTAAAAAATTAAAATGTGAAGTTAATAAGATTTCGGGTTTCTTGACCATATTGAAAAGTCACGAGAACACATGCATTAATTGATTAACTGGAATTTTGAGTAATTTTTTTAAATAAATACATGTTGAAAAAAATAATATTATGATATTACATATGTTATCTTTGCAAATTATAACTATTGATCTTCATTAATTTTTTTATGAAATTTATATGTAATTTTAAATTTTGTGGCACTATAAATTTATAAGTTTGAGGTATTTTAAAAAATATTTATAAAAATAAAATTAATTCTTTATATTTAAAAATATATAAATATGAATAATATAATATAATATAATATAATATAATATAAAAAATTAACATAATCCATATAACCCACATAAACCAACCAATCCAATATAAAAAATTTAATACATAACCCACCTAGTTTGGGTTGAACCCAATCCATTTAACAATTTAGGTGGGTTGGAGAAAAAACCAATTGTAACCCACCCAACCCACATTTGAACACCCCTAGATCCTAGTACACCCCATTTCACCGTAATTAAACGTCTTTGCATGCCACTACTATTCTTCATTATTAAGTCAGCTACAAGTGCAACAGTTCACACATTAACTTGGATTCCGTGATCCATGTCCCAAACCATCATGTATTAATAGTAAAAGTACTAGAATTATTCATAACAGCAATTGACAAATATAAATTTGAAGGTCCAAGCTAAGTAAAGAATGAGAAAACTCACCCTAAAAGCCTGCTGAAGGACCCGTAGTGTTTCTCGAGTCCGCTTTCGTTTCACTGCAATCTCCTCAGGTTCTTGCAACATCTCTTCAAACAGGTTTTCTCTGTTTTAAATGGAACAGTTGGCATGAATGCAAAAGCAACACAGGATAGCGATACATATTATGAAGTCCATAATCAATAGATCAAATCAGAGTAATTAAAATCAAGGAGTAATCCCCTGTTACCTGTAAAGCTTTTTAATGAAGACATTATGCAATTCGCGCTTTGTGTGATTTACCTACATAATTAAAAGGAAAATAAGAAAATGAACGAAATTAGAAACTATGAAAAATAAAATGCTTGTGAGGACCATTGTGCTAAACAAGACTGCATACTAATTTCTTACCTAATATCACCAAGAAAGTATTGGGTGGATATCAATAAATAAAACCATAAGCATTTACATTAGCAACTAAGAAATTCTTATATAAGACGAGCATGACCAATCCCCAACTTACACTCATATGAGATCTAACAACCAACTAATCCAATCACTATGAAACAACAACAAAATAATTATGTTCAGAGCATAAGACATGAGTTTTCCACAGTATTTTAAGGATGTCAAATTCAAGCCTCCTGAGATCTAATACTTTTCATATTCAAGATGTATAATCACTTCCCTGGTAACTTTAACCAAATGTTTAATTTAATTAGCTGCAGTTAAGAATATTATATCACAATACTCACTCTTATTTATTATTATATCACAATACTCCCTCTTATTTATTGTTCATCCAGCTTCCCAGTTTTATGTGCAATTATAAGTTCCCCAAAAATCAAACTGCCCAAAACCAAAAAGAATACAATGACTTGCAAAGCTTTCAGAACACACATAAACATTAATGTGGCTGCACCAAAGATTGCCACTTCATGATGGAAAAACAATTTGGCAAGCAGAATATACTAAACCAAGTGCTACTAAGGATCTCAAAAAGAAATAAAGTGACAAAATTATCATATAAAATTAATACACGTCTATATTGAATTAATTATTACCAGAAAGTGCATAATTGCTTTTGGTATAGAATCCTCAACGTTCTTCCGAACAATGTCATAGTAAGATCTCAATAGCAATTTAGTGACCGCTATTTCAATAGCCTCCTGTTCTGAATGACTTTCTGTGGGCCTCAAGACAGTTGGAGGCTTAGAAGAGGTAAAAAAAGGTTAGCATACAACTCTCAGGGAGAATAAAGAAAAGAAGAGAATATCAAATTGATGCAGATTGACTACTCAGCAATGTTTTCCAGATAGAACTTTGCATAAATACCTCTCGTAAATGGATCATAGAAAAGCTTTGTTCCAGAGCTTCCATGTTGTGGACAGGTTCGCTATGAAAATTGGCTAGTGAGTTCTCTTTAGGAGCTGCACGTGACTTATCGCTCCCACCAAAAATTGATGGAAGACCCCAACCTGAAACACTTGTGCTTCCTGAATGACCATGAACCGTGAAAAACTTAGAATATTGCATCATCATATTACTTGCAAGAATAGACAGTATAATTGCCGCATAATCTCATCAGGAGGGAGAGGGAGGAGAAGAAAAGAGAAAGCATGGAAGAGAGTTAATACATCTGTATTTCCATTAATAATTTTATAGAATAGCAAATTACCAGGGGGTGAAACTTTTTCAACTTCTGTCACAGGACGAGCTCCCTGCGGATATACAAATTGAAACATAAAAAGGAAATCAGATCAGCTGCAATTAGAAAAATTAAAATAAAAGATAATGGAAAGGAAAACTAAGCAAATTAATTTTCATGCCTGATCAGCCATCACACCATTCACTTGTCTGGCAAGCATACCCCGAGACTTAATAGTCCTCTCTGATGCCGGTGCCTTATCAGGCTCTATACCATCCTACTTAACAAAAGAGTGAAGTAGAGAAGCAGACACTGTGATTAAATTATGAAAACCTTGGCAGATTAATTCAGCAACTTTAGACCATTAGTCCGGCCAAGCATATACCTTTTGCCTTATAGGAAGAGAAACAGCCCTAGAAGACTTGATTTGTTGCATTGCAGTCTCCACAGCCTTACTCCCACCAATAAAATTTGGGTGCGAAGTATTTATGTAATCCATCTGCATAAAAATCAAAAGTTGTACCATGTTACATTTTAACATACTCCAAAAAAGAGAAAATATCACGAAGCACAAGATTGTGAATTTCTTTTTTCTAGCCACAAAATTAGAAATATTTTGCTAAAATGACCCCCATCTAGTGGTTGCAAAATAAGGTGGCTGTGGGTTTAAAATAAAATAAAATTGAAAAAACCGCTGAGCATAGGATCGCCTCTGCTCTTTCCCTCCAAAGATCCTGGTTAGACTTGACTAAATACTGCTCTGCTCAAAAAGGTAATCTTAAACTTGCAAGATGTATCAAAAGGCCACCGGACTAAATTTACCACAAAAATAAATATGATGGTCGCACATTATGATAACGACCATGAGTCCATGACACCCCCACTGCCCGAAAGGAGGCACCAAAAGCCACATCCAGTCATTATAAATTTATTGCCGAAGTCCACTGTCAAATTGCTTAGTTGCTAAGCAGAACTTGTAAGAACCAGAGTCAGAAACAATTTTCAGTTAAGATTTTAGGAATGGCAAAAAAATATACAAATCTATCATTATGCACTGAAAAAATCAAAGAGGTTTTAGAATAGTCAAGAAGAATGATCAGTAGAAAAAGTAAATCAGTTAACATAGCAGAAACATTAGCAGTAAAGGAAGAAGATGACATATAGCTTTATCATATAAATTCAGGAACCAGGTTTTGAAAATTACCTCCATTTCAATAATGTGGCCAATCATTGTCTCCGATGGTTCAAGACCATCCCTCAAAAAGTTTCCAATAACTTCATCCATTCGCTTTCTCAGAACAGGAAACCTTTGCAGATCATTTACTAGACAACGGTGACTAATCTGGAGAGGGAGAGATTTTATTTGGAGATGCAAGCATGCAAATGAAAGCGACAGTGAATCAGAAATAGAAATCTACCTTCATCAACTCATCATAAATAAACCTAGCGCACTGGAGGCTAGGATCTAATAGACGAGCTATTTGCCTTCGAATAAGAACTTCAAATGGCACCTTCATCAATGAAAATCAGGAAAGGGAAAACAATAAGAAAAAGAAAGACAAAACAAAATATGAAAATAATACAGAATCACAAGTAAACCCCAAAAAAGGGCAAAAGGCTTGGTGAAGAATGTCGAAAAAGAGAAAAAAACACACAGACACACACACAAAACCTACTTCCGGTACAAAGAGAGCAGATTTAGGACCAGTTGCATTCTGAATGGCAGTTCGTATGTCATCGTCGGTCAAGTCTTCACATGGATCAACCTCCTGCATGGAAAATGATATTGTATGAGGTTGCAAAATATTATACATCAAATTTCATACACCTTCCATGTTATGTATTACCCAAAGGGTCTCAACTTTCAACTGAGTTGCAGAAACAACTAATTCAAAATACAAAGGGAATAAACATTACTCAGCTAAACCCACAATATAAACCTTTAATAGCTCAAAATAAATGAGAAAAAAGAGTGAACAGTGTCAAGTTATTAAAGAAAAAGGAAAACATCACATGAGGACGAAAGGTCGGTTTAATTTCTACTCTATTCGTATGTCACAACTTGTATTTCAAGAAAACTGTTAGGCAGAATCATATGTACCATTTTTGTAGATGCCACAACATTACTATAAAGAAGGTTAAAACAAGCAAATGGTGCAACCACTTCTAAATGCAATTTTTTTTTGGTGTAACAAATTATATCGGGCCTACATCAGTAAAGTTGGAGCTTATCCATGGAAAACTATTTATTATAGTCAAATTTTACATAAACTGCAATTATGATGAGCAACTTAATTGCATGTTTTAAGAATGTTATCTTTTGTCACTTTGCAATATTAAAGCGGATGAAAAAGAAAAGATAAATATGACTGCAAACATAAGGTGCTGAGAGATGCTCATTACGCAATTGCTTGATGCTCAATCTAAAACCATTTAATAGTGATAGCTATACTCAAAGAAATCAAATTGTTCCAGGAATTTTTTCCCCTAAAATAAGTGCGGTCAAAAAGCAAAAGTCATGGGATAAGTGGATAACAAAGAGCATAATATGTCTTAATGCTATTTTACTTTAGAACCACATATTTACATATCCACACCAGAAAGGTGAAATAAACACCAACGCATGTTTTTAAACAAAATTTATGAATGGCCATTTTCGAGCATCATATATTTCGCAACATCTCAGGAATTTCATGTTCATATTGGTGAATGAAAATCTAACCCTATAGCAAAGACACTATTGAAGAATAAAAATGTGAACATAAAACCTATGAGACTTAAAATGATTTTCAATCTGCCTGTTTAATTTGTCATGCAGCAAACAAATGGAACATTGCCTTGCAAGAAATATGATAAAATAAACAAGAATCACCAACAAAGTACTAGTAAGCATAAATATTCACCTCTAAACTCTTCACAAAAATAGATTGAAAAATGTAGTGAATACGTGCTCCTCCAGAAAGCTCAGCCGTTGACATTTCTTCATTCTTGCCCTCCACCATTGAAGAAAATGCTGTGTTCAATGAAGATTCATACACAATTAATAAATTTCACATAAAGATGGTGAAGTATTTTCAGGGAAAATATAACTGAAACTCGGTTCAAATAAAATAGAGTAGGAATATGAAATTTACCCTCAGAATATTTGGAAAGAATGTTTAGGAGAAGAGCTCCCTGACCAGCCTATCATCCAGAGAAGGTTTTCAAAAAATAATTTAGCAAAAGCACAAAAATATATCAGTAAAAGGACCAAACAATTTATCAATAGAACAATTTGATAATGAACAGGGCAGCAGACAACCAGAGTCCACAACATTCCATTAACAAAATCAAGTTGCTTTTGGAACTGCTATTTATCCAGTCACATTGCTCAGATAGTTCCGACCTTGTGCTGAGAGATTCTGTACTACAATACCAATTACATGTAACTTCATTTGTGTACAATTTTCAAGTACAATCAATGTACTTACACAGACTTTATTGTTCTTAAGAATTTCCCAAAAGTTCCCACTTCATGAAAGTGAAAGTGTCTTATCTATGAGCGATGGCCTTATTTGACAATGACAAAAGCCAGTCCAAAATATATGGAAGGTGCACTATTTGCAAACAAATAGACATGCCTTTGATTCTGTGATTTCTCCATAGCTTGCATGTTCCTTTGCAACAGAAACCAGTGCAGAACTTATGCGTGACTTCAACCCTGGTAGTATGGCTTTGATATGTTGAACCAGAATCTGAGAAAAGAAAAGAAAAAAAAAATGAGACTACAGTCAGAATACTAAATGTACAGATCTCATGGATGTTCACCAGAAAAAACAACCAAGTATATTTAAGAAAATTAAGTCAACTAAAAGAGACGAACAAGCATGTAGAAAGAATATGATAAAGGCCATGATAAAGGCACTAAAGAAGGCAAAGGAAGCAAAAAGCAGGAGCAGTAGACGCAAAACAACACATAATTGGAAACAATTGATCAATTTCCTTAAAATATTCTAGTAATCAATACCGCAAATGTTATACCTGGTTCAATTTCTTTGCCAACTGAGGAACACCACAACGATCAGCTAGACCATTATATACCTATATATACAAGAATATATAATCAATACCTATATATACAAGAATGTATAATCAATACAATACAACACACATCCAATTGATTTTACATCTCAGGTTTAACCACAATAAGATAGGATAAACATACGGGACGACTGCGAAAGAATTTATCCTCTGCTGCTAATGCATCCTTGATACTTCGATTGAACATGATATCCTGCGTTAAGAACAACTAATGAGCACTAAAACAAAAGAGGATTTACCATTGGAGTTATCAGAAATCACAAAATCCCTAACAGTTTGCTGTCACCAATGATTCAGAACATCCAAATTATTGTTCGAACATTTAGCAGAAAAACATGGGAAAAGAACCAAACAATCAAAGTCAAATAAGTTGCACGTAAGTCTGGTATTATTATGTTACGGATTCCTGAAATTCGGGGTCTTCTTTTTATTGCATTGAAACATTTATATGACGTTTCTAATAAAACTTAATTTTTCACACACACAAGATATCAGAAAATACATGTGGTGATATTTATCATTTTGGGCAATATTTTCATATATTTCATTGCAAAAGCAATCTTGAATGTGTTTATATCCGAGTTACTCATCTTTCGCTCACTAAGCAATCCCAAAAAGAACCCCAACTACAACATGTTTCTAGACAAGGACACTATACATTCCTATTTTCATGACGAGCGGTCAAGGTAATGTCGCCCTTCAAATTGGATGATGTAACATCTGTCAAACACATCCCAGAAAAGTCTTGCCATACGAGCATCATGTAGAATCATTTATCAAGGAGCTACTTAAAACCATAAAACTTAAAACAAAAATATTGAGTAGCATGCAAAATCTTATTCTCAATAACTGTAATACATAACACTAACAACAAAAAAAAAAACAAAGGAATGTCAAAATAAATGAACACGAACCAAAATTAAACATTAGAGAAAGATGCTAACAAAAAGATCAACAATAATATATTTGTAAACCAGCCTGACAAAGTCTCAGCTAAATAATGATAAAGTGAAAAGAAACCCAATGCCAGCCTAAAATATAAACCAAAAAGAAGAATGTGTTTTTCTTAGAAACTTATGCTGTTACCTCTTGACTGCGATTAACAACACCAACATAACCAAGTCGTAGGGGAATCACTTTTCCAAGTAATAGATTACGAGCATCAGTACCTCTGTCCATAATATCCAACTGAAATCAAAAAAAAAAAATAAAGGACTGTCAAACATCCCAAGAAAAATTTCCAAGAGCTTGAAAATATCATACCACTTAAAAAAAGAGTTAATCAAGTTGCAGAGTCACCTTCGTAATCACTCCAATAGTTCTATGACCTATAAAAGGAAGATTAACATGTGAGAGTCCAAATAAAATGAATATAAAATAAGCACTAGGAATGAGAAAACTACCATCAGGATCAGCATTTCCAGCAATCTGAAGAGCATCTGAGTTTGCTAAATCTGAATTTGCTGGTGTAACTGCTAGAATCAGACAGCTTGGTTTCTTGATATATGACAAGATCATAGTTCGAATCCGTGCTTCAATATCAGAGGGCTGATCACCCACAGGAACCTTTGTGATACCAGGTAGGTCAACAAGAGTTATATCAAGAACATTTGGTGAAAAAATCTTCAGACGAATCTGCTTGTCTGAGACACCTTTGTTTCCCCCAGCTTCCTTAGCTGTCTCAGCCTATAGCCAATTCAAAATGGTAGAGAACTTAAAGGGACTAATCATCAATAGTCAAGAGTCGGTCTAGTGCCATTAACCTCATATAAGTATGAGATATATAATGAACTACATAAGATATTGGAAACACAAAACAAAAATCCAAAGGCTAATTACATAAGAAAAACAGCAATACAACAAACCACAGGTACACTTATAGACAATAGAAATAGAAAACTGATTTCATTTTGCTATATGTAAACTGAATCAATTTCATTCACATTCACCAAACTTCCTACGAAAACATCACCCTTAATTTGATTTGAGTTAACTTTTATTCTAAGAAAATGAGGAAAACCAGTAAAGATTTGACAATTTAGGCAGCAATAATTATTGGCAAACCATGAAAAGCAAAGACATTATGCCAGCCAAAACCACCACGACCTCAATAGTGGTACATTCACCATCAGACAAGAAATTAAAGAAGCACAGGGATAGACATGAATCTTATGCTCAAATACACAAAAGAAACTCTCCCTTTTTCTTTTTCTGTCTTCTGTTTTTTTTATGAAGTTATTGGAGCACAAACGTTGACAATAAGCATGAACAAGGACATCCTCTCTTGCTATTACATTGCATTTTTCTACAAGAAGTGTCAAGATCATCATGGTAATCAAACTCACTTCATAGAAAATTCACATAATCTCTTATCTCATTTGCATCTTTATTATCTACACTCAGTGCCCAATCGGTTTCGGAGGTTAAACGCCTCCAAAAGCCAAAATTTGAGCCGCAAATGCCTCTTACAACAACAGCATCACTTGAATCAAATAAAAAAAATTACTAATTCCTTCGAGTCAAATAAAAACTTAAATCCAACACATCATAGAGCAATATATGCTCTCATTTCTATCAATTGCATTCCTCTATGACCTCTACCCTCAAGTCCTTTCCCCTCTTCAACAGCCTCACCTTAGGATTAATATTTTGCCGACTTCATTAATTAATATCAGTAACAGAAATCAACTAAATAGCACCTCTGAAACAACCAAACAAAAAATAAAAAGATGTAGAAGGTCATAAACCTAGAGCCGCAACTCAAACTTGCTGCCTTCTTTCCAATACTAATTAAACACGAGTATTTTTAAATTCTCCTAAGATTGTGCTCTGCTTTCCTTTGCTTCGAGCTCAAGTACTATCCGAAGAAGAAGAAGAATAGAGAGAGAGAGAGAGAGAGAGAGAGAGCAAGCAATTTTAACATCAAACTTGAACTCCTAAACACTATTAACAAGCTTGTCGGCTAGAATTCCAATCTAGCTCATTTCCAAAATCTCAAATGTAACATATATACATGCATTTGAACTGCATATCCAATGAAACATACTTGAATTTCATTTCGGATCTCGGAGAAATCATAGAACCGTTTTCCAGGAATATGTAGGAACTCTCCCCACTCCTCCTCGCTGCCATCAGCTTTTCTCTTAGTCTGCAAAAGCTGCAAAACCAGAGGGCGCCGCGTGCAGATATCATTCCCCCGAGGCAAGAAATCTCTTCCGACAAGAGCTTCCAGCACACTCGATTTCCCGCTGCTCTGGCTGCCGACCACCGCCACTTGCGGCAGCTCGATCGTCGACTGGCTTCCAAGCTGCGCAAAAATATCCTGCAGCTTATTCACTATCGGGATCACTGAAGCACCAAGCGGCGCAACCTCTAATTGCTGCTGCGATGGTGCCGCCGGCGATGGTGCTGCAGGCTCATCCGCCATGAATGGATCCAGGATGAAACCCTAGGCTTTTGGAAACTTCTTTTAGAGAGAGAGAGAGAGAAAGACAGAAACAGTATTGATTCTAGAGAGAGAAAGTGGGCGTGCTAATTAGGCGATCCCTGAATGGTGAATGGGTAATTGGAATTGGAGTGAGGTTGGAGCTGCAGCTCTTGGCGTTTGTAGGTGAGGAGAGTTGGTCAGGAACTAGAATGAACGGTGGGTGCTAAGTGGCTTAAAGTTTAAACTGCGCAATTTTTTTTATTTTTCATTTTTTTAAATTTAAATTTGAATTTAATAATTGATGAAGTCTTTTGATTGTACAAGCATATTAGTTTGATTGACCAACAAGTAATTCTTTCTTTTTTTATAATATATATTATAAAAAATAAATTATATATATATATATATATATATATATATATAGTGTTTGGCTCACAAGGCAGAAATTTTTGTTTTCGATATGATTGGAAAACTTTTCCCTGTTGGGAAAAGGTGATTTTGAGGATCAATTATTCAATTATTGCATTTTTTAACACTCTTAGTTAATTTTGTATGGTTATTGCAAATTTGCTATAATTTAAATTGTATGATTATATATTATAATTAGATAAAATAAATAAATTAGGATTTACTAATTAGTCTCATCAAAATTTGATACTATTCATATTTTTTAATTCGATTTTTTTAACCGATCCATCTGGATCAATTCAATTTAAATATACACGATCCAATCCTAAGTCTTATATATATATATATATATATATATATATATATATATATATATATATAATTCTATGACTTTTTTATATAGTAAAAAAACAAATTTTTATAACTAATTAACTATACATGCATAATTTTTTTATTTTTAATAAAAAATTTAGAAAAATAAAAAATATAAAGTCTAAAGTTTGTCCTGTTTATAAACCAATTTATTTTATGGCTTGTTTAATAATGACTTATCTAAATTATAATTGGATCCAACATTTTATTACCTACAAATTTTTTTATTAGTTTATTACTTGAACTAATATAATCCATTTGCCATCTATTATTGAATTAGTATCAGTTTTTTACATAGCATGTCTTTTGTATACACATGATCCGAGTTATTTTTTATGTTGCACAAATTATTAATTTGAAAATGTTTAACAGCTAAAATTCAAAAATATATATGTATATATTTAATTTTAAAGAAAGTAAAAACTAAGGTTTTTTTTCCTTCAAAAAGTAATATTTGTAAACTTATATAATTGGAAAATAAAAGTTTTATGAGATCAATTCTAATTATATAAAAAAAATGCTAAAATAGTTAAAAATGGAAATAAAAATATCGGTCCAATAAAGAAATTCTAAGAATTAAAAAAGTAAAAGTGCAATATAAAGGAATATTTTTCTTTATTGCATTTGTTTTTTCTTGGAAAATGTCTGAAAAAATTTACTAACAAATTACAATAACGTAAAATTATAAAATATTTATAAGGAATTGAAATTACGAGTAAAGTTTATTAGAATTGGGTCACACACCTCCTAAAGGCTAATAAAGTTATCTTCTAATAAACTTGGGAAATGTTGGCCACTGTGTATGGCTTTACCTTACATCAATGGATCTCTAAACATGAATTTGAAATCTTTTTACGGTTAATACATGATTTTTTTTCTATTTGATATATCACCCCTTTATCTGATCGAACATCGAATTATTTTTTTAAATTTATTAAAAATATCATATACACATAATATATTAAAAAGGCACGTAAAAATTAGATGTTTATAGCACATAAATAGTGATAGAAAGATAATATAATATTTTTAATAAATTTGGTGGATAATTTAATAGTTTTAATAATATTATTTAACTTTTTTTATGAAAAAATTAAAGAACAATTTGATACTATTTATTAGTTTCTGAATAATCTACTAAGTGGAGATAATTTAAGAGAAAAATCATGTATTACTCCATGCTTTTTACGAAAATTGGTCCATGGCGGAAAAATGGGAATATAAATAATCTATTCGAATATTGTAGAAAATTTTTCTCATCCAAAATATCTTGTTTTAATTGAAATTTCTTTTATCAGAAATCAAAATATTTACAACTAAAGGATGAAAGTAAAAACCAATGAATTATAATTATTTGTAGTTTTTGAATCCCATATATAGTTTTTTTTACACGTGTTCAATTATAAGCGTAAATGGAATGTGTTAAATATTTCACGTTAGTTAATTAAAAAATAATAATAATTTTTATAAAAAAATTGAAAAATTCTCATCTCATCTCGTAAATTAGCTTGAATTAAACAAAAATCCATTTTCTTTCACATCTTATATCAATAACCACAAAGCATTAGCTCAATTGATAAATCTATTATTTTTATATTGATTGCAACCTAATTTTGAGACCAATCAAGCAAATAATTAGAATATTTTCAAATAAAAAATAGATCTAATAAATTTTATATCCCTCCATCAAAAAAAATAAGAATCATCTAGATAATATTATATGTAATTCCAGCTTAAATCCTATTAAATCATACAAAATAAAAAAAAAATTACAAATCATAATATCCACAATTTACTGGAAATACAAATTTAACTCAACTTTTAGAAATTTTAACTTTAATTTGCTTATGCAGGGCTAGAAGTTGAAATAGGCTTTGCTTGGCATCCATTGAAATCTGGCGGTAAGATTCGTACATATAATGCACTGCAAATGTTACGAGAAATAATCAAATTCGAAATGTTACATATATTTAATTAAGCATTGGTTAGATATTAAATTTTGATGGTAAATAGGCCAGCGTATGTGTATATATATATATAATTTATTTAAACACCTAAACTTTAATAATCACATATATTTATTACTTTACAAATAATAAACAAATATTCATAATACTTTTTAGAGAATTTAAAAATATGATACTCAAAATTATATTAACATGATATCATATAACATCAAAATCAATAAAAAAATTTATAAAAGACAATAAAAAAAAATCAACCTATCTATTATCAATTCAAGTTAGTTTTGTTGTGCATATAAAATGTGTATTTTTATTAAAGTGGTTTAAATATTATATTAATGCGGTTGAATATCATATATTTTAATTATATATTAAAATAAAGTGTGAATTTGTGCTTATTAATATCTGCAAAATTAATAAATATAGGTATTTAATATGTTATTATTAAAATTTAAATATTGAAATGAATTATGGAGTTAAATTGTGGGACATGCACATAATCATATGCGTACATGCATATATTTGAAATTTTATTATAGCCAACCAAAAAGTGGTGATATGATTATAGCCAACCAAAAAAAGGGTGGTCGTAGATGCGTCAATTCTTATTTCTAGATTTATCGTTAAAAATGAACTACTAATGAAGCCTGAGAAGAAAGAAAAAGGATTGATATTTTAAACAAGAAGTGGTTACTCTATAGTTGATAAAGATGTGAAGGCAAGTGTCGGCCAATGCTTTCTTAGTGGTGATGTAATGTAACCATCAAGTTATCAATCAATTTAAAGTGATGGTGTTCGAAATAAAATAGTTTCTCCCTTAAACTTTCTCCAAAAATAACTTCTGTTTATTGATTTTAATTTTCTTTACAACTTTCATGATTAATCGATATCTAATTTCGTGTATTTTTTTATAATTATTAATATAATTCAGTTTTGATATTATCCAAATTATCATTTATCAGTCCAATCCAGTAATCACGAATATATCTTAGACCTAGTCTAAAACTCTCCAAACAAACAGGCCCAATAAGACCTAAATCCAACTCATTTGAGGCCTGCCAGACAAGTGAACGAATAGGCATGAAAACCAAGATAATAAAGTCATTTGATCGGACTGATGAGACTCAACCCTCAATGGTTCATTGACACAAGCCCATGTTCCATTCTTCACATGTTCAACATCATATCGCCGAACTCTTATTATTGACACCTAAATATATAGATCACTCAAGTGACTCGCACCGTTTCCTATAAATACTAAGTAGTCTGCACCTAAAGACAGATTAAACTCTCATCTCTCTCTTCTTGTTCTCCCAATCCAAGACCTTCACCGACTTAAGTTTCAAATTGTTAATGTCGAATCTATTTGGACTAGCTTTCTTGTACAACTCAATCTAGCAATATCCGATCAGGTTTAGCAAGCATCCTCTTCTCAGCATGGCATTTATCCAATTTCTACCAAACAACCTATTTTACTTATTAAATTTTAGAATTTATCAAGTTCAAACTAATTTCATCCATTATGAATATAAAACTTTTTTAATATTAATTTTTATAATTTATAAAATTTCAATTCGAAATTTTATTTTAGAAAAAAAATTCCGAAAATATAATGATGTTTTCTATTTATGAATTATCATGCATATTATGAAACCAAGTTTTTTCTTGTTTTTTTATGTATAAAATCTATAAAAATAAAATTAAATGTATATCCTAGTTCCCGAATTTGTTGAAATTTTTAGGGATCAACTTTTTTTTTTCTTTTTTACTGTATTAATTATTATCTTTAGTTTTTGTTTTATTGAGTCCTCATTGAATGAAAATATTGCCGGTTGAGCATTGCAATTTTTGATAAATTTGAGGGGTAACTTTGTACCTGCGGTCAAGATTTAATAAGAAAAACTCAAAAAGTGTATATATTATTTTCTTAATTTTTTAATATTTTATTCACACCCTATGAAAAAAAGTTATTATCCTTTATTATTTAATTTTTTGTATTATGAGAGCTCATAGCATAAAATTAGAGGTATAATTAAAAGCTCAACTGATATAAAATTGAGTTAATGGCTCAAAATTTTGATAACTTAAAGGAGGAAAATGTTAACAATATTATTATTTTCAAAAAACAAAAACATTATCTATTGCGACTTGTGCATAAATAATTTTTTAAAAGAAATGAACATATATCTCTTATTACAAATATTAAAAGAAAAAATCGAATTTAAAATTTTTCACACTTTTATACGGAATAATAGAAGAGCCAAATTTTGTATTTAATTTTTTCGTTTGAAATTTCTGCTCAAAATAAGAACAGAAAGACTAAATTATGAAACAAAACATAATTATTACAATAATGAATTTAAAAAGTCAAACTTTGTGGGATGTTTACCCTCTAATTAAATTAACAAGTGTTTGAATAAGTTCATCAATGGTCGGGCGGGCTGATGTTTTAGGCTGCACACATTCTAATCCAAGCTCTGTAATCAGCTGTGCAGCCCATTTAGGACATCCCGTTCTTATTAATTTTCCATGTACGACATGTCGTTTCTCAGAGTAAATCCTGCTTGCAAAATTGCTGATATGCCAAGGCACACTCGTTCCTGCCAATGATACTTTCTCTTCCTTCATAATAAGTTGTAATATCATCGCTCCCAAACTGTATATATCGTTCGGTCTGGTTCCAGTTCCTATCGTATAAAAATCACTAATTTCACTATCTCCATAATTAATCAAATTTGATAGAATATAAATATGTTCCATGTCATTTTGACTTTTTTGATAGAACAAAGTTGTTCTACCATAACTAAAACAATATTCTATGGGTCAGACTAAAACAATTAGAACAAAACAACCGAATAGAACAAAATTCAAAATAGACAATATACTGCATTCTATCTATATTCTATCACGATTAATTAAATAATAAATTGCCATTTATATTAAATTTTGTATAGATGATAATCATAATCTGTTATCGAATTGTTTTAGAATTTTAAATGGTAACATTTATACTATGCTAATAGTTTATTGCATCATGCTAATTAATAATACCATCGCTGAAAATTAGTGGATCAGTGTATCCAGAAGTACCGAGCTTTAAAATTTCTACTTCAGGTGTAACTGTTTCAAAATCAGATAGATAAGGAGTAAAATCCTGAAATAAATTAGAATAATAAAAGTATTAATCGATGGAATGCAAATAAATAAGGTGTAAATGCATATTTTTGTGAAATTAAATTGATGACTAATTAATACTAACCTTATCTAACAAGAGATTATCAAGCTTCAAATCTCGATAGATAAGTGGAGGTGTATGGTTATGAAGCTCCTGTATTGCACTTGCAGCTCCTTTTATGATTTCAAAGGTTCTTTTCCAATCGAGGCCTGCACACCAAATCTACTGTCAAACCATCTTCCAGAAAGTCAATTTTTTTTTTTTTTAAAGTCAGACAAAAATCATGACCTGATAATTGACTCTTAACGGTACCGTTTTGCATGTATGGATAGACAAGGTACAATTTATGTGGAGCAGCACAGTAGCCGATCAACTTGATGACATTTTGATGTGTTATCCTTGGTAAGTAGTCAATTTCAGCCTGAGAATGAGAATTTTCTAAAAATAAATAGCATAGTCCTCTAAATACAATAATAGGAATGACTATATATATATAAAAGAAAGGATGGAAGAATGAGGGTTGCATTTATAATATAACTAGTTTTGTGTAATATATTACATATTATTATATATATAAATATAAATATATGTAAGTTGCACTGACCTGCCACTGAAGCCTTGTGTTTCTATCAACTTTCCGAGATTCCTTAACTGCTATTGATATGCCGTTGATGTTTCTCTCCGGCCGGCCGCTAATAATTCCAACATACACTCTGCCAAATCCTCCACAACCAACATAATTTCTCCTGTTAAACCCTTCTGTATACTCACTCAGCTCTGAAAGACTGAAACATATCATCAAATCTCTCAAATCTGTCTCACACATGCGCATAAACCTAATTAAGTAAAACTTCAAACAGGAGAAAGTAAAAATAAAAATAATTTATTAATTAATTACGTACCCAAATCATTATCTCCACATCTGAAAGAACAGCAGTTTGAAACGTTCCCCATTTTTCTTGCTATAATAAGAGGTCAGGGGTGTGTGGAAGCTGAAGAAGAAGAGAATTGAATTCCAATTTTGAGAATTTGATGGTTTGTTTAGCTTTAAGAGTAAGAGAAAACGCGTAGAGGTTCACATCATTGCATGCATGCTGTGGAATATTGGCACGCGTTTATTAATTTGTTTTTACTTTGATTACTATACAAGTAATGTAAGTGCATAGCAAGGTTAAAAAGTCGTGCTGGTGATATCAGTCGATATTGATGCCATAGTTTGTCTTTAATTAGGTCTGTCACTATCCTGCCGATGAAGAAATTCATGGGAACCAGAAAGGTACTGGAGAAGAAAGAATATTGGAGGATGTGGCCTGTAGATGTTTGCATGGGGTGATTTTTAATTGGTCCACTAAGACCTAACAATGACGACAAGTAATGGAGACCGAGAAGTCAAAAGGTGATAAAAACCAAGATTTGGATAAGCTATAGTAGTTTCCATTTCATCTTTTATAATTTGGCATACATAATTGTTACAATCTCTCCCTTTTCTATTTTATTTTGTTATGGCCTCTTTCCTTTTGACGAGTGACTTGATGTGCCGGCCATAACGTATGCAACACTTAATTTGTATTTAATTGATGCCAATATCTGCTATTTTGTAAAGATTGGATGAATTACAAATCTGCAAGAGTTTGAAGAAGTTGAGAAATGGTGGGTCTTTGTGATGGTTGGGGGTCGCAACAGCGTAATCCGAGCTCTGTAATTGTGTTGGCAGCATGTTTAGAGCATCCGGTGCGTGTTAATCTTTCATTTGCACATATTATATTTGAAGACTAGAAACTGTTTGGCCGATCGCAGACATGCCATTCCACATTATTATTGGCTCCAAAAATACACCCTACTTTTTCCTTCATTATTAATTATAATATTATCGTTCCAAATTCATAAATATCATCTGTTTTGCATCCTGAAATTTTTCAAAATAATTATATCAATCTTTTCATTTTTTTTATAAATTATTACCTTGCAAGCTCATTCATTTTTTTAATGTAAAATAATTTTTATTTTTTTTATTTCATGAATAAATTTACGAATCAAAATTTAATCAGCTAAAATCATACTATAAATTATGAAATATTAAAAAATGACCTGAGGATAAATGCTCTCCCTGTGTTGTAACTGTTCCAAAATCGGCTATTTTGGTATTAAAATCCTATTAATATAATGGAACCACATAGAATTTAGGAATCAATTCTTAAAAGAAGTGAAGAATATATATATATATAAAAGGATTGAATTAGGTTGACGTCGTCCAATAAAATGTTGTCCAGCTTTAAATCCCCGTGGATGAGTGGAGGCATAAGCGTATGAAGCTTCTCAATGCCGCATGCGACTCCTTTTCTAACTCCAATCTACGACTATGTATACATAAAATTTATGATTTTATTTAATTAGCACGTTAAAGCATTACAATATTTAATATTTAAATTCATTTTATTCATCAAACAACTAGTTACAAGGTATTGTTTTTCACTTGTTTAGATTTATCTCGTACTCTTAATATTATTGTATGATTGAGCTTTTATTTTGTCACATAGGATTTTTAAGCTTTTATTTTCATTCACATTATACCTAAAATTACCAAATTTTGGATAAAATAATAATATAATTTTGGTGTACATTAAGTCATTGAATTCTCATTTTTATTTTATTAAATTCTTATTATGATTCAATGTGTACTAAAATTTAGAGATTTGATATAATCAAATTAAAATTTCAAAAATTTAATAAAAAAATGGTGTAAGTTTAGAGATTAAAAACGCAATTTTTCTTAAAGAAAAAAGAAAAAAAGAAAAAAGAAAGTAGTTGAGGATAACCTTGTGATTGAGTAGAAAGAGTTCCCTTTGGCATGAACGGATAGACAAGGTAGAACCTTTCTTCAGTCTCACAGTACCCAATCAGCCTTATTATATATTTCGATGTATAACTCCCGGCAAGTACTCAATTTCTGCCTGAAAATTAACAAAATTATTAAATTTATAAAATTATAATGTTAGTACTATTTTAATTAAATACGAATCGGATACGAATAATTAAACAAACTATCGCATTCGTGAAAAGGAGTCAATAATTGTTTTTCCACTACTTTTCTTCCTGAAAGATAGAATAATTGAAGAGGAAATGATAAAATCGTGGGTGAAGCCAAAATTTATAATCAAGGAGATAAAAACATAAATCCTACTTACAAAAATATATATAGCATAAATACTATAAATAAAGAATAATATTCATTGAACTAACAAATCTACATAAACCATTACTGCATTTATCATATTATAAATTAAAATTTCAAAATCATTAAAAAATTATTCGGATACATTGATACAGCATGAATCTTTTTATCCATTTTAAAAAAATATATTTAGATATTTTATAACATGTTTGCTTAATTTGCTGATATTCTGTAAAAAAAAAGGTAAAACTCTACGTTCTATATGTTGATATTATAATGGTGTTCTTTTTATCCATTTAAATTATCCGTAACTGCAAATATATCAATTAAGGTAAATTGATATAATAGAGTTTTTAGTGGTATAATACGGAAACTAAAAAATTTAAATCCATAAAATTCCTAGAATCAAATACCCAAACAATGTTAATGTTGCTCCGTATTCACCATATCTTCTTTATTGGCAGCATTTGCTAAGAAGTTTTATTTCTTTCTTCTTTATTACCTTTCCTCTTAGAATGTATTTGATTTAATCATTTATTTTAAAGACTTTCATCAATTCAAATAGATAATATATAACTTAACTAGGTTAGCATTATTTGTCTAAATTTTCATATGCATCATCTAAAATGCAAAAAATAAAAAAATATTACGACTATTTAAGAGATATAAAAGCAAAAAAAAAATTGCAAAATTAAATTATGAATCTTTAATTAAAGATAAATCTTTATTGTATTCTTTAGTTTTTTTAAAATTTATCTAATTTTCCTTTAAAAATTCAAATAAAAATAGAATTTTTTATGTTTGTTTCAATGAAAGTGGGAAAATAAAATATTTCATTAATCAAAATTTAAGAAATAAGTTAAAAAAAAGAGAGGTAAAAATAAAATTTTAAGAGAGGTAAAATTATATATATATATATATAAAATTAAAAAATTTTCAAAAATTACGGGGGACCATTGCCCCCCTTCCACTTCAAGTGGCGTCGCCACTGGATCAAATAGAAAGGAAAAGTATGGTCGATCGAATGGTATTTAAATATAGAAATAAAATTGAATATTCTGTTTCCTGACCAACAAATAATAATATAATACAAAAGTAAGTTAGATGTTTTGTGTTGTTCACAATTTGTTTCAAGAATTTTATTTTTTATTTTCTTTTTATAAATAAATTTTTCTGTACATTCAAAATCTAATTATAAAATTAGAAATCACCAATAATTCAAATGATTGAAAATCTAATAATTTTTTAATTAATTAAAAATCGATTTCCATCCATTTTTCCACTTCTAAATATGCAATCATATTATGGAGTTGATATATAAAAGACCTACCATAAAAAAATTCAAATCCTTGAAAATTATGGTATATAGAAGCCGAATATTTGAATAAATAGGATAATAGACATGGCCATCGGTACAAATTTTATCATTTCAAGTTCATTTTTTGAGTTCAAACAAAAAAAAGAAAGAAAGAAAGAAAGAAAAATATGAATAAAAAGGAAGTTAAATATTTTCAAATATTTTTTTTATATTAGCAAAAAAAAAAAAAACTTAAACATTACAGGAAATTAAAAGAGGTTAATTTTTAACAAGGTTTATTTTTTCTAGTTAACCCAAATTTATTCAAAAGTTTTTGAGCCGACTTTGCATGCTCGTTGAATGATTGCACAAAATTGGAGAGTTAAGTGTTACTCAATTTGTGTATTTCACTTAATCCATTCATAAAAACTTGATATAAATTTATTTTAATTTGTCAATAATCTGTTTATATACCAATCTAATTGATCTGTAAAATTATCTAATTTAAATCAATCCATTGTGCAATCCGTACGACCCATCTCATTTAAATTATTCATGATTTTATGGTTTTATTTATTTATTTTTTTGATGTGAATATAGAAATAGTTTTTCTATATGTTATGCATGTATAATTCATATTTTAAATGATTTTATTTTTAGTATAAAAAATAATATTAAAAAGTTTGATTCGTTTATATATCTATTCATTTTTTTTTATCCAAACTGTTTATGACTTATTTAATAAGGGTAATCTGAATTATAATTTAATCCAACTCTTCCAAACCATTCACGAGTAGCAACATTTTGATATTAATTTGACCCGCCGGCTCACAATTGTGTATCGACAATTACCAAGCTATGTTGGGGAAGTTTGGTATGATAAAAAAGGGGTAAGTGGTAAGAAGTTGCAATATCTACATTTAATAAATAACAAAAATCAATAATTGTTGGTTTGGGTGATAAGAGACTATGCTTAAATAGAAAAAGTATATGATTTTAAATTAATTGATCTTATGGATTTAAAAGAGTCGAAGCGGATACCAGGGCACATAAAATAAATAAATAAATAGATAAATAAGGAAATTTAACATATACCAATAAACAAAACCATTTGTTTTGCTTGCTTGCCACATAATTCTTGCTCTATTGTTTTTATTGCGAGAACATTATTAGTGGCAATAAGGAGGCCATTAACATTTTTCTCCATTCTGAGACCAAATACTCCATGCCCAATCATTTTTTATCCTTTAAACCCATTATAGCATCTGAGTTTGCTAAATCTGAATTTGGTAAGATGATAGTGTTGTTGGGTTTTGTTTGTATGTGAAATGTGAACATGGTTAAGAGAAAGGAAGTGTGAAAAAATTGCAGCTTTTTAGAGCAAAATGAGAGAAAGAGAATTGGATTTGGAGAAAGAAAGGCTTTCCTTTCACTATCTTTCTCTTTTTTTTTTCTGTGGCCTGTTTTCAAATCATGGGAAAAGTAAGGTTTCTTGCTACCAAAAAAAATTGTACATAACTATAATTTTAACAAAATGCGGTTCGGTGTGCTGCATATATCTGAATAGTTCGATCATATGTTCAGATATCCAATTCACTTTAATTGAAGTTCTTTTTAACACTTTTTAAAATTCTAATTTTGTAATACAAAAACTAATGTTATTGAAATTTTATTTTTATAATAAGTTGATTCGATTCAAATTGAATTTGTTGAATTTTGAAATGCAAGCAATGAAATTTAAAAATAAAATTATATGATTTTGAAGTGAATTTGGGAGATCTAAATTATCTTGTTTATGTTAACAAAAAAAAATACATAATGAAATATAAAAAGAAAGATTCGGTGGTTGGTTCAGCATAAAATTAGCTGAACGGATTCATTTTACAACTTATTAGACAGCAAATCAAGTGATGGAATGGAATACAATAAATGTAGATTCTTTTTATTTTATTTTATATATGTCAAACAATGCTATTTTAAATATTTATAATCGTAAAGAATTGAAGTTATCGACTGTAATTTTTTTCATATCATGATTAATGTTTGTAGGACCTCACACATGTGGAAAAAAGAGAGTAGGAAATGTCAAAAGTAATTCCGGGACCACTCCAAGTATTATCCTTCTCAATTATGCCAACCAAGGACAAAAAATAATATAGTTTAAATTATACCTGTATCGAAGGATAGATTTAAATTCATTCAATTCATTTGCATATTGATGCATTTATGATTCATATTTTTTTATCAATTTATGATCCAATTCATTTGTAACATATCCATTAATGATTCAATTCAAATCATTACATTTAATATATACCTTTACTTGGTTTTGTAAAATAAAATAAAATAAATGTATGATCACCCTTATCTTTATGAATATCTGGTCAAAATGATTTTTCTTCAAAAATATGATAAATTCTGTGATATTTAAGTCACGAAAAATAAATCATTTACTTTTGGATGATAAATCGTAAGTTCAGTGACCATGACTGAAATTGACCCAAACATGAGACGTGCTACGTGTGTCTAGGTATATGATGTGGTATGACATGTCATCAATCCGGCAAGGGTCCTCATCGAAAATCGGTGAACATGACTTTTATGCAAAAATGTGATAAGTTCAGTGAGTAAAAAAAAGTCGATTACTTTTGGATAATAAATCGTAAATCTAGTGACCGTGGGTGAAATTGACCAGATCAAATGTGGGCCATTGAATTATTTCTCACGCCAAGGAATCCATCATCGGCTCACTAAATCCAACTCCTTCTGCACTGTACAGAGAGATTATCAACAAAGGGAAATGTAAATCTATAAAAGAAATTACAGAAGAAAGGGCATGCATAGTACACAAAGATTATCAATAAAGGCAAATTATAATCCAATTACAGTAAATAATCGATCTAATCAAGCAAATTAACAAATTTCACAGAGATTATCCAGATATTATAGCCCACTAACAGCAATGGAAAATTTGAACTAATTTTTCAAAAATTAAACCTAAAGACTTAAAACCTGGAATTACTGATGGAAAGAATGATTTATTTTTTAATGTGATCTATGAGCACCGATCATCTAAGTTCGGATTCAATCTTCTTTTCAAATGTTATTAGCATACAAGATATGGTTATAAATCTATTAATAACCTATCATTGCTAACTGATAATCTATTATCAATGATTTGGTTCAATTAATAAAATTTAATCACCAATTAGGCTTTTTAAATAATATATACTCTTTTTTTTTTGGCCATTTCTCTAGCTGAATTAATTGTTGTTACCAAATATTTACTGAATTAGCTTTAACTAAAATGACCGAAGTTATTAACCACGATTCAAACCGTTCTTAAATTATGCTATACTTCAAACATGAAAATCTCTCTGATGATTGTGCATAGCAAGGTTAAAAAGTCGTTGAATTGGAGATATACAGTCGATATTGATGCCATAGTTTGTCTTTAATTAGGTCTGTCATTATCATGCCGATGAAGAAATTCAAGGGAACCAGAAGGGTATTGGAGAAGAAACAATATTGGAGGACGTGGCCTGCAGGTGTTTGCATGGGTTGATTTTTAATTGGTCCTTTAAGACCTAATAATGGCGACAATTAATCCAAACTATAAAATTTTTTTATATGTATTTATATTGATTAATGGAGACAGAGAAGTCAAGAGGTGATAAAAACCAAGATTTGGATAAAGCTATAGTAGTTTCTATTTCATCTTTTATAATTTGGCATACATACATACACTGATACATACATTCCCCCTTTTCTATTTTATTCTATTTTATGGCTTCTTTCCTTGTGAAGAGTGACTTGATGCGCTGGCCATAACGTATGCAATACTTTGTACTTAATTGATGCCAATATCTGCTATTTTGTAAAGATTGGATGGCTTACAAATCTGCGAGAGTTTGAAGAACTTGAGAAATGGTGCGTCGTTGTGACGGTTGGGGGTGGCAACAGCCTAATCCGAGCTCTGTAATTGTGTTGGCAGCACGTTTAGAGCATCCAGTGCGTGTTAGTTTTTCATTTGCACATATTATATTCGAAGAGTAAAGACTATTTGCCAAATCTCTTATGTGCCATTCCACATTATGATTTGCACCAATGCTATACCTCACCTTTTTCTTCATTATTACTTGTAATATTATCGTTCCAAAATCATAAATATCACCTGCTTTGCTTCCTGAAATTTTCAATATTTTCATTAACTGTAGATCCATTTTTTTAAAGAAATTATTAGCTTATTTAATTTTTTAATTTAAAATAACTTTTATTTATTTTTTATTTAGTATTCTATCACATCTTTTATTTTAATGAATAAATTTACATATCAAAATTTAATCAGTTAAAATCATACAATAAATAATGAAATATTAAATAATAAAAATTACCTGAGGATGAATGCTCTCCCTCTGTTGTAACTGTCCCAAAATCAGCTATTTTGGGGTTAAAATCCTATTCATTAAATGGAACCACATAACAACATATAATTTAGGAATCAATTATTTAAAGAAGTGCATAATTATATATATATATATATATATATATATATAGGATTGAATTAGGTTGACCTCGTCCAATAAAATATTGTCCAGCTTTAAGTCCCTGTGGATGAGTGGAGGCGTAAGCGTATGAAGCTTCTGGATACCACATGCCACTCCTTTTATAATATTGAGTGTCTTCATCCAATCTAGGACTATATAATATATATACATATATATATATATCAAAATTTACGATTTTATTTAATTAGCACGTTAACGCGTTACAATATTTAATTTTTAAATTTATGGTATCAACCCATATTTCTGTGTAAATTGTGATTTTTCATAACAACAAATAGATCAAGAATAAATGAAGAATTTTTTTTTTTATATAGAAAAATCCCATAAAGAAGCACAAGACGCATTATACGTTTTTTTTTTGGTAATTGAATAATTAAGCTTTTATTATTTAAAAAGAAAAAAGCTTTTATTTTGTCACGTAATATTTTTAAACTTTTATTTGCATTTACAATATTTTTGAAATTACTAAATTTTTTATAAAATAATAGCATAATTTTGGAGTACATTAATTCATGAAATTCTCGTTTTTATTTTATTGAATATGTATTATGATACAATGTGTATTAAAATTTAAAGATTTGATAAAATTAAATAAAAATTTAATAAAAACAATGGTGTAAGTTTAGAGATTAAAAATGCATTTTTTCTTTTAAAAAAGAAAAAAGAAAGGAGTTGAGTATAACCTTGTAACTGAGTAGAGAGAGTTCCCTTTGGCATGAATGGATAGACAAGGTAGAACCTTTCTTCAGTCTCACAGTACCCAATCAGCTTTATTACATTTTTATGTATGGCTCTCGGCAAGTACTCAATTTCAGCCTGAAAATTAACAAAATTATTAAATTTATAAAATTGTAATGTTAGTACTGTTTTAATTAAATACGAATCGGATACAAATAATTAAATAAACTATCGCATTGTGAAAGAGGAATCAATAAAGCCACTGGTTTTGCTCTACTTTTCTTCCTAAAAGATCAAATCAACAGGAAACGCATGGTGGTTTAAATGGTGCTTAATCGAGTATAGAAATAAAATTGAATATTCTGTTTGCCGACCAAAAAATCATAATATAATACAAAAGTAAGTTTGATGTTTTGTGTTGTTTATGTTTATTTTTTATTTTCTTTTTATAAATAAATTTTCTGTACATTCAAAACCAAATTATAAAGTTAGAAATCACCACTAATTTAAATAATTAAAAATTTAACAATTTTTTAATTAATTAAAAAATTGATTTCGGTCCATTTTTCCACTTATAAATTTGTAATCATATTATATGGAGTTGATATATAAAAGATATACGATAAAAAAAATACAAATGCTTGAAAAACTTGGTATACAGAAGCCGAATATTTGAATAAATAGGATCATAGACATGGCCAACGTCGGTACAAATTTTATCATTTCAAGTTCAATTTTTGAGTTCAAACAACAAAAAGAAAAAAATGAATGAAAGGGAATTTAAATATTTTGAAACATTTTTTATACCAGCAAAAAAAAAATAAACATTTACAGAAAATTAAAAGGGTTAATTTGTTTATTAGGTTGTAATTCCTGACTCAATTTGTGTATTTCACTTAGTCCGTTCATAAAATTGTGATATAAATTTTATTTAATTTGTCAATAATTCATTTATGTATCAATCTATATTTGATCCACAAAATTATTCAATTTAAATCAATTCATTGTGTAATTCGTATGACCCATCTCATTTATATTATTTATGATTTTTTTATTTTTTTAATGTAAATATAGAAATATTTTTTTTATATGTTATGTATGTATAATTTATATTTTTAAATGATTTTATTTTCAGTATAAAAAAAATAATATCAAAAAGTTTAATTCGTTTATATACCTATTCATTTTTTTATCCAAACTGTTTATGACTTTTAATAAGAATATATCTAAATTATAATTTAATACGAGCAACATTTTGATACCAATTTGACCCGGTTCACAATTGTGCGACAAAACCGACAATTACTAAGCTATGTTGGTTTGCAAGGGTATGATAAAAAAGGGGTAAGTTGTAAGACATTGCAATATCTACATTTAATAAATAACAAAATCAATAGTTGTTATTTCGAGTGGTAACAAATCTTTAGGATCTGTTTATTTATATAAAATTATTCCAGTTTTTTAAAAAAAATTTTCTAAAAAAAATATAAAATATAAATCATATTTATTTTAGTCAATTTTCTAAAATAGATAATAGAAATTTGATTTTTCAGTTTTTTAAAATAAAAAAAGATTAGAAAATTAATAAAAGATATTTTCTAAATTTTCTGAATAATCTTAATACATATACATATATATTTATATGTACATACATACATATATATTTACATACATAAATATATATATATATGTATATGTGTTTGTATGTACATATATACATACATATGTATATATATGTGTATGTATATGTAGTTCACACATACATATGTATATGCATATATATGTATGTACATGCATGCGCATACACATAAATATACATAAGTAATGCATATACACATGTATGTATGTATGTATGCATGTATGTATCTATGTATGTGCATATATACATATGTATGCATGCACGTACATCCATACACTTATATGTGTATGTATTTACATACACATACATATATATAAAATAAATACTCTAGTTTTTCATTTATTGATGAATTAACGTGTTTTCTAAATTTTTTACAGAAAATAAATACTTTAATTTTTTAAGAAAATGAAAAATAGAAAAACCATTTTTTTTTGTAAGTAAACACCTACCCTCAAAATTTTTTTAACTAGATTAGTTGGTATTGTGAGGTTAAAAGCAATGTCATTAAAATCGGATCGGAATAGCCAGTCAGTCTGATTTAATTGAGAACAAACAACTAATCTGATCGGTTCAATGCATAAAAATTGGACTGTCAAAAAATACGACCAGTATGAATGGGTCAAAAAACCGACTAAACCTATAAAAATGGAATGGATCCGGAGAGAAATCGGTTTGAACCAGAAAAAATTACTTTTTGTCCAAAATATTCATACAATATTGTTTATTACTGAAAAAATAAATATAAATACAAAATAATTGAAATTTAGGCAATTTCATTGAATTTTTTATGAATAAAATAAAAATTATATTTTATAATTGATGAATTTTTTTGAATATTAGTGTTGAATAACATGAAAATATCATTTTATGATTAATGTTTGATGATAAATATATTTTTTAAATTATTTTTTATATAGTTATATTTTCACAATATTTATAAAAAAAATTTAAAAATAATATTATTTAAAAAAAAAAGAAAAAATCCGATTGAATCATATTAAATCGATTGAACCAAAAATCATTTGTCTCTCCGATTATTTGTTTGATCCTATTTTAATAATTAACGTTAGTTAAAAAAGTCAAGTTGGATACAGAGTGTCATATACAAATAAAAAATAAAAAAATAATAAAAAAAACAAATTAAACAACCCGTCCATCATAAGGAAATTAATTTAACATAACCAATAAACAAAAACCATTTGTTTCTCTTACTTGCCACATAATTCTTGCTGTATTGTCTTTATTGCGAGAACATTTGATGGCAATAAGGAGGCCATTAACATTTTTCTCCTTCCTGCCTTTAATAGTTCCACGATAAACACGACTGAATGCTCCACGCCCAATCATTTCTGATCCTTGAAACCCTTTAGTATAAGCATTTAACTCCGCCACACTGAAATTCATCACTTCGAAATCTGTCATTATAAATTTTTATATCAGTACGTAGTTGACATATATATCAAACAAAGTTACTTTGCAACTATATATATATATTACCTAAACAGAGTACTAATTCCAGGAAAAAGTAACAATCCCATATTTTTATGCATACCGAATCATTACTGAGTTCGACATAATCTTTGTGAAAATAAAAACAAAATTAAGAAAGAAAAGATAACTCTCACCATCATCGATAAAGGTATGATGTCGAGATGAAGAGCTCAAAAAGTTTCTCATCCTTGATGAATATGATGGTCTACTAGCTAATAACGAGAGCAGAGAGACAAAAGAGTTTATACTTTATAGTGTAGAGTTGGCTTGGGCATTAAGGTATGTGGGAACTTTTTTACCTTTGTAGGAAATTTTCATGCATGTCAAAGTAAATAGAATATTCCTCGTGTGTTTAACGTTTAGTTTCCAGTAGCATTTCGAGGAAACATACAGTGTAAATACTAAATATATAGTATATGTCTACGTCGGCTGTGCGCGTCATTCTGTAATAAGAGAGACAAAAGGAAAAATTAAAAAAATAAAAACGTATCTTCCTATGAAAATGCTATTACCATTTTTCAGATCAATTTTTGGATTTTTTATCCAACACTAAACCTGGCCATGCATATGAGTCTCCACCCAATTCATTCCCGTTCAGTTTTCCCGGTAAGGCCCTCATCATGAAATTATTAAATTTCATATATTAGTTTAATTTCAATTTTATATTTTTAATATATATACTGGTTTAGTGTGTACGTGTTTCGCACATAATTAATATTTGTAAAATTAATTATTAGGTCTTTAATTAGGTTTGTTATTATCCTGCCGATGAAAAAATTCATGGGAACCCTAAGGTTACTGGAGAAAAAAGAATATTGGAGGGTGTGGCCCGTAGGGGTTTGCATGGGGTGATTTTAAATTGGTACATTAAGACCTAATAATGACGACAATTAATACAAACTATAAAATTTTTTATAAGTATGTATTTATATTGATTAATGGAGACAGAGAAGTCAAGAGGTGATATAAACCAAGAATTGGATAAGCTACTAGTTTCTATTTCATCTTTTATAATTTGGCATACATACATACACTGACACACACTCTCTCCCTTTTCTATTTTATTCTATTTTATGGCTTCTTTCCTTTTGAAGAGTGACTTGATGTGCTGGCCATAACGTATGCAATACTTTGTACTGAATTGATGCCAATATCTGCTATTTTGTAAAGATTGGACGGCTTACAAATCTGCGAGAGTTTGAAGAACTTGAGAAATGGTTGGCCTTTGTGATGGTTGGGGGTCGCAACAGCCTAATCCGAGCTCTGTAATTGTGTTGGCAGCATGTTTAGAGCACCCGGTGCGTGTTAATTTTTCATTTACACGTCTTTTATTTGAATAGTAAAGACTGTTTGTCCGAGCACTGATGTGCCATTCCACATTATTATTGGCTCCAAAAATATACCCCACCTTCTCCTTCATTATTACTTGTAATATCATCGTTCCAAATTCATAAATATCACCTGCTTTGTGTCCTGAAATTTTCCAAAATAATTATATCAATTTTTTCATTAACTGTAGATCCGTTTTATTTTTAGAAATTATGTAAAATAAATTTATTTTTTTATTTCATGAATAATTTACAGATCAGTTTAAATCATACTATAAATTATGAAATATTAAATAATAAAAAATAACCTGAGGATAAATGCTCTCCCTGTGTTGTAACTGTTCCAAAATCAGCTATTTTGGGATTAAAATCCTAGTAATTAAATGGAACCACATAGAATTTAGGAATCAATTCTTTAAAGAAGGGCAGAATAAGAAAAAAGAAAAAAGGATTGAATTAGGTTGACCTCGTCCAATAACACATTGGCCAGCTTTAAATCGCCGTGGATTGAGTACTTATTATAATTCATTGTGTATTAATAAAAAAAATGGCATGAGTTAGATATCCAAAAATTCAATTTTCCTTTAAAAGAAAGAAAGAAAGGAGTTGTGGATGACCTTGTAACTGAGCAGAGAGAGTTCCATTTGGCATGAATGGATAGACAAGGTAGAACCTTTCTTCAGTCTCACACCACCCGATCATCTTTATCACATTTTGATGTATGACCTTCGGCAAGTACTCAATTTCAGCCTGAAAATTAACAAAATTACTAAATTAATAAAATTATAATTTTAGCACTATCATAATTAAATGTGAATTGGATACAAATTTTGAATTATTCTCTTTTTAATTTTAATTACCAGAAAGCCATCACATCTGTGAAAAAGGAATTAATAAAGGCATTGTTTTGCTCTGCTTTTCTTGTAAAAGATAGAATAATTAAAGAGAAAATGATTTAAAAAAGAGGAAATGTACGGTGGACTGGAAATATAGAAATAAATTTGAATATTCTGTTTCCCAACAAAAAATCATAATATAATACAAAAGTAAGCTTGATGATTTGAGCTGTTCCTGTTTTGGAGTTGGAAATCACCAATAATCCATACAATAATTCATGATACAGTGAAAAGTCTAACAATTTTTTCAATTAATTACGATTTAATTTTTACCCATTTTTTCACTTCCAATTTGTAATAAAAAAAATAAACAAATGATATATAAAAGATGCATCATAAAAAAAATTATGAAAAAAAAATCCTTGAAAGGCTCAGAATATCGAAGCCGAATATATGAATAAATAGGATAATTAATAGATGTGGAGATCTGTACAAATTTTATTATTTCAAGTGCAATTTTTGAGTTCAAACAACAAAAACAAAGAAAAATGATGAATGAAAAGGAAGTTAAATATTTTGAAACTATTAATTAGCAAAAAATTAATTAATTAATTAATATTACATGAAATTTTTTTGTTAGGTTTATTTTGTCTAGTTAACCCAAATTTATTCAAAATGTTTTTATTAGATATTAGTCGGTCTAGCGGGTTTAAAGGAATCGGATTGGATATTAGAGAATCATAGACAAAAATAAATAAATAAGCAACCGGTATATGATAAGAAAATTTAACATAACCAATAGAAAAAAGAAAAAAAAAAGTTTGTTTTGCTTACTTGCCACATAATTCTTGCTCCTAAATCTTTATTGCGAGAACGTTTGATGGCAACACGGAGGCCATTAACGTTCATCTCCTTTCTGCCTTTAATAGTTCCACGATAAACATGACCAAATCCTCCATGCCCAATCATTTTTGATCCACTGAACTCTTCAGTATAAGCATTTAGCTCCTCCACACTGAAATTTATCACTTCTGAATCTGTCATCATAAATTCTCGTATAAGTTGTCATATATATCAAAGAAAGTTATATATATATATATATAACCTAAACAGAGTACTAATTCCAGAAAAAGTAACAATCCCATATGCCATGCACTGGTATGTAGCATGCATATTTCTATTCAACAACAATTATTATTCAATAATAAAAAATAAAACAAATAAAAGAGAAAAATGATAACTCTCTCACCACCATCAATACAGTTATGATGCTGTCGAAATGAAAAACATAAAAAGTTTCCCATTCTTAACGAATAGGATCGTGTATGAGATAATAATGAGAGGAGAGAGAGACAGGTGATTTTTTTAGTGTAGAATTGGCTTAGGCATTAAGGTTTATGGGTTCTAGAAAATTTTATAGGAAATTTTCATGCACATAATAGTGAGTAAACTATATTCCTTGCGTGTAACGTTTAGTTTCTAGTAGCATTTCGAGGAAACAAACAATGCAAATATATATGTTTATTACATCATGTCTTTGCGTCGTGCTGTAATAAGAGAGAGAAAAGAAAAAAAAAGTAGGGTGAAACTATATAAATATTGGGGTCCAAAATTAAGAGAAAATAAATAAATAAATAAAAGAGTTTAGTGTAAAAAGAATCCAAATGAAGAGTTCAACCAATGCAAGTGGGTGGACTAGAAGGCATTATTAAGGTGTTACTTGAATCAAGTCCACCATACTTTACAAACTTTATTTTTATATTATCATATACCACATGCTACATTTATAGTTCAAAACATATACATCGTTACAGCTGATAAACTTTAGTGATCACCAATGTAATTGATCGCAGTATTCACCCAACCGTTTATCCATTAGGTTTTGTTGGATAATGAAATTCTTAGATAGGCCCAGATGGGCTGAATTTGAGGAAAAGTTCAAACTTATAGGGCCGGGCTTGAGTGTTTCATTTTTAGCCGGGTCAGGCCTTCATGAAATAATTTAATGTATATACTACTCTAGTGCTCAGGTGCACGTAATTAATATTTTTAAAATCAATTATTAATAACATGAAAAAAATAAAATTATCATAATTTGATTCTAAAAACAGAAAAATTTAATCAAAATTCTTATTTTTTATACAATCAATGTTATTCAATTTTTAGATGTTTTCTTTCAGTGTCATCTAATTTTTCATATGTTAATTGTTATTCAATTTTCTAAAATTTTACTGTATTTTTAAAGAGCATATTAATGCCATGGCCTCAGTTTAAAAACATAAATCCAAAGAGAACTAAAACAATATGCTGTGAGAAAATATAAATTGTAATTAAATTTTTATAATTTGAAAAGGCATCAATCCGCTTGTTACGAGCAAATATAAATTTTAATAATTTGCAGAGGCTCTTATATTGAACCAATTCAAAAATTTCTAATAAGAGTTTCTTGTACAATTTCATTATTATTTTTTTTATTTTTTAGAAATTTTTTTTAATTAAAAGCATATAAAAATATTAGTTTAACTCCAACACTTATTTATCAAAAAAAAAATTCCAATACTCAAAAAGATTAATTTGTTAATTAATAATTTTAATAATAAATTTTAATTAAAATTTTTAAATATTATTATTTCTTTTATTAGAACTTTAGAAGTTACATTTATGTAAACTTCTATTTCTTAAAAAAACGTTTTGATAAGAATTGGGTTTTAGTTAACATGTTGATAAAAGATTAATTAGCTAAAATTTATTTTAAAATATAGTTTAATTTACTTCAAATACTTATTTCCACATTTATATGTGGAGGTAATAGCGAAATAGTGAAGACAAATATAAGCATTTTCTACTCAAATTTTTAATTTAATTATATAATTTTTTAATAGTTGTTTTCTATTTAAACTTTTGATTTAATTATTGATAATAAATGAAAAATTAAAATATAAGTTGAGAGTTAAAATCAACCTATTAAATACCCACTGAAAAATCCCTATGTCAAAGATCAAAAGTCCACTATCAAAAGGCTATGACTAGGCTATAATTGAGCTACAATTCAATACCTTGTCTCCATAGAGAGGGTAAATTATTTCATAATACATACACTGGTCTCTCTACAAATTCTCTAACCAAGCAAGTCCCCCTTTTTGCAGGTTCTAAAAGCCTTTCATCACCCAATCGAACTCCATACATCTAGCTTAGGTGCTGCGCGTCCTGTTCAGGCAAACTTGCTCCTTTTTTTTGGTTAAGAATCTCTTTTTCTACTGTAAAATTTTGATATTTATCATTTGATATTTTCGTTGAAAGACGACACCGGAACTGAGTTACTTAGCCTGAAACCAAAGAAAAAGGATGTTCGATCTATGGCTGCTTCTCGTAGAAGTTTTTAGCTTCAAACTCCAAATCTACTCTTGCTCCTTTGTAAATTAATGGTGGAAATCACGATCCTGTTTAGTTCATCAGAGTTGCTGTGCATGAGACCCAAAGACGGCATAAATTTTCAATCACCGTCACTAGGATTCAGCAATAGCCAAGACTTGAAGCCTGGAAACAGAGCGAAGACCGCCATCTCAAAGAAAGCAAAAAGCAAAGAAAACCTATATCTAAAAATCTTGAGTTTGATTTCACAAACAAAGCTTAGATCTAAAAATCTTGAGATTGATTTCACAAAGAAAGCCTAGATCTAAAAACTTCAGATAAAGTACAGATCTATAAAATCTTGAATTTGATTTTACAAAAAAAAGAGAGGAGAGAACAAAAGAGTGCAGAGAGCGGAGATCTGAGATCGAAAAATAGAGAGAGCTTCTTTAACGAAGATCCCACAGAGGTTATGCACAATAGCCGCTTAATGAAATGATCAAGCTAGAAAATTTTTCAAACAGCCTCAGTCAAGCTCCAAGGAGATCAACGAACGATGAGGCCTATAGAGCAAGAAGACAAAGCTTTGGGCCACGTTAGCGTTAAAAGGTGATACCCACATCCAACCTGTTCTGGCCACCACTGAATACTCAATTGCAGTGGGCTTGAGGATCACTTTTCGACTGTTTGATAAAGACCCAACCGTGGTGATCGCTCAGAGGTGGCATCCACCTAACAGAGAATAAGGAAACAAATGGTGCTTGTAACACTGAAGAAAATGAGATGGTAACATTTTCACAAAAGAGGAAACAGAAACGTTGTCTGTTAGCAAGAAAGAGGTCGCAACCAAAAGACAAATGGTCAAAGAATACCTCACATACTCATAGGTAACACCATCTATAACTTTATCTTATAAAGATAGTTGCCTTATTCTAGCCTCTGGAGTTGAGATTAAAGAAGTGCATATAAATGAATTGCATGCATAAGAAATGAATTGTTGCAATAATTCATGATTGCTAAAACTATGATGAAAAATCATGTCTCATCATGCTTGAGTTTCTATCTGTCAATGTTTGAATTTAATGATTTATTGAGATAAAATCAGTAAGAATAAAATACCAGAGTTACCTTACCTGTATTTGAGGCTGAATAAGACAATCGATATCTAGCTAGCGGTAAATTTGAGGCATGAAGACTGGTAGTGGCACAAGAACGCCTTCTTGCTCTTTTATCACTCATTATTGTACAATAGAAAGAGTCCAATCTCAATCAGAGATTGCAACTGAGATATCCAAGCTGGAACTGCAACAATAAAAAATTAGAAAGCGAAAATTTCTTATGCTAAAGAAGATGTCAAAAGGCTTAACAATGAAGTCATGGCAAGGGTTGCAAAACTGAAAAATGTTGCCACAAAAGATAGCAAGAAAGGATGAACAGCAACCTCTTGAAGTTGAACCTACTTTGCAAATTTTGCAGCAACTGCACTCTCATTCTCGAGAAGAACAAACATTAACCCGTATAAAGACCAAGCTAGAGCCTCAATGAATCTTTCAGTTCTTCCAGCAATAAATTGACGAGTTTGCAGAATCTTAGCTTGAAGAAAATGAAATAGCAACTCTTGCAGAGATCGAAGCTTAAAAAAACAAAACAAAAGTTGTTCTTCAGCAATATCAAAAGAGCTTGCAAAAATTATCTATCCTGGAGAGAGAGAGAGAGAGAGAGCGAGCTCCAAGAAGCTAATACCTTGATAAAAGAGCAAGCCAATCTGAAATTAAAGCTAAAATCTCAAGCTTCAAATTGAAACCACAACCCCAATCGAAAATTTACCGCCACCGATCGAGAGTTTGCCGCCATCGTTTGGAAAGTCCGCTGCCACCGTTCAGAAGTTTGCAGCCTTGCATATTGCTTCGGGTCGGCATTGCCTTCTCTTGCATTTCATTGTCAATGTTTGACAAAAGAGCAAACTTTGGTAAAAGAAATCCATCCTCATGCCCACTTTACCTGGAAATATGACAAGTGGAGGATTCCACACCATATCTTTAAACCTTGAATGACATGCTTCGGGAGACTTTGGCCTAATGTCAGGTACATGTATTTAATAGGGAATCTATTCTATTATGCAAGATAATAGGAATATTATTATTCTTGATGAACTTGCGAATTTATTATTCTTCTTTGTTAAATTTTTTAAGTCTACTTCTCCAGCACTATTGATTCAACTACAAGGATTTTTAAAATATAACTTGGTCAACATCAAATGCAATAGGAGTGTTCAAAATTTGAACCGAACAAGTTATTCGGATAGAATTGATAGGGTTATTAAGGTAGGATAGGGTTGAGAGTTTGGGTGTAATTCGGGTTCGGATGAAAATCTTGATTAACCCGATCTGCCCAATTAACAATCCCTCAAAACTCATCGTTTTGTGATGAGATTAAATAGTTCCATTTTCTGCCTTCAACGGTTCACTCCTCTCTTCCACAGCCAAAAACCTAAAGTAAATCCCTAATTTCTCATTTCACCTCTCACCTCATCGCCACGATGCCACCCCATCCCATTCTCGTCGCCGGTGCCTCCCATTCTCGTTGCCGGCGCCTCGAAGTAGAGGTCTGATTTGCTTCTCAAAACAAGATATGATTCTCTTACGCTTGAATTTTCATTGTTCTTTATTTTTAATTTCGAATGATGGAGACTTGGAGTATTGAAATTTATTTTGCCGGCATGATTCTCTTAAGCTTTATCTTTTATTTGTTTAGTAGAAACGATAGATGGTTTTTATTTTGTGTAAACCGACTTTATTCACCCTCTAGCAGTTTCAATAATCCTGAAAGTATTTTGAAAATTTCTTGTCTATAAATAATTTACAGTTTAGTTTTGGAATCCCAAATGTTTGAAGTATTTTGCAAATACGGGCCCAATATTATATCCCAAAATCAATTTCTTTAGTTTAGTTTCTTGCTGTTTGTGATATAACTCTCAGATGAATGAAATCCCAGACCTTCTATACTTAGTGTTAACATTTGGATAATATGGATTAATTATCCAAAACTTTTAGAGTTGTAATTGCAATTATAGAAACAATTGCAAAGAAATGTAATGACTAATTCACCTGCTGATAAGCTTTGGTTTTTTTAGAGGGATAAACTCGTAATAGTCTTATTTGAGATTGTGTGATATATATATATATATATATATATATATATATATATATATATATATATGCCCTGTAAATAAAAGATACAATAAATACAAACCAATTGAATTAAGTTAAAGTAATTAAATCGGGTCAATCTCAAATAAATTTCGTTTTAGTTTTGTATTCAATTGGGTTTTGAATGGAAATGTTTTGATTCGTTTGATAATAGCTTTGTTCTAGGTCGTGAAGTCTTTAAGATAATTTAAGCACATGTTTTCTCTTAGTAGAAATGATTTGCCTTTTTCCATGAAGGCGCAAAGGATGTGGACTGTAGAAAATTCTGAATTAAATCATTTTCAAGAGACTAGTCAACCAAAGGTAGAGTTCCATAAGGACCGAAAGGGAGGCAAACAAAAAATTTTCAAAGGTCTGGGATTTCATTCATCCTAAATAACAGTGATAATCACTGGGAACTGCTTATTCTTAGCATCCTTGATATTTGATGTTGTTAATAACTATTGTTACTATAGCTATATCCTGTTGGGACTTTTTAAATTTCTAATCTTCATCTAAAACTTGTTGCATATCACTTGTTTGATAGAACAGTGGATTAATGGGGGTTATTCATATAACAATAGATTAGCATAATTTTGTTAATATATATTTTTTCATAATTAACTTAATTTACAGAGAGATCAGAAAAAGTATGCAAAATGAAAAACACAAGTAGAGAACATAGACAAAATACATAGAATATGTCGACTGTACAAGTAGAGAACATAGACAAAATACAGAACTTGAACTATCTAAATCCATTTGTTTTAGAGCTATAAGGTCTCGAATTCAGTTTAACTCTACTCAAGAGTCTTGTAAATGTTAAAGAATACATATCAGTAGTATTTTGATAAGTAGCAAAAGAGAAGAACAAACAGTTTAAGCAAATATTAATGGATCTTTCAAGAGATACAAGAAAGTTTTGAAGAGAAATAGAAAATAGTAGCCAAAGTATAATTGCTCCTACCCAACGTCCACCCACCTAAATTGGGGTTGGCTACACCTGCATGCATTAATTTCATCACCTCTCTATCTATCTTATCCACCAGCAATAAAAACTCATACATCAAAAATGGCTTTTTAGTTTTTACACCAGCAATTAGCACAACAAATTTAAGGTAACTGCTTATTATTATTATTATTATTATTATTATTATTATTATTATTTTGTTAATTAAAACTAACGATCAAACCCAATAACAACAATATTCTGCTTGTGGTGTAGATGTGTTGCCTTAGTTCATTTCAAGGCCTGAATGGTTTAAAACCTGAATTATTAATTTATTAGCTAATTATTTTTCAATACTCCATAAATAATTCTAATGTTTTTTTATGTTTTAAATTTGTAGATGTTTCAATCTCATGGAGACAATCCCTCAGCAACACAATTCAAGATACCTATTACACCCGAGTAACAAAGCAATACGCCTGATGTGACAAGTGCTTCTGTAGTAGGTGCAAAGAAAAGGAAGCCACCCCCACCAAGATCTATTATTTGGGAGCATTTCACGCAACTATATGATGTTAATGGCGTCAGAAAAGGCAAGTGTAAACATTGTGCTAAAGAATTTTATTGTGATCTTAGAAAGCATGGCACTACTACACTTAAAAATCATATCAATAATTGTAAAATGCATCCACATAGTGTAGAAACAAGACAAACACAACTGTCTTTACAACCAACTTCTTCTGGTGATGGAAGCTCTACTGGGTCATTAACTAATTGAAAATTTGATCAAGATTATAGTAGAAAGTGTCTTGCTTTGATGATCATACGTGATGAACTTCCTTTTAGTTTTGTCGAGGGAGAAGGTTTTAAGAAATTTGTTGCTAGTTTGTGTCCTTGGTTCAAAATGCCATCTAGATCGACTGTGACACGTGATGTTAATCAATTGTATATTAATGAGAAAAAATTTTGAGAGCATTCATTAAAGAGCATGCTTATTCTGTTTGTATAACTACCGATACTTGGACTTCCATACAGAATATCAACTACATGTGTATGACAATTCATTTCATTGACAATAATTGGATGTTGCAAAAAAAAATCTTGAACTTTTGTCCAGTCGGTAGTCATAGGGGTGAGATGCTTGCACAGGACCTTGAAAAGTGTTTTAAGGAGTGAGAAATTTTTGATAAAGTATTTTGCATAACAGTAGATAATGCAAAAACAAATGATAAGATGGTTGACACTTTGAAACATAAGTTTGTTGCAAAGGGAATTGCTATGTCAGAGGGAAAATATATTCATGTTAGATGCATTGCTCACATACTAAATATTGTTGTCCAAAAAGGATTGAAAGATGTTCAACTTTCTGTGAAAAGGGTTAGAAATGCTTGTAAATATGTTGGATCATCACCTGCTAGATTAAAAAAAAATTAAAGAATGTTGTGTGACTGAAGGAGTGCAGTGTTCAAAATCATTGTATTTAGAGGTGCCAACTAGATGGAACTCCACATATTTAATGTTAACCACTGCACTTAAATATCAAATGGTTTTTGAATATTTTGAGATTGTGGATCCATACTTTAAAATTGAATTGGATGCATGGATAAAAAAGGATTTTGGTGCAAATAATGATTTGGGTGGTGTGCCTATTTGGGTTGATTAGAAGATTGTAGAAAGAATTTCGTCAATGTTGAAACAATTTTATGTAGTTACTTTGTGCATTTCTGGTTCGTTGTATGTCACATCTAACACATACTGGACTGAAATTAGTGATTTATATGCTAAGTTGTGTGATTGCAAAAGTAGCACTGATGTTGAGTTGAAGGAAATGGGACAGAAAATGCAAATTAAATTTGACAAGTATTAGGGAGAATATGATAAAATTAATAAAATCATTTATATGGCTTCTATCCTGGATCTAAGAGAAAATTTTGAGTATATGGAGGATGTACTTGTTATGATTTATGGTGATCAGAGGGGGAAGTATCTATTTGATGGTGTGAAAATTGCCATATACGAGTTGTTTAAGGAATATAGGAAAAAAATGCAACCTGATTGTAATCAAGAAGTTAGAATTCGAACAAGCTCAATTTCAAGTCGAACTAATATTTGAGAAAGAGGAATTTTAAAAGAGAGAATCAATGGTGCAAGGGTAGAAAGTGATGGAATATAACATGGTATGTACATGATAATTACGCAGCGGAAAACCAATAAAATCGATCATGTATACCACGCAATCAATAAACTAGAATCGAAAAAATACAATTTTAGGGTTTTAAAACTTACAACTTTAGATACCTTTTAAAACTTGATTTTGATGATGACCAGCAACCAAGAAGGATATGTCCGCCTTAGATCTTCACCATCAATGCCAAGGAACAGTCTTTACGCCACTCCTCTCTATTGTCACACACACACTTGCAAAGATAGCTTAAAATCAAGAGTGCTAGCTCTATGACTGTGTATTCGGCAATGGGAATGACTTGAAGCCACAAGATCTGATCTTTTTCTTCCTTTTGGTTACTGTTTTAGCCCAAAAATACAAGAGAACAATAAAGAGTTCTTTCTCCTTGAGTAATTCGACCAAGAGAGAAAAAGAGCAAAAACGGCATCATCTTTTATTTCATTTAATTCATTAATATATATCACTTAATTTAGGTCAAGTGTGAGTGCCAAAAATTAAGTATTAATTTCAGCATCCATCACTTCCTAATTAAGAGATATATCTTAATTTAAATTTTATTAGAATTTAAATTCAAATGGCATTAGTCATTTAATCAAAACAAACTTACTTATTTAATGTGATAAGTTGCCGAATTCAATGAGTATTTTTAGTTTGAATTTTGGCTACTTTAATTCCCTCTCAAGTATTATATTTTGATTAAATACAAATTATGATTTAATACTCAATTAACTTAATTATATATAGATAATTAATCAATTAAAATTAAACCTAGCACATGCCAACAAATTTCTCTCGTGACCAACTGTTAATAGATTTGTCAAGCTGTTTTAGGCAAAATGACAGTTCAACATATTTGCCTAAAATAGCTAGCTGTTTTAGGCAAAAAAACTTGTTTCACAGATTTGCCTAAGTTTTAGGCAAAATCGTAGCTGAACAGATTTGGCTAAAACAACAAGTTGTTTTAGGCAAAATAAAAGCTCTACAGTTTTGTTGTTTTAGGCAAAATCGCAGCTTGACAGTTTTGCCTGTTTTAGGCAAAAAAAATCTATTTTACAGATTTGCCAAGCTGTTTTAGGCAAAAATCTGTTTTTCCATTTTATGCATTAATTTGATTTTAAATAAAAGTCCAAATTAATTTTCAATATACTATTTAAATATTTTAAGCCCAATACTTTGTGTGCAATCCTATAGGTCCATTTAATATTGACAATGAATTAATAAATTAATTCAAATGCTATATATATTCTCTAGCAAGATATTATAGCATTTCAAATTAAATGAAAATGCAAATGACATTTAGTGACCTAATGCAATTTTGCATAATTCCTTACCCTTAAATATTAGAATTAATATAAGGCATGAAACTAGTCATCCTTATATATATTAATTCCTTTCTTGATATTCCAGTGACACTGAACTCTCAGATAATTAATGATTACTCATTATTTTATCTCAGTATGGCCATACACTTCTCAGTTCATTGATCAAGTGGCCGATGATATTTTCTCTCTTATTGAGAGGAGTAATCCCTTCACTTCTCTCATGCTCTCTAACATGAATCAATGCATACCCAAGCATGTCCATACTTGTCACTCTGTTACGAGCACGTTAGGTGTATGTTAAAGTATACAGTAATTCATAAAGAGTTTCATAGAGATTTTAGGTCTAAGAACTTCGATACAAAACTTGCATATGAGAAACACTTATGACTTGTACCATATAATGTTCTCATGAGTGGATCAAATCCAGATACCATGTTCTAAACATGTATCTATAATCTCTGATTGACACTCTTGTCCTTATGATCCGTAAGACAGAACTCAACTTATCAGAAAGAGCATACTAGTCTTAATTCATTTGTTATTCCCATAACAATGACTGACTAAGGATATTTAGAATGAAGTCTCATTTGTTTCACGGTCTTACAACCATATGCCTCACACATGATAACTTAAACTGAAACAATATTCTTGGATAGTTCTATCAATTGATATGTATAGGAATACAATAGATAAAACAAATGCCTCATTTATTATCTAAAGTGTTTTATTACAATGTATTGGAGTTAGGGCTTACACTAACAAAAAGTGGTATTGCAGGGGATAGAAAAAGTGATTTGAATTTGTATTTAAATGGAAGCAGTCTATGAAGATGATAAGGGGGATTTTGATTTGTTGAAGTGTTGGAGGCTAAATTCAGAGAGATTTCCTATCATTTCTCACATGGCTAGAGATGTTCTGGCAGTTCCAATTTCTACAGTAGCTTCGGAGTCAGCATTTAGCACTAGTGGTAGAGTGCTTGATCTATTTAGGAGTTCACTGACTCCTAAAATTGTTGAAACTTTGATATGTATGCAAGATTGGCTCAGAGGATCTAATGAACACATAAAGATCGAAGAAGATTTGGATGTTATTAAAAGACTTGAGGATGGTATGTATTATTTATTTATTTTTATTTAATATATTATATTATTGTTTGTTGATTATTGATTTTATAATTATTTATACAATTTATAGAGTTGGAGAAATTTAATGAGAGTCAACTTAAAGCTAATCAGGAGGCCTCATCAGGTGTTAATCAAGAAACATCATCAAGCGTTAACCAAAAAACTTCATCTTCAACAAATTTGGAGAGTATTAATCTGGATGATTGAGTCATTAATAGCAAGGTAAATTTAATTTAAGCACAATTTAGATTTCATTTTGTTTGCTATTTGTTATTAATTTCATATTTTATTTTTTTCATATATAATTTATATGTTAGGTGGAGATGAAGTAATTGAAGATCGAAGATGATGGTGTTCCTTTATGACATATTTTATTATTTGCATTTGGATAATTATTTATGAATTATTATATAATGTGTGTTTGAACAATTCTTAAATTATTAGTTGTTAAATATTATATAATGTGTGTTTGAAAAATGTTTACATTGTCAGTTGTTATTTATTATATGATGTGTGCTTGAAGAATTTATAAATATTTTATTTATTGTAATTTTTATTTTATTTGAATTTTAATATAATTTTTGTCATGTAAATAGAAAGAGATTTTTTTATTTTAAAAATATATTTCGGATTATTCGGATGGCCTCGAATAACTGCGGGTTGATCGGATAGGGACCCGAACTATTAATAGGGTAGTGCAGGGTTGAGGGTTTGGTTGTTTTTCGGGTTGTTCGGGTTCGGATTGGGTTGACCCAAACTCGCCCGATGAACACCCCTAAAATGCAATCTAGCCCCACATTGTTGGCTATCAATTTGGTTAACATCAAATGTAATTCGGCCCCACATTGTTGGCTGCCAACTATATATTTGGAATCAATTTTATTTTTGAGAACTTATTGTTCCAAGAGGACAAATATAGAACTGTCTATCCAACCAAAAGGTCAGCATTGCAATTCTATTCTAATATGCTCTAAGTGACACTTAATGAGTTATGCTCTCGGTGTTGGATGTATGGCTCATTCATCTTGTGCAATATTTAATAGACTTGTACATCTTCCCATTTATGCGAATGCGGCAACTTAAAAATTTGGCCTAATATTAATCATCAAGATGATTTTTTTTATTCCAATCGATAAAAATTCTAGTCAATAAATTTATTTCGATATTTTAGACTGACGACTTATCTCGATTGACGTTATTCCCGATCAATACATTCATTCTGACAAAACAAGTCACAATTCTCGATCTTCAACAAATCAATTGCAATGAAAAAAGGGGCAAAAAATGATAATATCCTGAAAATAGAATTACAAGGCCCAAAACATTAACTAATAGGCCTGAATGAGGAAAGCCCAACAAAGCCTCCCAAAAGTCAACTAGCTAGATATGGAAAACAAGGTTGTCTGATCAGATGCGACCTCTCCCAGAAAAGCGAATGGTTGAACACCATAAGTCTAAATTAGGAGAGAAAAAAGATATGACTTCAAAAAATCTTTTAGATAATAAAGGAAGCCAAAAAGCAGGTTAGTAAAATAAAATAATTTATATTTATAAATTTACTTGCAGGATAAAATTTCAAAACTCTCGATCGATATATATCCCAATTGAAGCAGCCAAAATTTCTCGATCGACATAAATTCCGATCACAATAATTACAAGCCCAATCATTTGATTGGCCACCGGCCACAAAAAGATCAAATGGCCACCATAAAGCGTCAAAAATCCCGACCTTCGATCTTTCATGAGAAATGATCGAACTTCGAGAGGGGACAAATGATAATACATGAAAAAATAAAATATAAGTTGAGAGTTAAGACTGGTCCATCAAATGCCTACTGAAAAGGCCCAATGTCAAAGACCAAAAGCCTACTATTAAAAGGCTATGACTAGGCGACAAATGAGTTACAGTTCAAGGCTTTGTCTCTATAAGCAGGGTAAATTCTTTCATAATTCACTCACTGATCTCTTTCTACAGATTCTTTTTCTAAATTTCTCTTTATGCACAGACAACTAACTTGAGTATCGGAGCACTAATGCCTAGTGCAACCGGGCAAGTCTCCCTTTTTGCAGGTTCTCAAAGCCTTTCACCCAATCGGACTCCATACATCCAGCACAGGTGCCATGCGTCTTGTTCAGGCAAATTTGCTCCTTTTTCTAGTCAGCGATCTCTCTTTTTACCGAAAAATTTTGAGATTTATCAATTATTTTTGTTAATAATATAAAAATAAGAGTTTGTTAATAATATAAAAATAAGAGGTTATAATTGTCTAATAACGTTTTCACCTGCTTTATACTTTTATATATAGTATAAAGATAGATTAAATCGTAATATGTTTTTTACATTTTACATAATATAATATATTATTTTAAGTTTCAGTGGACTAACATATACATTTTGTACAATAATTTATGTTAATTTTGTATTTCAATTATTTTTCATAACATATATATTATATGTTTAGGCCTTATTTGTCTTTCTTTTATAATTTCTTAATACACAAAAGTATTTTTTAATTTAATTTTTTAGCTGTAATTTATGTTCTATTTGAAATAAATTTATTTGTAAATTTTATACATTTTAATTAAATTTGATAAAAATATAATGAAATATATGAAATTTAATTTATGAAATTCAATTGAATTACAGTTGATTTTTAGTGAATGGTCAGCTGTTTTATTTTTGGGTTTGTGGATTTTTAGTGTTTATTATTAGATTAAGGGAAGTTTTGACTCTTATATTTAGTGGATATCCAACATGCACTCTGCCAAATCCTCCACAACCAACATAATTTCTTCGGTTAAACTCTTCTGTATACTCACTCGGCTCTGAAAGACTGAAACATATCATCAAATCTCTCCAATCTTGTATGTCTCACATATACACATAAACTAATTAATTAAAACTTCAAACAGGAGAAAGGAAAAAAAAAATTAATTACCCAAATCATTATCTCCATATATGAAAGAACGGCAGTTTGAAACGTTCCCCATTTTTCTGCTATAATAAGAGCTCAGTGGTGAGTGGAAGATGAAGAATAAGAGATCGAATTGACTTTTCCCTCTGATTACTATACAAGTCACGTAAGTGCATAGCAAGGTTAAAAAGTCGTTGTGTTGGTGAGATAGAGTCGTTGTGTTGGTTAAAAAGGCCACATTTCAGCACATATTTATTTTTTATGATTTAAATTTCACTAAACTTATCATTTTTTTACAGAAAAATCATTTTGATCGGATACTTATGGTTATAGATTTATTGCTACATCATAAGCTAATGTGTCATATTTGACACGTCAGTAGTCAAATCACCGTCATTAGTTAATGTGTCGTATTTGATACATTAGCAATCCATGTGTGTCCATACCTGATGACATTCATAGCTAATGTATCATAGCTGATAATGTGACAATAAATCCATCTTCATGTAGCTCTGTGCAACGATCGGTTCGATTCAATAACCGAACCGAATCGAAATAACTGAACTTTTAAGATTTTAATCAATCGAATCGAATTTATAGAATAACCGAATTCAAATCGGACTAAAATTTTCAATCGATTTGGTTTGATTAACCGAAAAATCGAAAATTAAAACCATTTTTAAAAAATTGTCGAAAAATTATACAAAATTATAAATCATATTATACTAAAATAAAAACATTTAAATTGTACAAAATAAAAGTCCAAATTAAAGATACAATCCCAAAATATATAATAAATAATACAACAAAATCATTAAATAAATTTTTTCATTTAATAGATTTTCAATTTAATAGTCAAAATTTTAAATTATCACCTAAAAATACATATTAATAATTGATAAATGTACTCATATAATTTACAATTCAAAATAAGATAATTTATATGTACAAAATAATTATTCAATTAAAAAATTCAAAAAATTATATAATTATATAGAATTTCGGTTTGATTTTGTTTTTCTACAGTTTTTTTCTTCAAAAATCGAACTGAACCGAAAAACAAATGTTTTTCAAAATTGAAACCAAATCGAAAAACCGAATCAAATTAAAAAATCGATCGGTTTGAACCGAAATTTACTCATCCCTATCTCATGTGTGTCCGATCAAAATGATTTTTTTGGAAAAAGATGATAAGTTCAGTAACATTTAAATTACGAAAAATAAGTTGGTTATTTTTGGGTGATAATTCATAAGTTCAGTGACCGTAGGTGAATTTGATTCAAACATGGAATGTGTCACGTGTGTCCTGCCATATGACATGGTATGTAATGTCATCAATCCGGCAATAGTCCTCGTCGAAAACCTGTGAATATGACTTTTATGTAAAAATATGATAAATTTAGTGACTTTTAAGTTGCAAAAAACAGTCAGTTACTTTTGGATGATAAGTCGTAAGTCAAGTGATCGTGGGTGAAATTGATCCTCCTATTAATTAAACGGAACCACATAGAATTTAGGAATCAATTCTTTAAAGAAGGGCAGAATTAAAAAAAAAAAGGGATTGAATTAGGTTGACCTCGTCCAATAAAACGTTGTCCAGCTTAAAATCCCCGTGGATGAGTGGTGGCATAAGCGTATGAAGCTTCTCAATGCCGCATGCTACTCCTTTTATAATCTTGAGCGTTTTCCTCCAATCTACGACTATGTATACATTAAATTTATGATTTTATTTAATTAGCACGTTACAGCATTACAATATTTAATATTTAAATTCATTTTATTCATCAAGTTATTGTTTTTCACTTGTTTAGATTTGGCTCATACTCTTATTATTGAATGCATTCAATATCAGACTGTAATATAAGAAAAGTAGTTTTCATTATGAGGTTTATTATGTTTGCAAGTAAAAAAGTTTCCTTTCCTACATAACTATATATGCATATAATTTTGTAATATTGACCCAATTTATATATACATACGATATAATAATGTGTGTTAAAATTTAGAGATTCAATAAAATTAAATAAAAAAATGTGAGATTAAAAATGCAAGTTTCCTTTAAAAAAAAGAAAAGAGTTGAGGATAACCTTGTAATTGAGTAGAGACAGTTCCCTTAGCCTTAGGCATGAATGGATAGACAAGGTGGAATCTTTCTTCAGTCTCCCAGTACCCAATCAGCTTTATTACATTTTGATGTATGACTCTCGGCAAGTACTCAATTTCAGCCTCAAAATTAACAAAATTATTAAATTTATAAAATTATAATGTTAGTATTATTTTAATTAAATACGAACCGGATACGAATAATTAAACAAACTATCGCATCTGTGAAAGAGGAATCAATAAAGCCACTAGTTTTGCTCTACTTTTCTTCCTGAAAGATAGAATAATTGAAGAGGAAATGATCAAATAAAAAATGAAAAGTATGGTGGATTGAATGGTTTTTAAATATAGAAATAAACTTCAATATTCTGTTTGCCCATCAAAAAATAATAATATAATACAAAAGTAAGTTTGATGTTTTGTGTTGTTCACAATTTGTTTCAGGACGTTTATTTTTTTATTTTCTTTTTTATAAATAATTTTTTTATATGTTCAAAACCAAATTACGAAATTAAAAATCATCAATAATTCAAATGATTGAAAGCTAGTAAATTTTTTAATTAATTAAGAATCGATTTCCATCCTTTTTTCCACTTCTAAATATGCAATCGTATTATGGAGTTGACAAATAAAAGATGTACAATACAAATCCTTGAAAAGCTTTGCATATAGAAGCCGAATAGGATAATAGACATGGCCATCGGTACAAATTTTATCATTTCAAGTCCATAAAATGAGTTCAAACATCAAAAAGAATATATATATATATATATATATATATATATATATATATATGAAAGGGAAGTTAAATATTTTGAAACATTTTTTATATTAGCAAAAAAAAATAAAATTAAATATTACAGGAAATTAAAAGCGGTTAATTTTTTTTTATTAGGTTATAAGTATTGACTCAATTTGTGCATTTCACTTGATCTATTCATAAAAATGTGATATAAATTTGATTTAATATGTCAATAATCTGTTTATGTATCAATCTATTTGATCCACAAAATTATCCAATTTTAGTTGATTCATCGTATAATCCGTATGATCCATCTCATTTAAATTATTTGTAATTTTGTGATTTTTTTTAATGTGAATATAGAAACAGTTGTGTGTTATACGTTATGTATATATAATTTATATTTTTAAATGATTTTATTTCGGTATAAAAAATAATATAAAAAATTTGATCCGTTTATATCCCTCCTTATTTTTTTATCCAAACTATTTATGACTCATTTTACAATGATACATGATAAGATCAGAAATGTCTTTATCTGAAAAGAGAGAAGGCTGATTGGATTAGGCCGATCGGATGCTTGAGTCATGCAAGAAAGAGTGACCGATCGCATCAGACGTAAGCACTTCGAAACTTAAGTTAGTAGCTTTCTAGAGAGAGTATTTAGAGAGAGAGTCTCAGAGAGTTAATACCTGGAGCCGTTGTGTATTGGGTTATTTATAAGAAGAAGGAGGGGTGCACCTTAGTGCTTGCGATGTGATAGCTGGCTGTCAGAGTTGGTGAGCGGCGAGATGACAATGAGTAGGTGAAAAGCATAGGCTTTGCCTTGTGTCGATAGATTAATTGAGCCACACTGTCCCATCAGCCCGGTCAGACATTACATGACCCTATCTTTGTCTTGTGATTCGCGCTTTAGGCTCATCTGTTAATGGGCTTTGAGCCCTACCAGGCATAGTGGGCCGACTGTCTGGGCCTTGAAAAATATCATTTTCGGGGTTATCACTTGTCCTCCCTCCAAATGATCCAATCGGACGAATAATATTTTTTGGTAGGATTTTTGAATTTTAAGAAGCGTTCATCTGAGAAGATGCGTCTGTTCAGCTCAGACAGCTATCTCTGTATTTAATATGGCTCGCATATGCCGAGGGTGGTGCTTCGTTCTTCGTAACGTAATGATGGCTTTGTTACACGTGACAGCCATTTAGTGGAGTGACATTCGGAGCATTCCAAAAGTTTTTTGCCTATAAATAAGTAACTTCAAAGAAATTTTTCTTTACTATTAAGCAATCTTTGCCGAAACTCTGCTGAAATTTTTTGCAAACTTTTGCTCTTTGAAATTTTGGTGATTCTTTGCTTTCGGATTCCAAAAATTTTCTAAAGCTCATGTGAAATTACCCAAGTAAGTGAATAACTCTTGTTTACCTGCCTTTGATTTTCTTCTCATTCATTATATTCTTGTTTACTTCTTTCCCTCCAAAAAAGATGGCTTCTAGCAGCAGCCAATCGATAGACAGGAGTTTCCTTGAAGCCTATAAGGACCTTGATGTTGTAGCTCATCCTTCGAAACTGACGGAGGAGGAAGTGGCTAAAATTTCTTCACGATACGATCTCCCCGCAAAGGTCTCTGTGATGGCCTGCCCAGACTCTATGGCGATGACAGAGCGTGAGAAGAATGAATGGTTCATTTGCCACCTGTGGAGCTTGGATGCGGGATTGAGACTTCCCTTTGGTGCCTTTGAGATAGCAAATTCTTAAAGGTTATAGAATTTCCCCCAATCAACTACATCCTAATAGGTGGAGAACGGTGGCCTGCTTCAAGACCCTTTGTAAAATAGAGGCGGTGGCGCCAACTCTGGACCTCTTCATCCATTTTTTCTATATCTCAGGCCGAAGTGATGGAACAGAGTATTACTTTACAAGCCAACTGCAAAGAAAGTTGTTTGTTGTCCGGTCCTCTATGAAAAGTTTTAAAGAAAGGTACTTTTTGGGGGGGATGACCGGTGGATTTGGAGTATCACTAATCTGATCGGATGGAGCTGCCGTTCTAAAATACCAAGCTGCCAGTCGATCGATATATGAGAGCGACATCCAAAAACTTATGGATGCTATGGCAAGGCAAGGAAAACCTTACGACTCCAACTATCTCTTAGGGACATTGGTCGAGTCTTTAAGCTCTAATGCTGGCGAGCATGTAGAACGTAAGCATTATAATTGAATTGAGGGAGAAACGCACATTGACAATCATGTATTGCATGTACATGAAATATAAATCAGGTGAAGAAGATACTTATCTCATTTTATCTCTGTGATGCAATTGTAGGTGCAATGGCCAAAGGAGATGATGTTGCTAAGCAATTAGCTGATCGAGCTAAGGCAAAGAGGGTGGCTGAATGGGCCACCAAGGAGGAGAGAAAGACAAAGAAGAGGAAGCTCATGCCTTCTTCGGACGTTCAAGCTCTGAAAGCTCTAACAAGTGGCCCTCCCCTAGCTGCTACTGTGCCCATCTCCTGCCCTCCATTAGTTATCTCGGGGCCTCCTTCTTGAGTTATAACAAACAGTCAGGCTCCACCACGACATCTACGGTGGCTAATCGATGAGTCTGACTCAGATGAGGAGTCACTTACCGTTATTTCAGTCAGCCTCCCGCTTCTAAAGGAAGGAGCCTAAAGAAAAGCTACTGAACTTGATGAAGCTGCTAAGAAATAGGTTGAAAAAATGGCTCTAAAAAAAGCTACAGATCTAGTTGTTGCAGTGGATGCCTGGGTTGCCACTGGAGGTAAAAAGCCTGCTCAGGACGAGTTCACTCGACAGGCTGTGGGAAGAACTCTGGAGAGGCAAGCTCCATCTCCAAACGATGTTTGAAGGAGCACTTTGGCCATGATTGGTCTATGAATAACAGGGTCATGTCCAACTTTATCTGCTAAGGTATTCTTCAAGAAGACGATTTCAAGGCAATGACGGAGCCCAACTTGCTCACTCGGAAGCATAGCCTATTCCAGCAGAATTGCTTAGAGGTAATTATGTCTTTCTCTTGCTCATTTCAATTTACCTGACCTTTGCCTCTTCTTTCCCCCATCTAATTGTTCCTTTCTTCCTTGTTTTCCCTTTTAGCTAATAAAAAGAACGCGTGTATGCACGATATGGTAGCCTTCTTAAGGGCAAAATGAGAGGATGCCATCTGGCAGAGGAGGAAGGTAGAGGCCAACTATGATGTAGCCAAAAAGGAGTCCCTCCTCCTGTCGGAAGTGGACAAGCTGAAGCGGGAAGTCACTCGGCATGCCTAGGATCGGAGATCTTGGCAGAATGAAGTCAACCACTTAAATAGAGACGTTGTGCGCTTTACTGTCGATAGTGCTCAATGCAAGAAATTTGAAAAAGAGGTAGCTAAGCTGAGCGCTGAATGCAAATACCTTTCTGCGGAGTGCACTAAAGTCAATGAGGATAGGGACAAGGCTTCGTCATAACGTAACCTCCTTCAAGCTAAACGAGATTCTCTGCAGACTGCTTTGGCAGAGAAAGATGTGGCATGGGGTGAATGGCTTATGTAAAACTAGCCACCCAGAAAAAGGAGCTTCTGGATCAATTGGGTGAGGTCTAAGGCAAGCTGCTAACTCGACTGATTTACGAGGCCGGTAAGCATTTTTCTGAAGCTGATCTCGGGTTGATGGATAACTCGAGTTTTTTGCCCGATCCTCCATTTAGTGACAATAAAGAGGAGGCTCCTCAAGGCCCCACGTCATCCCAACCTAACCCTGGCACCCAGGCTGAGTCCGAAGCTATGGCCTCTATGCCAAAATGCCTACTTCTGAAGTACCCGCAGAGTTTTCCCGTCTTCCTACTAAGGTGGAGGCAGAGCCTACTCCTGAGTAAACTACAGAACTTGCTGCTACTCCCACCGAGGCCTATGCAGCTGTAGAAATTGTAGACATAGAAACATAGGATTTTCTTTTCATTATAACGTTTTTCTTTTTTGTAAAGTTTGTGGCGATCTTTGTAGCTTGTAAATTTATCAAATGAATGTAATGAATCTTCTTTTCCAATTGCGACTTCTTGCTTTTCTATAATGTAATTTTCATTCTAAGCATGCTTCTCATAACACTTAATCAAATATGATACTTCCTAAATTTGAAAATGCTTTACAAGCTTTTGTAGTCCATAACCCTTAGAACGAATGATAGATTTGTCCAATCTAGTTGATAAAATCCAATCAGATATCGAATGACCTTTCGAACTTGTATTGACTCTGAATATTGGCAAGCAACTTTGTATCGAGTATGCATTCCAACTTGTGATAGTTGCATAACCCTTGAGCAAAGAGAATTGTTAATTCAAATTTTTGGCCTTCGCATTTTGGATTTGGAATTGACTTCGAACCTAGCGAATGAGTCAGTGAAGACTAAATGAATGCATTTTGCATTTTTGATTCAGGATTGACATCGAACATAACGGATGAACTTAATCTGTAAATAAGCTTTCACATTTTGGACTCGGGATGGACGTTGATCCTTACGAATGAGCCGAAGGGAGTTGCACGATTTTTGTATTTTTCGCTCGGAAAGAACATCGAGCCTAACAAAGGAGCTTGACCTGCAATCGAATGGATTCCAACTTTCGCATCTTCGATTGCGTTGAGCCTAACGAATAAGTTATGCCATAACATGGAGATAGGTGAATTCCAACTTTCTCATATTCAGCTGCATTGAGCCAAGCGAATAAGTTATCTCATAACTTGTAGGGGAGAGCAATGGGCGGTTTGGTTCAATAATCGAAAAATAAAATTTTTTTTTATTTTTATCAACTGAACTGGGCCAAAATTTTAGAATAATCAAATTTAAACCGAATTGAAATTTTCAATCGGTTTGGTTCGGTTAATCGAAAAACTAAAATTTAAAATTATTTTAAAAAATAAAAAATATTATGTCTAAAAATTATAAAAAATTATAAATTATAATATACTAAAGTAAAAATATCTAAATTGTACAAATAAAAGTTCAAATTAAAGAAATAATCCCAAAATATATAATAAATAATATAACAAAATCATTAAATAATTTTTTTTATTTAATCGATTTTCAATTTAATCGTCAAAATTCTAAATTATCACCTAAAAATTGATATTAATAATTGATAAATATACTCATATAATTTACAACTAAAAATAAAATAATTTATATGTATAAAATAATTATTTAATAAAAAATCAAAAAAATATATAATTATATAAATTTCGGTTCGGTTCGATTTCTATGCAGTTTTTCCTTCAAAAATCAAACCGAACCAAAAAACCAAAGTTTCTTAAAATTAAAAACCGAAAACCGAATCGAAAAACCAAAAAATCGAACCAAATTAAAAAATTATTCGGTTTTTCGGTTTGGTTCGATTTTTGCTCACCCCTAATAACTTGGAGATAGGCGAATTTCAACTTTCACATCTTCGATTGCATTGAGCCTAGCGGATAATTTGTCTTATAAATTGGAGATAGGCGAATTTCAACTTTCAAATCTTTGATTGCGTTGAGCCTAGCAGATAAGTTGTCTCATAAATTGGAGATAGGTGAATTCCAACTTTCAAATCTTCAATTGCATTGAGCCTAGCGAAAGAGTTATCTCAAATTGATACATCGATTGGGATGTGACATCAATCGAAATTAAGTCATCAATCGGTATCTTCATCAATCGAAATTGACTACGTCGATCGAGATTTTCAACGACTAAAATTAAAAAGATCATCAATCGGGATTTTTTCGATCGGAATTAATTACTTTGATCGGGATTTTCATCGATTGGAATTAAAGAGATTCGATCCTCGCTTGGGCTGTTGAAAGATACTGATCGATCGGGTAGGAGGTCTTTGGGCACCGGGGCCCTCTTCTCTTGTTCTTGACGGTAGAAGAATTCGGTTTGCACTTGGGCGAATGTCGGTTGTTTTGCTGGAGGAGTTAAGAAATTTAATTATTAAAGAATAGTAGATTCGTAAGTTTGGACATGTACCTATCTTTAGGCCAGTCTTTGTTTTGAGGTGATACTAGTTTTGCAAGAGGAAATTAGAGTGTTAGAGCTTCTGACAATTTATCGCATGTTGCTAGGCCATACTTTCTTATTGCTATAGCCTTGCAAACTTAAAAATAATTCTTTAATTTTAATCAGATGATATCAAAATATACTGGTAATCCAATGCTTACTACAAAAGACTATGAGAGCATTAAATTTGATACAATAAATTTGTGAGGAATCCAAATTAAAATAATTGCACTTGATTTTGCTTTATCCACAAGTTAGGTGAGTATGATCCTGTTGCTATTATGTAATGACCCAAACATACGGCCTGCGCAGGTCCGGCTTCTTGCGCTCGTCATCATTATCTGAGCCAGAGGCATCTCTCCTATTGTCGAACTATTTCCAGGAGTTTTCCCCTCTAGTACGACCGATAATCTCTTGAGGGAGCCTCTTTGTAGGAGCCGTTCAATCTCCTTCTTTTGGGAGTGGCATTCGTCAGTTGTATGTCCGACGGCTTTGTGAAACTCACAATATTTACTGTGATCCCTATCGCTTTTTGTCTGTTCGGGCACCCTAGGCTAGTTAACTTTTTGGTATTTTTTTGATCCACATCAATACGTGGGTAGGGTTGCCATTGAGTGGAGTAAAAGTACGAGCCATTTGATTGTTATACCGATTGGATATAGCCCGTCCGATCTCCTTTCGCTTGCCCAAATTCCTTAAAATAGCAGGATACAAAGGTTTTATGGAATGCTCGCCCATTTGGATACTGTAATCTATCCATGACGATTGTCTTACTTCCTTTGTTAGACCTCAAAGCATCATCCAACTGAATGTGTTGTCTAGCTCTTTCCATCAGGTCAAAAAAGCTGACCGGTGGCCTTGTTGTTAATGACTTAAAGAGTGGACGATCACTGATGCCTTCTACCAAGACGGTCGTTGCCATTTCTACGCTTACATTTCTCACCTCTGACATGTGGCCTAGAATCGATCGATGTAGTCTCTAAGACTTTCATTGATTCTTTGGTAAAGATTGCACAGGTCGTTTACTAACTTCGGTGCTCGTGTCTGCACAATAAATCGCATAGTGAATAGACCCTGAGTTGTCTGAAAGAGGTGATTGATTCCGAAGGAAGCTCTTGGAAACAATTTAAAGCATCTTTTCCTAGGGTGGTGGGGAAGATTTTGTAGGCAATCCTCTAATCGTAGGTGTAAACTTGTACTTTAGTCAGATATTCCGCAAGATGAGCAGTAGGATCACTTTTACTTGTATATTTGTCCATCACTACGTCTCTCCACCTAGGAGATAGCTCAGACTCCATTATTTTTTTGCAGAATGGGGAGCAGTGTTGCTACAAATGTTCCCTTCGAACATACCTTGGGCTTTGTCAAGCCAAACTACTCGAGTTTTTGTTTGAACCACTTGTCCTTCCTGTTCATTGTTGTGGAGGCGCACTCCTCTTTAGATCTTATAGAGCGACTGCAGTTGGGTGTGCACATAAAAGACAAGTCGTCTCTGATAGATGATGTTGAAGATCTGCTGGGGAAGTATGTGGAATCTCTACCTGCAAATATCGTCCATTTTCCTTTGTCATACCTTCTAGAAGTTCTAAATTTCATTCTTCCACTATCGCGGGCTCATAGGTCCTTGATGGAGATTCTTCTGTTTCTCCTTCTTCTGAAGTCTACGTCCATAAAGTCTATTTCATTGTCTCTTTCAGAAGTTCTGTGCATTTTACCCTTTTTAATTGTTTGAATGATACTCTTAGTGAAGTCACTATGAATAGCACGCACGTCCCTGACAATAATGGAGATAATCTCCTGTAATGGCCTCAATATCGGGTTAGGCGTGAACAATATTTTTCAATAGTAAATAGTATTTTATGGACCAAAAATTACATCCGAAAGTCAAAATTATTTTATTAGATCATCGTAAAATATTGGTTATGGTGAGTCCGGGATTGAAAATTGAAGTAAAATTGAAATCAAATGGGCTTCGAAAAGTCAAAAATACGAAAAAGGTAGCGAGTCAAATTTTCAGATAGAAAATGTAACTTGATTTTGTATAAATTTTTAAAAATAGTAAATGAATTCTAAATATTGCCAAATTTTGTAGGTCTGCCTTGAATTTCGTATAGAATATTTTGGTAATGAGAATTGAATTTTTCGGTGACATTGACAGTTGTTGAATCGGATCAATAAATTTAAATCGGATCGATAACCGACTTTGATTGAGCCAAAAATTTGTGTCTCACCTATTTTTGATATGATAAAAATTATGAAATCGATTTTAAATGAATAGAAGCTTTGAAAGTGAGATAAAAAATTTACGGAGCCAAAGTGGTAAAATTATGAATAAAATAATAGAAATATATATATATATATATATATATGTAAAAAAAAGAAAAGAAAAGAAAATTCCAAGTCCTTAGAAATTACGGGACAATGGATTTTAGCTACAAATGGCCACCAATTTTGAAAAAAAAGTTAAAAAGTTAGCAGATGAAAAAAAAAACAAAAGGATGAGCGGGGGAGATCGGGCAAGGGAGGGCGACATGAGTCTCGCCACCATCCAACGCAGACCTCTGGTGATGACTCGCAGCCACCCTCACCGGTCGATGGTCAGCCACACTGCCATCCCTTTTTCCTTGGCGTCGTGGGTGTTTTCCAATCGATTCGATTTCCCCTTTCCCAACTGAAACTTTCTTCCCTTATTTCGGCAACATACGGCGGCCACCGGTGAGGCGGATGGCACCGATGACTTTCTGAGGAAAAGATGATTGCTCTGATGCCTGCCGTTCCTCCTCACTCTCGGGCGATCGACAGATCGGAGATGGATTTAGCGGGTTACTCAAGTGTAGATTTCGACTAATCATGACAACATTTGAGCGTGTGATCACCAGAAAAGGAATAAGGGAATCCTGATCTATGAGGTGGCAGTGTTGGATCGTCACCGGCGAGACTCCGGCGATCGGTCCAACGAGTAATTTAATAGGCAAATTGAAGTGAATTCGATCCTTAAAGTATGTGACTATGAAATTCTTTAATTTTCCTTTAATTAGTTGAATTTTTCTTTTAAATTTATTAAGAAAAAATATTGAATTATCGAATAAAATTAAAATTAAGGTTATAATTGTTCAATTAGATTTTAATTAAGCTTAGTATAATGTGTAAATTGAGTTAAGGAAATTTATTAAGAAATTTCCTATATGAACCAAAAAAAATTCCTTTTAAAGGAAATAAATTATTTGTGTTGTAAATTAATAAAATTAAGTAATAATTTCATAGGGAATATGAAATAATACATCCATAAATTATTATGAAATTTATAAGGATTAAATGAATATTTTGAGAATATTTATTAAATGATGTAATTGTTAAAAATAGTGGATTTTTGTTAATTATGTTATAAAATAATAATAAGTATAAAATAAATTGCCCATAAATTTTTATGGAAATTTTAGAGAATTTTTAAGTGTATTTATGTACAGTATATGATGAATTATGGTAAAATAATTCATAAAATAAGCAAAAATGATAATAATTAAAGAACCATGTTCAAATAAATTTTATAGAATTTATGTGATTTATGAGAATATATTTGAAAATAAATATTGAATATGCTTAATTGAAATATTGAATTATTGATAAATAATTCAATAAACAATTAAAAGTTAGTAAATTAATGTAATTTAATTTACACTTTGTATAAGGAAAATGAAGAGATTAAATGATGAATTTTCGGAAAATAAAAAGTATAGTGAATAAATTAATTGTATTGAATTATTACAAAATACTTCATAACTTAAATAAAAATGGTGAATTATTATAAATAATTCATAGTCCATATAAAAGTATTTCAAACTCCGAACAATTGCTAAATTCAGACCGATAAAGTAAGAAATTATTTATAAGTCAAAGAGAATAAAATGAATGTATAAGTAAATTATTGAATTAAAAAGCAATAATTCATAAAATGTAAAGTGTTAAAGACAAATAAGAAATTGTGAATTGTAACAATATAATTCACCAATTGTATAAAAGTATGAAAAGAATATTTATCTAAAAGTAAGTAATTTCAAAAGCTATATGTCCGAAAAATATTAAGTGTTCGTAATGAATTATTGTAAAATAATTCAAGAAAAAGTGATTAAAAAGAAAAAGTTATTGTATAGTCAAAACCACTAAAAAAAGTGCGATTGACAAAATGTACTGTTTTAAGAAAAATGAAAGAAATTAAAATTATTGAAAGTTTGAAAACCATTCCGAAAGTTTTTGACTGTTTTTGCCCTTAGCAATAGCCAAGTACTGATATTGTTATTCAGGATATAATTGGCTAGCCATAGGGATACCTATACCGCGGTGCAAGTCATGGCGACTTGTTTTGCTATGGGTAGGATCTCCGATCTTCATAGCTTCAGTGTTAAAGTGAAAGTTATAGTGTATCTGATATCTGCTCCATGAGATTTCATCTTTCGATATTATTTCTCAATCTGTTCAGTGGGACTCTTCGGGATCCATGTCTCGCATATCCTTTTTTAGAGTCCTATCATATTGCATTAGGGGCACATTGAAATTAATAAATCTGAAGTTTAAAGGTAAAATGAATGTAAATGTTATAAATGAAAAAGTACTTGACTGAAAAAAATAAAAACTTTGGGATAAAACTGAAATTATTCCCAAACGTTATAATTAAAAAGCAAAAATAAAAAGAAAATATTTTATAAGAATAAAATAATAATTAATGTTGTACAACTTATAACAATAAATCTCTGTACAGAAAATAAATTAAAATGAAAATTTATATGAAAGGATCCATGAGAAATAATTGGTATGTTGTGTACCAATTACTATTTGAAAATGAAAAATTTGAAAATTTATATTAATTCTGTAATTAAAATTCAAAAATGACAATACTATATTTAAGTGTAAAAGTATGACTAAGTAATGAAATTCTGAAAATAAAAGCTAAACGGAAAGTAAAATGACCAAAAAAAAAGAACTAATGTTTAGTTAATAAAAAAATATTAATTCTGAAATAAGTACTTAAAAAGGCTTAATTGTAAAACCAAGAAAGAAAATAACAATCTTTATGCAAAGTGTTCCAAATACCTGTATCACTTTGTATTAAAAGCTAAAAGTTTTGATAATTGCAATGTGTTGATTAGTAAAAAGTTAAAGTAAAATAAAAAAATAAATAGCAAAAATTGTAATTCTATTATTTAATGGATAATTGTGTAATTAATAAAAAATGGATCAGTAAATGGACAAAATGTCACTAAAGACACGAGTACAAGTATAACTCATTAATTGAAATGATATTTGTATCAATGTAACTAAAATTAAAAGACAAAAGTTAAGAAAAAGTAAAAGTAAGGAGAACAAAGATAATGTGTATAACTGAACTGTAAAAGAAAGGTATTGAAAAATAAATGATGAAATACAAAATCAAAGAAAAAGGATTTTCAAAATGTTGGTAAACAATGAAAATAATACTGCACAAATTAAAGGTAATTTCTTATAAGATATAAATAAATGTTTGCATAATATACATAATTATGTTTTAATTGAAAAATTTTAGGATTAGTAGTTACTACTGAGCATTTCTAATGCTCAGCACGTAGTGTTTACTGTGTGCAGATTTTGAAATATTACAGAAGCTTGGTACACTGGGAAGCAAATATCGAAGAAGAAAAGTTAGTATGATTATAGTAGTATGTTGGCATGTATATACTTTAATAGCAAAGGTAAAGAATTGATATGTTATTGGGTTAACATTTACAAAATTGTAATTATTGTTATGTATGTATAAATGTGATGGTTAATTAGTGAATGAAATGTACATTGTTAACTGATATGATTTGTTGTGACTCTGAGAGGCTGTATAAATTGTTTGATTTTTCAGAAGATTAGTAAATTCTAGTCATTGTGCTGCCAAAATTTTGTAAATTGAATAGTAAAATTTAATTGTATAGAAATTATTTGGCAGTGATTGAAGTAAAAAAATTTACTGTTTACCGCTAAATTTTGCATCGGAAAAGACTGTTATGATAAAACTGTTATATCTCCGACTGTTGTAGAGTGACATCGTCAAATTTTGGGAGACGGCTTCCTCTGGCTGGAGATCTAGGAGATCTCTCTCTCCTTTCCAAGGGCCTAGATCTGCCTTAACTGTTGCTACCACTATCATGTTCTCGGGAAGCTAAGTGCTCATTATTTCTCGAATTTGTCATGCCTCTCAACGAAAATACCAAATGATAAGATCAAAAATGTCTTTATCTGAAAAGAGAGAAGGTTGTTTGGACTGCGTCGATCGGATGCTTGAGTCCTACAAGAAAAAGTGCCCGGTCAGACCAGGCGTAAGCACTCCGAAGTTTAAGTTAGTAGTTTTTTAGAGAGAGAAAATCTCAAAAAATCAATACTTGAACCCGTTGTGTATTGGGCTATTTATAAGAAGGAGAGGTGCACCTGAGTGTTTGCGATGTAATAGCTGGTTGTCAGAGTTGGTGAGCGGCGACATGACAAGGAGTAGGTTAGGAGCATGGGCTTTATCTTATGTCAATGGATTAACTGAGATGCACTGTCCCATCAGTCCGGTCGGACATGACGTGACCCTATCATTGTCTTGTGATTCGCGCTTTGGGCTGATCTGTTAATGGGCTTTGGGCCCTATCGATAGTAGTGGGCCAACTGTCTGTGACTTGGTAAATGTCATTTCCAGGGTTATCAATATATATATCTGAATTATAATTTAATCCGCTCTTCCAAACAATTTATGAGTAGCAACATTTTGATCCTAATTTGACCCGGCTCCCAATTGTGTAACAAAATCGGTAAGTGGTAAGACATTTTGGTATTCACAATTACCAAATAACAAAATCAATAATTGTGGTAAAAAATTTATTTATTTATTAATTGATTCTGGATCTGGATGGATTTAAAAAGCTTCGAGTCGGATACCACAAGGTCATATACCAAAAATAAAAAATAAAATATAAATAAACAAACAAACAGTATATCAGAAGGAAATTAATTTAACATAACCAATAAACAAAACCATTTGTTTTTCTTACTTGCCACATAATTCTTGCTCTATTGTCTTTATTGCGGGAACATTTAATATGGCAATAAGGAGGCCATTAACATTTCTCTGCTTTCTGCCTTTAAGAGTTCCCCGATAAAAAGAACCAAATGCTCCACGTCCAACCATTTCTGATCCTTCAAACCCTTTAGCATAAGCATTTAACTCCGCCACACTGAAATTTATCACTTCTAAGTCTGTCATTATAAATTTTTATATCAGTTGATATATATATCAAAACAAAGTTACTTTATAGCTATATATATTGCCTAAACAGATTACTAATTCCATGAAAAAGTAACAATCCGATATGCCCATGCACTGGTATATTTTTATGCATAGCGAATCATTACTAAGTTTGACATAATCTTTATGAAAATGTAAATAAAAAGAAAGAAAAGATAACTCTCACTATCGTCCATAAAGTTGCGATGTCGAGATGATGAACATAAAAAGTTTCCCATCCTTAATGAATATGATGGTCTATGAGCTAATAACGAGAGGAGAGAGAGACAAGAGAGCTTTTAGTGTAGAATTGGCTTGGGCATTAAGGTTTGTGGGAATTTTTTACCTGCTCGAAAATTTATAGGAAATTTTCATGGACGTCAAAGTAAACAGAATATTCCTCCTGTGTATAACGTTTAGTTTCTAGTAGCATTTCGAGGAAACATACAGTGTCAATACTAAATATATAGTATGTGTCTACGTCGCTTGTGTGCGTCATTCTGTAATAAGAGAGACAAAAGGAAAAATTAAAAAATAAAAAATTATTCCAACGCTAAACCTGGCCATGCACAAGAGTATCCACCCAATTCATTGGGTAATGATATTCTTATATAGGCCCAATTCCAGGAAAAGTTTGAACTTATAAGCCGGTCTTGGGCTTTTCATTTTTAGCTTCGTAAGGCCCTCATGAAATTATTAAATTTCATGTATTTTTAATATATACTAGTTTAATTTCAATTTTATATTTTTAATATATACTAGTTTGGTGTGTACGTATTTTTCATATGATTAATATTTTTAAAATTAATTTTTAATAATGTAAAAATAAAAAATACCATATTTTGATATTAAAAATATGAAAATTAGTCAAGATTTCATCTCATATTCTTAAAGAGCATATTAATGCCATGGCCTCAGTTTAAAAACATAAAATCAAATAGAATTTTAAACTAAACAATACACATTAAAATCAATAAGTGTGTTACGAGAAAATATAAATTATACTTAAATTTATATAATTGGATACTTATTTGACCGATAAATTAGTAAAAAAATTATCCTGATTTTGATATTTTAAGTTGGTGGAAGATAAATGAGCCAAATCATCCAATTTTAGCTAAGATTGCTAGAGATATTTTGGTTTTTCAGTGCTCGACTGTACCTTCTGCATCAATTTTTAACATTGGAGGAATGATTTTAAACAAATTTAGAATTCATTAACTCTGATTACAGCCTAGATTCTTATTTGTTACAAAAACTAGTTAAGATCGGCTACACTTTTGGCTTTAAAGTCATCAACCGAAAAATTTAAAAATTTTGAATCAGGTAAATATTATATTTGAGTAAATTTTTAAATTTTTATTTAATTTTTATATTTTTTATCTAATTATTTAAAATTTGCATTATTTTTTTAGATATTGCTCAAGATTCTGAAATTCAGTATCAGCATAATGCAGAGAAAGGTTGTTGAATGTTAATTTTTTTATTAATGTACTTTGACTTAAACTTTAATTATACTTATTGAGATAATTTAATTGTATTTGTATTTATTATTTATGAATTTATTTTGCAAAATTTTTAAAATATTTAATTATCCTAAATACCGAATTATATTGTACTGTATTATTTTGTACCGAAAGAATCGTATCAAAATAAATTATTACGGAATTATACCGAATTATTTAAAATTTTTAAGACGGTTACAATATTTAAATTTTAAAATATATAAAATTTCAAAATAATACGGAAATTTTTAAATGTTCAAATTGTACCATATTGTATACACCCTTAGTCTTAATTCAATTATATACTTTTTTAATAGTTGTTTTCTACTTAAACTCTTAATTTAATTATTTTTGTTTTTAATGTAAAAAATAAGAGGTTATAATTATCTAATAACGTTTGTATATATATATATATATATATATATATATATATATATATATATATATATATATATATATATATATATATATATATATATATATATATATATATATATATATATATGCACACACACACACTAAATCATGATATGCTATTTAAATTTTGCATTATATAATAGATTATTTTAAGTTTCAGTGGACTAATATATAGATTTTTTACAATAAGTTATGTTAATTTTGTATTTCATTTTTATGACATGTTATATTTTTTAGCCCTCATTTGTCCTTTTCTTATAATTTCTTAATACATAAAAATACATTTTTAATTTAATTATTTTTGTTGGGTCAGGCTGGGCTAAGGCTTAAGAATACAAAATCTAGCCCATGTTGGGCGGGGCCCATGGCCAGGTCTAGCCGTAACTTAATGATAACTGGTTGCTTTTAGGGATATTCCTGCCTAATGTACTTCTCTTTTACGAACCCAATAAAACGCAAGGCATCATTTCAAATAACCATTTTTATGCCTTCTCTCCTCTCTTTTCCCCTCCTATTTATTCTAAAAATAATTTAAATAGTACATAGTCACACATACGAGTTAAAAATTAGTTTATCATATGATAAATTATTAAAATTTAATTTAAAAGTAAATTTATAAACTTATTTTTACTAAATCAATAAATTAACTCGATTTGATAATCACGTGTAATTTCAATTAATAAAAATTTAATTATTTTTTCAACCGAACAGAATTTGTATATCGCCACTTTCCACGCTAAAATAATATAATTACAAATCAATAAACTAATACAAATCATATTATTAAATATTAATTCATCTAAACCTTGTATGAAACAACCGCTAATCAGCCGTACACATTTACAGTCGCATACTCTTCATAACCAATCATGTATTGCCACGTTGACAAGCTTATTGCTACCGACCTTACTCAATGACCATCCTTAGCCTTAGCCTTAGCCTCAGCCTCAGCCCTTTATAAGGAGTCGCCTCCAAGGATATTTGGCGATTCAGCAAAACGCAAGCACAAGTTCTGTCTCGAGAAGTCTCCTTTTCTTTGCTTACCGCCGCTTCCATAACCTAGCAACCATGCCTCGCCGAAGCTCAGGTTATATTATCCTATCATCTATCATTTACTATTCCTTTTTTTTGGCACGTACTTGTTATTGCTTCCGTTGATTTCTGGGTTCTTGTTCATTTTCTTATTTTTTTCATTTAGAGTGAGAAAGATGCGAACTTGAATACAAAAATTAGATCTTGAGTATGTTTTCTTATTTTTGTGTTGTGGATTTTTTTTTTTGATATTGAAGGAGGGAATGGTCAGCTGTTTTTATTTTTGGGTTTGTGGATTTTTTGTATTCGTTATTAGATGAAGGAAAGTTTTGACTCTTATATTTAGTTGATTTGGTTATAAGATTTAATTGAGCTTTATACCGTTTTAAAATTTTTAAGATTGTTGCGTCAGGCCTGTAGCTTTGTTGACGTCTTTACACTTTGCGGTTCTTGTACGATGATATTTATTTGTTCTTTCTTCCATTAGATTTCTGGGGTCGGTGAATTTGCTCTTGGTATTTTGAGTTGTCCAGGTTTTTTCTTGGTTGTTAATAGGTTGACGATGTCTTCATGGAATTAAGTGGATGTTTGGATGTAAATTAATTTTAAATACGCAGTGCAGATTTTAATGATTTTGTTAATAGATTGATGTTGTCTTTTATCTAATTAAGTGGGTGTCTGGATTTAAAATTAATTTCTACATTTGCAACTTGGAACTTCCATTTGGATTTGATGCCACTTAAGTTTCATGCTAAAATGTAATGAGTAACATGATATTTGTTGTGGAACCGGACCAGATTTTCTGCTTTGTGGTTGCAAATGAGTTAACAAAATGGTGCTGAATATGTCTCAGTTCTGTTTCAGTAGTTGAGCAATTTCGGCTTTTTTTTTTTCTAAATTTTGCGTAAATGGTGTGCATTGTTTACTGTTAACTAGCATAAGCAGATCCACTTATTATGTTTGCTTGCTTCTGAAAGCTTCTTTGGATTGCTGGCATGTTCCATTTTGAAGTGCTCTCGTGCAGATTAATTTGCCACATTGTTGTCATGTTCCAAATGATCTTCAACCGATGTGCTATTTTTGTAACATATAACCTTTTTGTGATTCTCTGTTCTCATTGCAACTTGTTGATAGTTGTGACCTAACTTTTGCAGGAAGACCTGCTCCTCGTCCAGCTGCTCGCTCTGCACCGCGCAGCCCACCACCCCAACCTGGTATGCTTATTTTGCATATTTAAATCACTCTGCTTGATGCAAGTAATTACATTTATTCCTTAGATTGCTTTGTTTTCTTCATATGCAGAAAGATCATTTAAACCCTTTTGGTTGTAGTTCTTCTAATGTTGTTTTGCTGTGTTAAATGCAGTTCACCATACACCTCCTCCAGCTCCTGCCCAGAGTGGTGGTGGATCAATGCTTGGAGGCATTGGCTCAACCATAGCTCAAGGTACGTGAAAGTACATTGCATTTCTAGGAACAGATAACTCCATCCTTTTCCCTTTTTTTTTCAATGGAATTGATTCTGCATGTGTGTTACCATGTGGCATTAGTAGGTTAGTTTGAATGTATTTATGATATTTTTTATCCTTTTCATGTCATATCACAGGCATGGCTTTTGGCACTGGAAGTGCTGTGGCACACAGAGCTGTGGATGCCGTGATGGGCCCTCGTACAATTCAACATGAAACTGTTGTCTCTGAGGCTGCTGCTGCTGCCCCAGCACCAGCTGCAGTCGCCAGTGGTGATGCATGCAACGTCCACAATAAGGCATTCCAAGATGTATGCAATTTTTCTCCTTTTATAAACGCTTTTTGAGTGCCTAATTTCTGTTGGTGATGTGGAATTGCATGATATGGAAGAACAACCCCATGTTGAAGAATTGAACTTTTTAACAAAAAAGCAAAAGAATAAATTTGGAACTTTGCATGATCATGGTGTTAATTGCTGCAGGGAATGTGTGGTTTGACATAGTTACATCCCCTGATGGGCGTTTTGCATTTGAGTTTAAGCATCGCTAAATATAGCTGTCTACTTGATACTGACTTCCACTTTCTTTTCTTTCTTATCTCAGATGGAATTACTTCTTGTTTTTTTCAGCTCTTTCTTTGTGATTCTGTCTTATAATTGTTCTTTTTGTGGGCTGTGTTAAAGTGGTGAATGACATTTCTCTCTGTGTGCAGTGCATTAACAACTTTGGGAACGACATCAGCAAATGCCAGTTCTACATGGACATGTTGGCTGAGTGCAGAAAGAACAGCGGCTCTATGTTGGGTGCCTAAGTCTTGATGCTCAGCTGGCCCCTTAATTAATTGCTTTTTATATCCTTATTTTGACGCCTACGATGATTAAGTTGTTGGAATGCATCCGTGGTTCAGGATCATTTGAAAAAAAAAGGATCTATGTCAATAATTTTTTGTGGGGAGACTTGCAAACTTGAACCCTAGGTGTTTATGTGCTTGAATCGGAGAACTTCATCTTCTGCTCCATCTTGCGATTGAGTGGTCATCTTTGGCAGTTATAATTTTTTTTTTTTATTGATGTTGACTATGCCGTTGGAGCCGTGTTTGTTCATTGGTGATTTTGATTTTATGGATTGGGACGCAGTAGTTGCTGTTCTGTTTGCCTTGGATCCTCGTACTGGGAACATGAAATGTAGCGGACTAGTCTTTGGGTTGCGACGCAGTTTTTCAAGTGGAATCCATAATTTGCCACGTAAAAAGGTTGGGAGTTTCACAAAAATATCCAAAAAAAAAAAAAGAGGTTTTAATTAAAAATATCTTTTTTTTTTCTTTTAAAATTAGTTTTTTTTTTTTAATTTATATTTTTAAAAATAACTTTTTTAAATAGTATATTCAATTCAAACTTAACTTCCTAGTTTTTCCTCCTCTCCTTATTCTTTCTTTCACGTTTCCTTCTACCACAAGCATGAAGTTCTTATTCACTCAATAGTTCGGCACAAAATCTGTTAAGCAGATCTAAATTATTATACTACCATACTCCAAGGGAAGAAAATAGCTTAAAATTTTCGCCTCAAAAATCCAAGAAAAAAAAGACCAAATAACTAGATGAATGGCTGTAGACCTCAAGCACTCTGCTTCTTGACGGTGGCAGGCTTGATGATGTCAAACAAACTCCGGCTGATAGCAATAAAATAAAGACAACAATCAGCCATTTAAGTTGGAAGATACAGCAGGAAACAAAATTAAAAAGGTAGAAAAGAAACCATGCCAACGTCATCATTAAGGTAACTACCTTAAAGGGAAGCTCCCCTTTACATAGGCAAGGACGAGTAGGGATGATCACGGGACAAAAAAAGTGGAGATTCATCTCGTTTGGGACGGAAAATTTTCGAAATTTTTTTCTGCGAAAACGGGAGCAGGATAAAAAAATTTTCCGTCCTAGAATCGGGGACGGGAAATAGGATATCCATCCCGTGGGAATCCCCACCCCGCAAAAAAAATATTTTTTTATTTTAAAATATAATATTTTATAAATAATTAAAATTAAAATTAAAATATAACTTAATTTTATAATTATCAAGTTTTAAATTATACTTAATTTTAAATTATTAATGATTTTAAATTTTTTATTTATTAAATATTATATTTTAATTTTAATTATTTATAAAATATTATATTTTATGAATCGAAGCTCTGCTCCACAGCAACGCAATCAAACCAACAAATGAAGAGAAAAAGATAGAGGACTAGCAACAGTGAACTTTTGAAGGGCAAAAATATGGACCACAAACAAAAATGGCAAATTGTATCTCCCAAAATATCTCTGTAATCTAACAATAATTTAATCTTAAAAACAACCCACATACAAAAATATATATGCAATCTAAAATAAATTTAACCCTAAAAACAATCCACATTTAAAAACCCATCAATATACCTCAACAACTCGTCCTATTCGCTCAATAACCCGCATATCAAAACCAATAAAAAATTTAAGCCTAAAAACAACCCACATACAAACATACCTCGACGGCGTGTCCTCTTCGCTGGAACTACGGCTCACCATCACATTTGAGAATTTCTGGAATCACTACGATTTACAAAGATTTATGATTCAATAGAATATGATTTCATATTACCTTTAATCATTAACTTTGTTAGCAAATTACTACTGGCGTTTCAGAGATTGTGACGATAACCGGTGGGTTCAAATGGACGATTTGGGAAAAGAGAGTCGGCTTAGTGTTTTGGAAAAAAAATTTTACGCCCATGTATGGGACACGTGTTGGATGATGTGTCCTTTATCTGCCATGTCAGCATCCATATTTTGCTACCTGTTACGCCACATATCTGCTACGTCATCCGTCAACTCACATAAACGGATTAAACTAACTGTTTCGTTTGGATAGGGATAACATTGCACCGATTTCAAACTTTAAACCTAACATAACGGAATTTTAAGCATTATATTGCACATTTTACGAAATTTCAGGGACCAAATTGCTCTTCAGCCTAAAAATAATTAACAATATGAGTGGGACAAATTAAGATCCGAAAGTGCATTGCAAGAACAGAATGCGGTCGAAGGTGTTTTTAAAGAAGCCAATTGTGTACCTGGCTAAGCTGTAGTTACAAACAAAATGAGTTTGTAATTAGATATGAAATTAATGGGAGTTGAGTCTTAGAGGAAGAGCTTCCTATAGCAGATTTTCAATTTATGATTTAAATTTCTGAATCCAATCAAACCATACTGTACTGATATTTTTAAATTTTTAAAATTTATTTAAAAAAAGTATGAGCTGAAATTTTGCATTCACTTTAGTACTAGCAAAGGTTTCAATTTTCCGGTGGTGGTTGGTTTTATAAAATCGTTAATTCACCCAATTTATCCATTCTTCTTAGAACATATAGTTTTCGCTGTTTACTTTTCTTATCATTGTAATATTCATGGTAAACGATAATTTTCGAGGAAAAAAAGAGATGAAAAAGTTAATTTTTTTTTAAAGTAATTACAGAACAAATTGAAATTTGCAGACTAAGAAACTTCAAATGCTTCTTCTTCTTCTTTTTTTTTTTAATTTTTTTAAAATATTGAATCAACAAACGCTAGCATAAATTGACTTTTTGTGTGTGTGACGAGTCGGGCCAAATTAGAAGGGTGGTGGGAATGTCAATTATTTTCTTTATCAGTTGAATAACTTTTTCTATAAAAATATTCTCAGTTGACCTCAAACCATTCTTAAAATTCTCATCAACTGACCTGCAAATAGTATGTATACCAAAATTGATTTTAATTTTCAACCAAAATTTGCAGAACATTGATTCATTTCATGCTAAGAACTCGCCAGATCACATTAAAGAAGAAAATAACTTCTAAATATGACTATTCTTCCCTTTCATTCCAACTTCTGCTTTGGCCTAAACTTGCCCTTAATTAACCCCTACCCACCTCTATTAACCCACAAACCGTGTCTCAGTAGAGCCGTGTGCTTTGCCATTAATTTCTCCGTTTAGACCCTTCTCTCTCTTGAACTAATTATTCTTATTTACAATTCCTTTTTTTTTTTTTATTTGGGTGGAAATTCAATTTAATAATCATAATCTGCCCTTGAGGAAATTGGTGCACAGCTTCTTCCATGCCTCCCTGTCTGGCTCTTGCTCATCCAAATTTGCCCTTATCTCTTCAGCAAATGTATCCTATATAAACAAATTATATATTTTTTAGACAATAAACAGCTCACTGGCCCCGGCTAATCCGAATCGGAATAGACAAATCCATCAAAAGATTAAAGCACTCCCTTTTAAACGTGTTCTAGACCAAGTAAATATAGGGTCATACGCACCACAATGTAACTGCGTTGCAGAAGTCGGTCGATCAAGTGGTGGAGAATGTCTTTAGTGTACTCAGGATGACCTTGAACGCCCATGATGTGATCACCATACCTAAACATCTCAATCCCAGTCTTCTCCGACCAAGCCATCACCTCTGCTTTTGGAGGGAGTTCCCGGACCTATTAACATTATAATACATTACAAAACATTGGAACAGACCGCAAAAACTAAAATATGGGATTCCGGTATGGTGTTACCAGGCCCATTTTTGTATGCAACAAACCTCATCTCTGTGGCACTCGATTATGGAGAGCGTGGCAGGCATTTTCAGTGATGAGAAGAGCTTTGTTGATGATGAGAAATGTATGGCTGTAACACCTATATCCCACCCTGAGATTGCACGACCAGTCTTTCCTCCCAATGAACGTGCCAGTATCTGATCAAAACGACACAGCTTACTATTTAAACAACTTACTAAAAACCAACAAAATTTTCAATAAAATACTAATAGAAAACGAAAGAGTGCTCTAGGTGTTTTCCATAGGACCCAATTTGGCTACCGACAGCTCTTATCTGCCACTCACATCCAGCAAGAATAGGACCATTTGGCTAAACAAAGGACTTTGTCAATATGTTATTATAAAATTAATAATGCATTTCCTCATACATTTTCTTCTGATAGACATTTATATTCATTGCGCACAGATATTGACAAGTGTCCAATACATTTCATGCTTTATCTAACAATGCTCCAACAAACCTCACCTACCTTATGCTACATTTAAAAGAAAAAAAAATGTGTAAATTTTAGGGAATAGATGTGAAAAGATCCCAATAAGCATATATGGTTATTGGTTTTGTGCAATTTCCTCAAGCTCGAGCATAAAAAAGACAACTTTTAAGCAAATATGTTGAGATAGTATTCAAGAAAATCTGTTTTACTCCGATGGTTAAAACAGAATGTCACATGCACTTGAAATAAAAAAGAGAAAAGGATATTGACAATTGTAGAAGAAAAAAATAGCCACTTATCCTCCAAAATCAATGGAAAATATGTCCCCACAACAGCAATTAAAGATAGATCGGGAGAAGAAGAAAGTAAGGCCACCTTAAACACAGTAAAAACAAAGATAGATCTATAAGCAACAAAAATGGCACAAAGTGGAGCCTATCATCATGGTCCCCAAAATGTCAGCAGCTACTTCATATTCGCACATGAAGTTGCATCTGAGTAGATTATTAGCAGGAAAAAAGAAAAAGCAAATTTTATTTTCTGTGATTTGCAGCACATTCTATTATTATCAATATATTTAACTATTGTCCTATTGAGGTTCATGTGGAAAACTGGCAATGATCCTTTAAGACTTCCAATAAATTTAATTAACTTTATTTGACTAGCTACCAAAAAGAGAAGCAAACAATTCTAACTTTTGAAAGACTATTCTTCCCATATCTGCCAACCTTTTTACTTGTTTATGTGTCATTTCCAACTCAGAACATCTTTTTTTTTTTCTACTTGAAATACGTGTCATGACAACAGGAACATTATTTCTTAATACTCTCTCGAATTAAATTATATATATATATATATATATATATATAGATATAGATATATACACACACACTAAAATAACTGTAAGCTCTTAATTAAGGCCTAAAATTCTGCCATGGAATATTTTCTATCAAAATTAAACAGCACCTAAAAGCAAACAAGATTTGACCTTTACCCAAAAAACAAGGCACCTAGACAGAAGAGGCACATTCGCATAAAATAAGAACAGTTCAAACTGTAAAATAAAAATACAAAGAAGCATACAAACAAACATAAAAATAACATTAAATTAAACCGATTTAAACAAAAATTAATACCTGGTGACCAAAGCAAACCCCTAGAATCTTCTTCTTCATTGAATCCAACTTCTTCAACAGATTGATGAGTTTGCAGATCCAAACATCGTTTCCATGAGCATCATTGCAGCTTCCAGTGATAACAAACCCATCAAAACTTTCAATCTCATCATCATCGGGAAATTCTCCAGAGGCAACCCGATAAACAACCCATGTCTCTCCTTCCTCCCCCAGCATTCTCACAAAAACCCCAAAATACCCTCCGTACTTCTTCTTCACATACTCTGGGTCCTCTGCACACAACAAAACAGCAAATTTTTTTCCACCCTTTTCCATGATCCCCTTTCTCACACCAAAAAAACTCCCCCTTTAGATAGTTTGATCTCAAAATGTGACTCCTTCTCTCTCTAAAAATCTTCACTTTTAGAGAGAGAGAGAGAGATTGGGGAAATGGGTTGTCTTTCCTCTGTTAAAAAGTGGGGAAATTTAGAGCAGAGAGGAAAGAAACAGAAGACAATAGGAGAGAGAATTTCAAGGGCAATATTTCTTTGCGTTTAATGTTGGAGAAAGATGTGCCTTCGGAAGATAGACGGCAAGCGTATATAATGGAGTTCAGTTTCCAAATTAGACACGATTGTAGCTTTAATTTACAATTAAGTCCTGAGTTTTTTTAAGTCCTAAAATACCCTTTTGGAAGAAGTTTCTTTTATTTGTTTTTATTTATTTATTTATTTCAGCAAAAAGTATAAATACTGCAGCATGAATCCGATTGGGATTGAGGTATTAATTAAAAATATTAACGTACCTTGTTCAAAATCCTAGTCAAATTCTTACAGCAAGTAAATCTATTTCGATGTAAATAATATTAATAATTATATTAAAAATATTATAATTAAATTAGAATAATCAACCTCCAAATCTTAATTTAGCTGAAACTTTTACTTACTTAGTTGGATTTGATTCATTAGTTCTTTATATTAAAAACAAAAGAAATAAAGAAAAGAAGATTCATTCCTTTTTGGATTTCAAGATTCGACAATCTAATTGGATTTATCTGAAAGAATTGATTCCAAAACAGTGATGACTGATCAATCACTTAATTGCATAAAACTTTCTCTTTATATTCCAATTTAGCGAGAATGAAAGGAAAAATAATTTATCAACCAGAAAAAGAAAGAAAGAGAAAAAAAAAAAAAACTATATTCTCAAATCATATATATCTCTCTCTTCTTTTTGAGAGTATTGTGGAATGGAATGACATATATATATATATATGTGTGTGTGTGTGTGTGGCCTAACTCAATGAATATCTGCTTAAATATCAGTAACGAATAAAAGATATATATATGCCGTCTACGGTTTTATACAGAAGAGTTTTATTTCTTCTTTAAGTTATAAATAAGAGGCTGTTTTGGTAGAATATGGAAGATTTTATTAATTATTAGAAAGAAAAAAAAAATGAGATTTTTGTATTGCAAATTAATTATAAGATTTGATTATAATATCTTGTTAAAATGGTTGCTTCTACTGTGTTGAGTTTCCAAAATTAATTTTGTTTTAAAGGGCAATAAATTAAGGGGAGGAACATAAATGGTCGATTTCAGCTTCAACGTCTTTAACCAAGCAACTAACTTAAACTTGGATGGAAAGCTAATTGCAGTTTTTTTAAAGATTATACAGCTCGGTTATTACTTTTTTTTTTTAGGATTATAGGTAATTAGCTTTTATTGATTTTTCTTTGTTTCTTGATAATTAACTTCTTTATTTTTTTCTTACTCAAAAAAAAAATTCTTTATTTTTTTCCAATCAAATTACGTAAAAATGGCTTTATTTATTTATTTTTTAATCCAATTACGTGAATAAATACGTATAGAGGACAATGAATTTGGATAATCCAGTACTGATGTACATATAATGCTGTCTTAATATAAAATAAATAAATTTTATAATGTGTATTGTTAATTTATGAATAAAATTAACACGATTTTATAGGATTTATTTCACCTACATTCACTGAATCTACAATTTATTATCCAAAAGTAACTGACTTATTTTTTATTATTTAAATATCACTGAACTTATCATATTTTTTATAGAAAATTTATCTTGACCGGTTTTCAACGATGCCCTCGCCGAAATGCTGACATGACACGTCACGTAATCGGAATAACAATGATGTGGCAACGTCATGTATGTCCAGACATATGATGTAACATGACACGTCAGCATTTTGGCGATGTCATTGTAGGAAACCGGTCAATATGATTTTTTTTTGCAAAAAAATGATAAGTTCAGTTGATATTTAAGTCACAAAAAATACTTTCGAATAATAAATCGTAAATTCAGTGACTGTGGATGAAATTGATCCAATTTTATATGAGATCAGTTTGCGAACATGCAAGTTATATTTACTTGGAAAATTTTCAATACCAATTTTATTTATTGTCTTGATTTATGAATAAAATAGTGAATTAATTGAGTTTAAATAAAAATTATTTATGATTCAAATTGAAGTAGTTTTATTTCCGAAAAAAGAAAATATTATCTCTTTTTTTGTTGGATATATACTCCCTCCTTATTTTTTACGTGTCACTTTTGATAAAAATTTAAATTTTATTTATATATTTATCACTTTTATACTTTTAATGTAATTTAATTTAATTTTCTAATATATTTTTCGTTTTCAATAAATTTAAAATTAATTAAATTTGATAATTTAGTTTTAATTACGTAATTTAATATTAAATTTAAATTTATTTATTATTTTTTAATCATAATGAAAATAATAAAAATAACAGATAAAAAAAAATAGATGGAGTAATTCACCAAATGAGTTAGAACTCCAACTATTTATTATGCACACTCAAATTTCTACGTGTTTAAACATGTTAAGAAATTAATTTGTTTTGTTCAAAATCAGACCACCTTAATAATTATTTATTTTAATTAGGGATTAATTTCATTACTATCATAAGATGTATACCCTAATATCTTAGTCCATTTGATATTGATTTTGAATTAAAAGATAATAATTGGACAATGATTGTTAGCAATTTACCCCGTTTTTGGGAAGGATAAGGTACCAATTTCACACCCCACATTTAATCTTTTGGCACTAAAAGAGTACTAACGAAAGCACACAAACCTTACAAGAGAATCGTAGGACCATATCCATGGGTTCAAGCTGGTGCTCGTGAAATCGAGTCATTAGTAGACAATTTGGTAGGGTTTTTGTAACCCAAACTGCATGAATTTACAGATGCAAGATCTTTGTCAATATATATATATATATATAGACACATGAAGGAGCTAGAAGTATAGTATTTAATCACAACTCTAAATTTTATTAATATATTTTCTTGTTACACTTTGTCTATGGTACACGCCTTAAGAGATATCGTCACTATTGTTTTAAAGAAATACGTGAAGTCATGTTTAAAGCATTAGTTGGTTTGTTATTTTTGTTCTCTTTATAATTTCAAACAATGTCTATATTCTCGATTTGGTATTTCTTGATCGCTAAGCAAAAATATTTCCTCAAACCACATTGTAATGATCGTATATTTGCATGCTTTTGATTCAAATCATAATTTCATTTAACGCGTAATTAATGATAATAATGTCATCAAATAAAGAAATATTTTTCACGATAAATATAAAAATCAGTAGAGATAAATCAGTAATTGAATTATATAAAAATCAGAATTATATGAAAAATATTATATACAACAGCAAAAGCAGTCCTTTTATTCTTAATCCACATCGATAATAAACAAAATCTTTGGAATTTTGATCTAAACTGCTTGCTGTACATTTCAATGTTTTAGAAGCTGTTGAAGAGGTTTTCCCAAAAAAACCTGTTGAAGAGGTTTCGTACCAGAAAGATTTTTAAACTTTTAGGTCGAGGGACAAAATCTCTTTTAAGCTTTAACTACATGTGATGCGAAAAAGGATGAAATTTGTTTGAATTCAATCTAAATGCTAACTAGTGTGCTAAACTATAAAAAAAATATAAAATTTACAAAATTAGATATTTATAAGTGGTCCAATATCGTAGAAACTGAATTATTCAATTCAATTAATTGTAAGTGGACCAATATAAAAATTATTCAATTCATTGAAAAACAAGTATTGTATTTGAGTGAACCCTCTCTGGCCTTTCAAACTTGTCTTAATAGTTCACTTTAACACTTAATTTATTTAAAAAATCAAATAAACACTTAATCTCCATAATTGTACATTTTTTAAGCTTTTTTTTTGCTGACATGGTGTCGACTACAGTTTGCAACTGAAATGGAGCGCGTGAATGGTGTCCTCATCTCTTTCCCTTCTCAGAATTCTTCATTGCTCACATTAAAGACATGTTTGGTAACATTTTTTATTTTTTAAAATTCATAAATTATTTTTAGTTTTTATTATTTGATTATTAAAAACTGTTTAAAAATTATTTTTTTATTTATTTTTCAAAAAATATTCTAATATCTATTAATATATATTATACATATATATAATATAATTATTAATATTAAATAATAAATATTTAATAAAATTAAAAATTTATTACATTAAAAAAATCATCATATGGCGGCAAAGACGACGGTGGCAATGGTAGTAACAGTATAGTGGCGGCAACGATAATGGTAGCAGTAATAATAGTCCGGTGGTGGTGGCGGCAATGGTAGTAGAGATGGCAGTGTAGTGGCGGTGGTAGCGATGATGACGACGGCAGTAACAGTGGTGGCGGTAGCGATAGTGGTGGTGGTGATGACGGTGTGGTAGTGATGGTGGTGGCAAAGATGGCAGCGGCAGTGATGGTGGCAAAGATGGCAGCAACAGTGGTGGTGGTGGCAGTGGTAGCAATGACAGCGACGGTGTGGTGGCGGCGATGACAGTGACGGTGTGGTGGTGGTGATGGCAGTAGTAGTGTGGTGACGGTGGTGGTAGCAAAGATGGTAGCGACAGTGGTGGTGGCAACGACGGTGATAGTGTGATAGTAGTTGTGGTAGCAGCAGTAGTTTGGTGGTGATGGTAATGGCAAAGATGTCAGCAGCAGTGGTGACGGTGGTAGTGGTAGTGGTGGCAGTGGCAATAGTAGTAGTGGTGGTAATGTAGTAGTGACGGCGGTGTAGTGGTGATAATAAGGATAAAGTAATTAAATTATTGATAAAAATAAAATAATAAAAATCACATTTTAAAGATTTTAAATTTTTATTTTTGTTGCCAAAATTATTTCTTAAATTTTTGTAGAAATAAAAATGGAAACAAATTTATCGAACATATTTTTGTTTTATTTTTAAGAAAAAAAAAATTAAAAACCAAAAACAAAATCATCTCCTAACACACTCTAAATCTCTAAATACTTTTTCACCCATCTCAACCGTTCTACACCTTGATTACCTTTCTCAGCCTGTCGGCAACCGTCTCAGCTAACCATCCATCGCTGCCACCCATCTCTCGATCTCACTCTTCCTCTCTCTTGCGATCTTTCTCTCTCTCGACCTCGATCTCACTCTCCTTCTCTCTGTGGAACTCTCCCTCTCGCAAAAATCCATTACCATTTGCCATTGCTGAAGGATCTCTTTGGACGGTTTTGGAGTCCATAGTACACTCCCCAAGCAGATTCCCAGATTGACAATATAACCTCCATACCAATGCCCATCGTGACTATTTATTATGCACACTCAAATTTTGACGTGTTTAAACATGTTAAGAAATTAATTTGTTTTGTTCAAAATCGAACCAACTTAATAATCATTTATTTTAATTAGGGATTAATTTCATCTGATATCATCAGATGTATACCTAATAACTTAGTCCATTTGATATTGATTTTGAATTAAAAGATAATAATTCGACAATGATTGTTGTGATTGTTAGCAATTTATCTGTTTGCATGTTTTTGATTCAAATCATAATTTCATTTAACGCGTAATTAACAATAATAATGCCATGAAAGAAAGAAATATTTTTCACGATTTTATTAGCGATAAGACTTCGTTACTGTTTTCTGATGACTCGATGATTGATATTTTAATATTTTATTATATCTTTCTGTGAATTATAATGCTTTCCTTGTCGTGCACTGTTTTCATATCGAGTTAACATGTGGGACCGTAATACTGGTAAAATTGTAAAATTATTATTTTTCATTTATTCTTTTTTATGGTGATGCCAATTACACGTCAACATGGATTTATATGATGGGTGGTTTTTTTATTTAAATTTAATTTAAAAAATTAGTTAAATATTTTCATAAATTATAATGGACATTTAACAAAATCCACGACGATTAATAATTATTTTAATTTGTGCAAAAAGAAAAAAAAACGTTCAAAGATATCCATCATATAACGCGATTTTTAATGTAAATAAATTGAAAAAAAATTGTAAATAAAATAAAAACGTGTCTAAATGTCATTTTCTGCATATCTTTATAGCATTTCATCTTTTATTATTTGTAGGACCGTCATCTTCCATATGACAGTGGTTAACAAGTGTACGTGCCATATCTCGAAAACCTGACAAATTGAACCTAAAACGACACCAGTCTCACATTCAACGATAAATTTTTATTTATGATAGGGATCAACTTAAACAAAAACCGAACACTATAAAAGTTGAATTCGTACCTTCATAAATACATGTTATATTTTAAATATTTTGCTTTTTTAATTATTTTCTTAAAAATATTATTTTAATTTAATCGTCAAAATTTTTTCTCATAAAATATTTTATTAAATTTATTTGTTTTGAGATAATTCTAAGTGATTTTAAAGGAAATTTCACTGAAATTAGACTTAAAGACAATTCAGAACCCTAACTGTTATCATATAAAACACGAGGGAATTAAGTAGATAATCAAAATATATATTGATACCATAAAATATACATTAGCAACAATTTTATCACTAATTGTCTTTACATATCAATGAAATATATAAAAAAAAACAATTAAAGTCAAATAAATTTGATCAATGGGCGTGGACATACATATGTGCAATTGGAGGTTTCTCGCCGACAATATATATAAAATTACTATTAATTAATTATTGAATATAATGCCAGTAAGAGGGTGTTAAAGTAATTGCAATTAGATAGTTGTACCCCAGTTCAAGCTAAGAAAAATCTTTAATTAATATCATATATTCATATCTACTGATTTATTTATTTTTTATTATTATTAATGTGCTTTTAGTTTATTTTAATTTTTTTGAGTTTATCTTTTTAAGAAATAAGTGAACTGTGGAAGTCATCACGTGGTATTCTATCCAACATCTACATGTTGAAAAAATCACGTGCACGTCTCAGCCAATAGCCACCGCACACGCCTACTCTGTTCTTCTTCTTCTTTTCTTAAGAAAAACACTGGTATTTTTATTTTTATTTTTATTTTTTTTATGATTATGTAAATATAGACTGGAATATTTTGCGCACATAACATATGTAAACTGCTAGATTAAATAAATTTACCTAATTTAATGATAGTTACTATTGTTAAGTTTTAAATATAGTGTTTATATATATATATATTACAAAAAATTACATAAATATCACAATTAATCTAATATAAGAAGGCGTGAATCACGCCTATTACTCTCTTTTCTTTTAAAGAGGACATTCTCAATCAATGTCCATTGATCGGAGGACTCTGCATCCTTTAAACATACTTTGAATTTGATTTCTGAACTTGGCATGTGTATGAAGCTTATGGTATTGGAAGGATCGTTCCCAGAGATGAACTTTTGCAATAGCTGAGAGGGGAAGGGGCCAATATCGTAGCCCACCCCACTCCCCCTTTAAAAAAAGAAAAAAAAAAGGACATTTCAACTAGCCATATATTACTAATTTTACAGTAACAAATTAATATTTATTTCATCGTCTATCGTCTCTCATATGGCTCATTACTATTTAAACAAAAACGATATCGATATAATAATTTTTTCGTCAATATGTACACACTCAAATAGTGGTAGAAATTAAATATCGGTGCTTAAAAAGTACTAATTCAATGCGTACATATATGTAATATGTACATAGTTGAATTTTTGAATTACGTGCATCTATATGATATGATTGTCCAGTGCTTTTAAGTCTCAACATGATGTTGCTTTTTTAAAAATATAAAAAATCCACCCTAAATTTCTTGAGTTATTTTATGATTTTATTTGAATTTGAATTCATGTCACCATTTTTGGATGAATTCAGGTTAGATTTTCAAGTCAGATAAAAAATTGCTAAATCTAATCTTAATTATTTGCTCAAATTAAAAATTACTGTTGATTGAAAATTAATAAAATAGTTATTGAAATAAATTGCTAATTCAAATTTAAATATATTATTATGCATTAATAAGAATAATTATGCTATTGATCTTCATAACTCGGAAGAATTAAAGGGATTCAATTTTTTCAAATATATACATATATAGTTTTGATTTTGTTGCCGTGAATTTAAAATGAATTTTATTAGACGTACATTTTTTTGAGTAATTATTTATTTTTAAACAAATTTATTTTTAGCTTGGAGTATAAAGTAGACTTTTCCATTCTTATCAAATTGTATAATTGGTTCTTTACCCAAGTTGCCCTCTAAAAAATCTAATTGATGGGACCCACCGGTTCTTTACCCAAGTATAAAGAGGCCAGAAACCGGCGTCATTTTAAGCCGGTTTCCACCCCACGATGAGATCCACCAGTTGGATACCGGCATTTAATCCAGCCGGTTTTCGTCATTCCAACCGGTCAATGAGACGGGTTCCATAATATCAAATACCGACAAGTATTTATGTCGATTTCTAACATTCCATATTTTTAATATTATTGACTGTAGCATAATTTTTCAAAATGTTTTTAAAATAACCCTAGATTCGTAAAAATCCCTATATTGATTAGCTTATTGTATACTTCCCGATCTGATGTATATATTGAATGCAAAATGTAACAATTTCATATTAAGTATATATTATATGTTGGTAACGTTAAATGAAATACTGGTACAAAAACGATATCACGATAAACTTGTGAAATCCTATATCTTTATTTTGTTGATGTCAACTCCTCAACGATCAAGATTTTAAATCAGTTTATGCTCCTTTAACAGAGTATTTTTTTCTTCTTCTTTTTTTCTTTTAGGCAACCATTTCTTTGTGCATGCTTTTGAATCAGTTTATTTTTTCATTTAAGAATATGTTATTGCCTTTATTTTTAGAGATAATAGAGAAATTAATATCTTAGTCCACCACTTTATAACATGTTTATTGCAATATATTTTTAGTAATGTATTCGAAAATGTTGCCTTAATTTATAATAAAAAAACAAGTTAGTACCATATTTAAAATGTTGTAAGCTAATAATTGTTAAAATTGTCACATTATCCTAAAAGTAACAAATGACTAATTGAACACTTTGAAATTTATTACAATATATGCTAAAATTGTTGGTAAAAACCTACGGCAATAAATTACACAGTTTTAATGTTTTATTGCAACAATTATTAATTTGCGGAAATCGACATGAATGAATGATAGAATATATATATTATAAAAAATCAATGATATGGTATGCTATGAATAAATAAAACACCAATCCATGAAACTCTTGAAAATAAAAATAGTGAGATCATCGTATTGTCATCTACCATGCGTTGAAGAGGATTTGAAAAAAAATTACTTAGATAATTATTTTCTTTTATTAGAAAAATAGGGACACTAGATACGGGCAAACAAAAAAATGGAAATGAGTAGCCAAATGCTTTGGTAATGAAATTGCAAGGGTAAATATCACCCATGGTTATTGGACTTATGATTTATCACCAAAAAATAATTGACTTTTTTATTCGCAATTTAAAAGTCACTGAACTTATCACATTTTTGTATAAAAGTCATGTACACCGGTTTTCGATGAAAACCCTTATCGAATTGATGATATGGCATGCCACGTCATATAATAGCACACACGTGGTAGGGATAAGCAAAAAAAATCGAAAATATGGTTAACCGTAAAATCGATCCGAAATTGAACTGATTTTTACGGTTAACCGATCCGATGGACTCGGTTACGGATTTTAATTTTTATATTTTTGGTTAATAATTACGGTTTAAGTTTTTAAGTACCGGTTAACCGTTAGTCTACGATTAACCGGTTCATATATATATATATATATATATATATATATATATATTATTTTTATATTTTAAATTTTCTTTATTTCTCTCTAAAATTTATATAAAATAATACTTTAAAATATATTTTTATTATTATACCTTAATTTTTTATATTTTCCTATAAAATTTATATAATACTTTAAACTAAATTTATATTATATCATTCTCTTTAATTTACTACAAAAAAAATGCATTTTACCGACGAAATTTAGCATTTTACCGACGGAAAATGACCTTAGTGATGGTTTTTTATTATTTTACCGACTGAATGAATCCGTCCCTAAAACATGCGTAGGTACCAATTTACTGGCAAAAAATTCCATTAGTAATATTACCGACGGATGTTGCCGATGGATTTATTAATAAAATTTCATCGGTAGCTTTATTAAAAATCCGTCGGATGGTTCGTTGCGTTGACCATATACCGACGAATTTTGTTGTCAGTAAACCGTCGGTAAATTTAATAAATAAAAATTTTAATTTATTTTAGTATAAACAAAGATGGATTATTTTCGTCGGTAATTTTGTCGGCAAAAATATTTAGTATTAATATATCTGCGATGGATATTTTCGTAGGTAATATGTCGGTAAATTAAAATATTTCTATTTAATTTCTTATATTTTTTTTGCTAATTTTCTGTTTACAAATTCCGCATTAAACACGATTAATACAAAAAGTCTAAAATCAATATAAAAAAGAACCTCAAATCTTTGATTAGAAAAATTAAACAATCAACCATATAACAAGAACATCTTATTGTGTTTTATTAGTAAACCATGGGAAGCTTGGTTTATACAACCAGTCACAAGTAATAAGCATGATTCAAGAATTCAAGGTCTTGCTCAAGACAAGCTTCAAAAGTTTATGAAAGTTGACTATTAAACGTTTTGGAATCCCAAACCTTACAGATGTTAAAGCTAAGACGACATGTGCACGACTAAGTTCACATAGTTGCTCCTGTTTCTTTAATGTTTGTGCTCTAGCTAGTTCCTGTGCTTCATGTGTGGCTTGTGTAGTCATATCTTTCAATGCCGCATCCTTTTCACTAACTTTAGATTCATTAATTCTGACAAGCTCTTATTTTTTTTTCTCTTCGTCCTCCTAAAAATTATCATTGTAAAACAAACTTAGTAACTCAAAAGGCAAGGCTCCTAATAAAAGGGAGAAATGTGCAGAGGTCACAACTCGATGCCAAGGGTTTAGAATTGTTACATAGTTAATTAGAATTTATTTTTGGGTGATAAAACATAAGTCCAGTAATTATTGGTAAAATTGACCCGAAATTGCAACTAGAAGGGTCAAATATAAAAAGAGAATTGGAAATGGAATTGGATGGCAATAGAAAAAGAGTCCTCTTTTTCTTTCTTTCTTTTTTTTTTTTTCTTTTCTTTTCAACAGAAAAAAGAAGAAGTTAACTTGAAAAGTTTATTAAGTGTATAAATATTTATCCTTTAGAGGAAAATTGTTCGAAAATTAGTATTATTGGAAAATAAATAGAAAAAAAAAACTCGAAAACTCCCGTGATAGAGGGAAAACCATTAAAACTAAGCATGCTTATTTAGAAAAGGAAAATTGGTTTCTGTCTTTCTGATAGCAAGTAGCTAATTAAATATAAAAAGTTCTTCCAATTTAATACGAATGAAAATTCCCCTATAGTTTGTGAATCGCAAGTAATATCAACCTTTTTCATGTTTCCTATCTTTATAAGTGCACCACACGTAAAAAGCCATTAGAAACCTCATCGGAAATGAAAATCCCTAAAAGCAAACCAGTTGCTTCTTGTCATTAGTCATTATACTATACACATGCAGCTTCGGGATATATATTAATTAGTGGAATTCAAATAATTTCATATCAAATGTGACTGCCCATTAACGAATTTGCGGCCAAAAATTAAATGTAGATTTTTATTTGACCTATATACCTTGGGATTTCAATAGATAGACGTGACATTTTATTAAGAATTAGTGGAGTAATGTTACCACTCTGTATTTGCAGTAAAGTCGAAGAGTAAAAAGGTTTATAAAAGCTATACAATTTATTTATATTATTTTTTCCTTCTCATTCATATTCATTGTTTTAGTTGCACACGTCGATCCTTAGCCGCTTTATTAAGTTTGATTGGCATGCATTATTTTTCATGAATTATTGAGCTCGCAAATCAAGTGTTTCTTACTTTCTTTTTACTCCATTTTGTAATTATGAAAAATAGTTATTAACTTTGTAGGATTATTTATTCATAAATATGGTATTATTCTTCTAGTAAATGACCACAATTTTATCGCCAAGGCATCATTTGGTAAGTTATTGTTGTAATGTGTTTCCTAATTATAACATATTTATTTGGTTTTCTGGTTACTTTTTCTCCGAACTTGAGATTTCTTCGTGGAAGTTTCCTCCAGAAAAAAAAAAAAAAAAACATTAGTAGAAATACTTTGACAAAAAATATCATAAGTATTATTTTATTAACGTTCTGGAAATTACCCAAAGAGAGTTGACGATGTACGTAGTACAAAACAAATCAATACCTTTTTCTTTTTTCTTTTTTTTTTTAAATTAATTTATATATGTATTTTCAAGAAATCATCTATGGAATGGAAAGAAGAATTAAACAAATTCCTTAAGCAACAAGAAATCAATGGACGAAAAAATATTTGTCACATTATAAATAAATTTTACTAATACAATTGATTTTCTTTTATAAAAATAAAAATTGGGAGTCCAAGTTTAAAATCATTGAGTGTATTTATACCGGTTTTACTGTAGAAATATCCCATTAAAAAACAATATAATTGATTTTAATAATTTACTTCTTTTGAACGTTTTGTTTTTCATGTGAATTGACTTCTTAAAAAATAAGTTAGTTTGATTAATTTTTTATTTTTCAAAAGGAGAAAATGTGGGTAGGGCGCACAATCTTATACTAAAATTAAGGGCCAATGAAATCCACAGTTTCCATGCAAGATTTCTAGGGTTTGACACTTCTTATACTAAAATTCTGTTTAATGAATTATTTAATGAGCTATGAATTATGTACCAAAAACGGTACACATACATTAGACTAGAAATGGATTTAATTATGTGTTGAAAAATAATGCCTTCTTTTATGATATACAGGTGATAGGTGACGCTTCTGCCCAACTATAGGCCATGTCATTTTCCAAGTTTTTATTTATTTGGTTTAAGATTTTAATGCTTTTCACTAAATAATATCTTTGAATTATATAAAAATCAAAATTATATGAAAAATATTATATTTATATACAAAAGTGGAAGAAATGCTTTTTTCTTAATCCACATCGATAAGTTCAATGTTGATTATTGATATGCAAAATCATTACTTTTTTCTTCAATGATTAGTGATTAAATTTGATTTAGAATTAGTACATTGCATGTAATTTATCTAGTTTCTTATATATATCGAGAGGTTTTTTTTTCATTTAAATTGTATAATTAAGAGCATAACTAACGCATATTTCAATAAAAATTCATGGTAAGTAAGAATTTTAAGGAATATATAAATAAAAATGAAATGGCCAAAAAGAAAAGAATTATGAAATTAACATTCACATTTAAAAATTAATTGTAGAAAAAACTGATGATATTATAAAATATCCAAAAAAGTATAAATTGATGTTTCCCCCAAATTAATAGTATCTCATCATCTAATCTAATCACTTTTTTTTCAACCATTTTTAACAAGTCATACTATGGAAAAAAAAAATATATATATATTGCCATCAAATTCTTGGCATTATATTCTATTGGGAAGCAAGAAGATTCACTTATATTTGGGCCATCATCTTTGGGCCCATCAACTCCACCGTTGGATCACTTTTACTTTAGCTTTATAACTTGTATATTATTCTTGTATCGGCCCACATTTCATTCTTTATCTTAGAACATAACCCCACCAGTGTTAAATTTAATTTCTCTTACTTGGATAATAAAATTTAATTTTATTGAATATGATTTCAACTATCAATAATCTAATTTAAATGAGCAAAACAAAATTTTAATTCAAGCTTAGCTCATTCATAAGATGTAAATTTCAATATTCTTTTCCCCTCACGTATTGTATTAAAGGGCATATCTAGTTTTATGGGAAAATACAAGCTATTTTTCTGGGAAATATAATTTATTCTTTATTCTTATATCCATGAAGCTGCCTTTCTAGTTCCTCGCTTCTCTTCCTAGCATCTGCTTTTGTACTTTGGGAAAAAAGTTCGTTCTTTTATTTATTACCTAACTGTGTTGGTTCCGTGTTTAACATATCTAAAGGAGAGTTAAGCCACGAAATTAACCGTGTTTGTGTTCCATTTTAGCATATATGATGGAGAGTTAAGCCACGAAATCCATTCAAAAGTTTGAATTTGAAGATGGGTTTGATGGGTCTTCTCTTCGAGTTTGCTGTTGAATGCTTTAACCTTCTTGCATGGTAAAGTTATGAACTTTCAGCTTCTTGATGCTTGTAATGTGTAATGTTGTATTTTTTTTTTTTATTTTCTCAAATTGGTTCTCTAATTTTCTTTCTTTTTCTTTTAAATCGCTTTTGGTTTGTTCTTTCTTCTTCAATGATTGAAGTTTCAGTTCATCTGCTTCTTTTGATCAGTTATGATTTGATGAGGTTGACTTTGCAATTTCTGATCTGTCCTCTAGTTTTGTCCCAATTAATAGATAGTTATGATTTGGTTGTGTTTCTTGTTCTGGGTTTACCTTCTCTTGACTTTCATTCTTATATTCCTCTTGCAGGCCTCTCTTTGCCTTGGGATATCCCTTGTGAGCCTTCTTGCCCTGCATTTCTATACTTGTAATCAGCTTAACGTTAGAGAATTGGACCACTTTTTTGTCAAATGTGAAGAATTAGTGATCTTTGTAGCTATTAAAACTATATGATAGAAAGTGATTGTTCATTTGATTGTATATGAATTGATGATAATCGCCATACTTGACAGGTATGCTTCTATTCAAGCAATTGAGACCAACTCAATCTCGGATACCCGGAAGTTGATCACTTATTGGGTCTGCTTTTCTTTGATTTTGCTATTTGAACATGCTTTCGAGAAGCTACTTGAGTGGTAATTTTGTTACACATTCTTCATTTCTCAGTGCATTTTATTATCTGTTTGGCAGATATGTTTATAATAGCCTCAACAAATGCATATTATTGATTTCAATTGTTATTTCTATCAATCTACCCTTAAGTGTGGGTACTTCATGATTCATGAAAACATTGATGGGAGTCTAGGAATATTAAACGACGGAATTCAAGAGTGTATGTTTCTTTGTGCTATGAGTATTAAGAGTAGAGTGGTGGTTTGAAGTACCAAACGGTTTGGTAATGTGGTTATGCATTAACATAGATACAGAAGCCAAGTTGCAAATTTGGCATTTCTCGTCAAATTGTGGCTGCTTTTAACTTGTTTTCTTTAAATCTTGATATAAGTTTCTCATCTGCCTATGCCAGGTTGCCCTACTGGCCTTACATAAAGCTTATGATAATCAGTTGCTTGGTGATTCCTCATTTTGATGGTTCTTTGTATGTCTACAAACACCTCGTTCATCCATTCCTCTCTATGAATCCTCGCATTGTCTGCAATTGCTTGAGCAAACTGTTAGTTCTGTTGGAGCAAAATGAACTTCTAATCAAGGCGAAGAGAGAAGCTATAGATCTTGAACCTGAAGCTATGGAGAATCTTGTTGCTTTCAAGGTATGCTTCCAAAGGTAGCACGTGCCAGTAGGCTTTGACTCCCAATTGGTGGAGAATAATTTTTGACATATATATACCAGATTTTTATTGCAACCTTCCAAGTTGGATAACTAAGCTGCACAAGGGTTTATGTTTATTTTTTCAATGATTCATGCTATCCTTATCAGGGTAATCGGTCACATTTCATCATAGCTTATAAAGTTGAAATGATCTTAGTATTACAAACCTGATTATCTGACTGACTTCGAAATTCACAAATCGGTTTTGCTTTCTCACTTCTTGCGTAATTGCATTTGTGCAAAAACTTGCAAAATGAATTTGTATTTTGTATTGTTAAGGAAGAGTGTCTTTTCAAATGTACAAAATTGACACTTGCTCTGCACCTTCCCGCTCTCTACATCTTCTGTCAATGCAGACAAAGTTCGAACAGCCTAAAGTTGTGCAGAAAGAGATCAATGCTTTGGAAATAACTGATAAGCATGAAGTTTCTGCAACCAAGCAGGTGGGATTTTCTATTTTTCAGGTGTTCTTGGAAGTTTATCTATTGTTTTTAATCTTCTACAGATGATGTTTATCCTTTAAGAAATTTTGTTAATAACAGAATCTCTTTCACTTCTGTGCTTGAATATCCATAGCATGTGAGATTGGAGAAAGAACGAGAAATTCAGGTGGAATTTACACTGCAAAAGCTCAAGATTGTGCTAATTGAAATCCACATCTACTGCATTTTCAGGTTACCCAAATGCAATCTGACTTTGCTCTGTCAGAAAACATAACATGTGCTCCTGTGAAGATCAAGGAAATGACTGAAGCTTCAATAGTAGGAGGTAATGATCTTCCTGACATACCACCTTCGATGAAAATGCAAAAGGAGTGTACTTGTGCTGTATGTCAGGTCAGAACAACAAGTGAGGAAACCCTCAATTCACATCTTCAAGGAAAATGGCACGAGAATGCTTGTGAGAAGTTGAAAGCCAAGAACCAGTTGTGCAAAAGCAAAATTGGTTCAGTGGAACCAGGCATACCTCGAAATAAAGAAACAGGTATCTATCTTGCCGACGAAGAAAATTCAGAGAATGTCATAAAGCCGACTGTTTTGTTCCAGCAACCAGTCAGAAGTGAGGCAGACCATATTTCACATCTTCAAGGGAGGGAACCTGAGAATGTCAATGACAAGAAAAAAGCCAATAACCAGACAACCCATAATGAGACTCCTGAATCTGTGGATGCGGGTCCAGCTCTTGAAAATAAGGAAACAGGTACGCAACATATGAACAAAGCAGCCGAGAGGTTGTTGGTTTGTTCTGTTTGTTATGAAATATTCTCAAATATGGAAGATTATACTTCACATCTTCAAGGAAAGGGACATACTGAAGCTTCTAAGAAGCTGAAAGTGAAGGATCAGCCACAGAAAAGCGACAATTCCTCACCTTCAGCAGAAACCGGTGCATGTCCCGACTCAGGTATAGATAAACCTCATTATAAGAGCACCGCAAAACCATGGACTTGTGTTGTATGTAAGGTAACAACAACAAGCAAGATGGACCTGATTTCCCATTTTTGCGGTCAGCGACATGCAGAGGCTTTAGAGAAGCTGAAAGCCAAACCATATTCCAACGGTTCGTTTCAGCCATGGACTTGCGGTATATGTGAACTAAAACTTAATTACGTGAATGACATTATAAAACATCTTGAAGGAAAGTGGCACAGGAATGCTTGCAGCGAGCTTAAATTGCCGAAAAAGACATCAGAAGCTGAGGTTCCCTCGAACCTGAGAAGGGAAGTAAATGTTGTTGAGGTTAGAGGTTGCAAGTGGTGGTGTAAGCTCTGTAACATAAGCTGCACAGGTGAAGGAAACATGAAGCATCACCTTAATGGGAGCAAGCATTTGGCTAAAACTAGAGAACTTTATGGTGCTGCAGCTTGTGGGCTAGCTTGAGAACTACATCTGGTTCGCAGTCTGTTACCGTACAAGAAAGATGGACATGATCTCTTTTTTGTGACTTGTATAATTTTTGTCAAGAATCAAGAATCTTAGTTCTTACACTATATTCAAGTTTTGCTCTTTTATGAGAATCATTTTCCAAATCCTAATGAAACCATTAAAACTTTTTCTTGGCAAACAAAAAATTGATTTAAGAAAAAGGAAAATTCTGGTCTAAAATTCGGTCCCTGAGTTTTTGTCATATTTCATATTTGATTGTTGCTTGATATAATCAATACATATTACATTTATTTTATTGAATATTTACTCGTTTTATTAATTGTTCATCTTTTTCATAATTTCCCGTGGATCAGTATCATTTCATCAATAGGGATAAATAAGTAAATGAATTATATAAAAATCAAAATTAAATGAAAAATATTATATACAAAAGCAAAAGAAATGCTTTTTCTTAATCCACATGGATAAGATCAATGTTTATTATTGATATGAAAAATCTTAGCTTTTTTCTACAATGATTAGTGATTAAATTTGATTTAGAATTAGTACATTGCATGTAATTTAGCTAATTCCGTCTTACATATATATATATATATATAGTTCTTTTTTTTTTTTTCATTTAGATTGTAAAATTCAGAGCACAACTAACGAATATTTCAATAAAAATTAATGGTATATAAACATAAAAATGAAATGGCCAAAAAGAAAATAATTATGAAATTAATTAGGCATCCAGGTTTAAAAATTAATTGTAGAAAGAACTAATGATATTAGAAAATATCCAAAAAGTATAAATTGATGTTTCCCCCAAATTAATAGTACCTCATCATCTAATCTAATTACTTTTTTTAACCATTTTTAACGAGTCATACTATAGAAAATAAAATTTATATTGATATCAAATTCTTGGCAATATATTCTATTGGGAAGCAAGAAGATTCGGTCAAAGAAATTGTGTCAAGAAGTTAGATTAATATAAATCTCCCCAAAGTTTATTATTATTATTATTATTATTATTTTAAATAGAATCATTATAATTTGTAGACTTCTTGTATGTTTTACAGATTTAGTCAATATAATGTGGTATGGATTTGACATTTTGAAAAAGTGCAAATTTGAAGGAGCAACCACATGGGAAAACCTCAACTCTATTTTTCCTAAACATAGCAAATTTATATTTTGTATAAAAAAAACGAATATATTATTTCCGGTGTATTCGGATTTTATTTTCCAAGTCTACTTTATTTGGTAGAGAAGGCCTGTAATATGTGGTTAGAGAAACATATGGATAGAGTTGGAGAGCTTTTGTACATATCGTTTGATTTTATTAGTAAATTTTAGTTTCTCTATATACTGCAATACTTAAGTGCTTTATTAAATACATTTCAAACTATATTTTAACTTTTATACTAACTAGTAATTAATTCGTTGCATGTTTCATTAAAATGGACATGGACAAAATATAAATCACTAATAGCCACCAAATGAAATCACAGTGGTTTTTAATGCTAACGTGGAAGCAAAAGGTTCAAAGGTAATTAAACTCATCATGTATCATATTTCAGTTGAGCCAATTTCATCCTTAAAGGATTGAAATTAAGCTTAATAAACCCTTAAAAATTAAAATTGAACCAAACAGAATTTAATTAACAAAAGTATTTTACCTATTTCCACTACATTAAAGGGGGTAGCCTGCTATAAAATTTCCAACTTGCATCAATTCTATGCAACTATAGCACATTTTAAAAGCACTAAATAAATAATCTTTTGTTGCCTTTTCTATTTGAATAAATTTAAATTATTAGAATGTTTTTTTTCGAAGAAGAAGAGAAACAAAGAAACAACTTAAACAGTAGTCAGCCTTGGAAAAGAAATTCCCATGGCATCACTAGCTAAAACAGACTCCATCCCTATAGGATAATTGGAGTGCCACACAAAGCTATTATCCTGGCTAAAGGTCCAACCTGTGAGATAATCAGTGGTGGCATTTGCTTCTCTAAAAATGTGATGAATAATCACATGTCAATCGCGGTTCAGAAGCTTTCTAATACGTAATATGATGGGGTTATGCAACAGAGGGACATCAAGATTGAAATTAAAGACAGACACCACGCTTTTATTGTTGATTTGAACCAGAATTTATTTCCAACCTCACTACCAAGATTTCTAGGGACAATTTTACAAATAGTATTTTTGGGGAAATTATTTGGATTTTTGGTATGTTTTTCAAACTATTTGAATTTTTAGGATGTTTTTTCATTTTTGCTGGGAATGTCAGCAAAAATGACAACGATGGAGCCCACGGCATGAATTTTGGAGACACATTTCCGCTGGAAATGTCAGCGAAAATGGTAGATGGGGCCCATGGCATAATTTAATTAAATTAATCATCCCAAAAATAATAAAAAAATAAAATATGTATTAATTTTTATGATCTTGTAACACCCTACTCTTTTTAATAAATCCATACATAATATATAGCGATACTAGACAGATACACGCAAATATCTATTAATCCAACTCATTTACTAAAACAATAATAGCTCTGATTATAAAATACTAGGCATTAAAAATAAAATTATTTTACCTCAATTTATGCGATCCCAATATCTTTATGTACATGCCATTCGAAAATTCCTTCTTTACATCTCGAAATCTTCTTTTCCTGCGCGCATTCAACAACTGCACGCTAAGCAAAATTATCGCTTAGTGGTGAATACAACTACTCAAAATTTCATTCGATAAAATTTTTATTTCTAATTTTTTATTATCATTATTATATTAAGCAAAACCATTCATTTGACTAACTTATCCCTGAAATTTTCATTATTATTTATTGGTCCTTCTCCACCTCCTTGTTTAGATTGTCCTTCTTTTGTTACATTATTTAGAATTTCTATTTTGGTTCACTATAATTTATACAGTAAATTTTTACTAGTCAGAGTTCATTAGTTGGAACATTCCATTTCTATTTTCTTTCTAATATTCTTTTCTCATTCGCTATTTAATATTTTGTCGTATCTCATTCTCCTATTAGTTTCTTTTTTTTTCTCTTATACTTTCGATTAGGTACTTATTTTTGTTTGACTTATAATGTAAAATTTTCTGTCTAACTAAATCAATATTTCGTTAATTACTTACTCCAAACTGCTAATTTATCATTCGTTTCTCTTTGCTCATTTCTCGCCATAAACCTATTATTTTTCCTTTTAATTTGTTCTTTAATTTCATTCTTTGGTCCATTTCACAATTTCATATTTTATTTATTTATTTTTGTTCTTCCTTTGACCATATCATGATTTCATTCATTATTTATAAAAATTCATTCAAATTCTCTCTTTTGATATTAGTTACAGTTTAATAATCAAGTCATCAATTCTATTTATTTTCGTTTTAAGTCATTTGACCTTCATTACTTGTCTTTATCTTTATTATATATTTTTCTTGTTTGATTACATTTCTTTCCTTATTAAATAGAAAATCACAAATCAAATCCTTGTAATCTCCTTCTATCATATAACTCCATAATTTATTCTCAATATACTCATAATTTACTTTAAATGTCTTTATCACTTATTCCTTCTAATTAATTTTCCAATTTCCCTGAAATTGACTTTTTCTTAACTTAATCAATTTTGATCACAATTTTAAATGGTTTAAGTTCCTTTATCCTTTAATTTCGATTAAGTGCATAAATTACAATTTAGATCCTAAAATTTCTCTCATAACGACGAATTACATTTTGATCTTTAAGATTCTTACTAATGATGATTTTATCCTTCTTAACTTGTCTATTCAATTTGATTTCTCTAATTGCCATATTAATATTTCAATTTACTATTTTCTCTAATTAACCTATATTTTAACTCTTTGGCTTTATTTGACTTTTATTGAATTCCCAATGTACAAATTACATTTTGATTCTTTGAATTTTCCAAAGATAGTAGATTTACAATTTAGTCCTTTAATTTTTTTTTATTAATTACATTCTTGCCCCTTTCTGTCTTATTTAGCAAATTTAAGTTTCTCATTACTCTTTTTGCTCCAACTAACCAATTTACCTTTATTTTATCATGTAATTATAGTTTTACTCTTACTGACCCCATTGATCTTATTTTTTTTTCACATTACTTACTATTTATTTACAATTATAGCGTTCAAATTATCATAATTATTCTTTTATCTCAGTTTCATACAAGATTACCATTTTTTGCCCCTAGCAAAATCCAGTGAAATTGGAACGAGCAGGATAAACGGGATATAATCGGGGGATTCAGTTCTCGGAACCATCCAATCCCCTTTAACAATTTTTTCTTATTCCATATACGTAATTTTTCTAGTAACTATATATATATTTCTATATATACACAAACACACACACACACACACACACACACACACACACACACACACACACACACACACACACACACACATATATATATATATATATATATATATATATATATATATGCAGTTGTAGATTCAGCTCTCGGAGCCATCCAATCCACAACTCAATTTTATTACATACACATATATATATATGCAGTTGTGGATTCAGCTCTCGGAGCCATCCAACCCACAACTCAATTAAATTACATACACCGGATTCAGCTCTCGGAGCCATCCAATCCGATGTTACATATCAAGGCGCCGCATTATAATTTTCCCTAATTGGCATGCCAACCTTATCCGATTACCCCAATTCCTATTTAGTTTTACTAAGGGCAAACATAATATCATCATTAAAGACATTAAATAGTATCATCTACATGTATTAGCATTATATATATCCATGGTATTTGTTATTTTCCTTATCTTTAATAACTTCATTTCATCATTACTTCTTTTTTTTTGTTCCATTAACATCATTTACCATTGTAGGCACCGTAGTGCTATACTTTATTACTTTTCAACTCAATTAATGAACTATTCTCCTTATATTAATTCACAACATTATTAATTTATATTAATTTATTTCACCCTTTTGTTCACTTATATGTATAGCTACACAATGTTACATTACTGTATATATATACATAGATCTATATTGCACCTTATGTTAAGAAGTTTATTTAACTCGAATTATTCTAATTATACTTTTCTAAATTAATATAACATATTATATACGTAAAGTACTATTTAATATCAATTACTCACTTTATATACCATTATATACAATTCGACTAACATAAAATTTTTAACACTCACGAATCTCTTTATACTTTGTTTTATGCCATTTATGTTGCTAACATCAATGTATATTAATATATATATCGATTATCACTTAATGTATTTTAATGTCTTTTTATTAACATGAATATCATTATGTTTTATATATAATTTCATACTCATATATTATCCTTAACTAAATTCCCTCATAACACATATAGTTATCGTTAAAATATTATATTTATACATAATTCCTAATAAATCACCATATCTCAATTTAGGATTTTCATGGGGATTATTATGCACCAATTAGCTTTTCAACTAATTACTCAATTTCTTCTTCTATTCTCATCTATTTCATACTATATCATTAATTTCTATTATTAACTCAAATTATTTCTCATTAATTCCTAAATTCATATACTTACCTAATATAAAATTCACCATAAAATTCAAAATTAAATGAAATTATGGGTAGTTTGTATCCACATACCCGTTAGTGTCGATCTCCGAATTTTTCTGCATTTTGTCATCCTTGGGCTCGCCGGAGCTTCGTCGGAGACTCATCGAAAAATACACCGAAGCTATCCACTTGAAGATCCAGGCCCGGGGATCCCATGGTGGGTGGTCACGCGCCCAATGGCCGCTGGAGTTGACTGTGATCTAACAAAAATTGCCGGTCAATCCTTCTCTCCGATCTACCTTCCACCGGCGAGAGAGGAGGAGTGAATGACGTCGAAGAAGCACCTGGCTCTCAGGATCCCACCGGTGCCATCAGCTCCCTCAACCGCTGTCGGGATCACCGAAAATAAGAGAAAGAAGAAGAAGAAGAAGAAGAAGAAGGACAACCACGGTGGTGAGGAAGAAGAAATGGAGGAGATGATGCCACAGGAGGAGGAGGACGCTTGCAGGGATGACCGGAGGTGGCGTGGTAGCGGCACAACGGTCCGAGCCTCGCCGGCATCGTGAGCAACGGCGGCCAGCACCGCCTCCCCTCCTTCCCGCTTCCCTTTCCCCCTTCCTGCTCTCCCTTTATTTTTTTCTTTTCTTTTCCCACTTCTTTCTTTTCTTTCTTCTTTCAATTTGTGACCCGATTCTTTCTCTCTCTTTTTTTTACTTCTTCCTCTATTTAATTTAAACCACACATTTCTTTCTTTTCCTACCAACTTCTTCTTTTTATTATTATTATTATTATTATTATTATTATTGGGTTGGGACGTTACAGATCTGGTCTTAATCTTTTTCCGTCTAGAGAAAAAAATACGTAAAATTGGAACACAAACCACAGATGCTGAGTTTATCCAACTTAATCTTCATCTATATTTCTAATCAAATAAAATCTAACAAAATTAATATCACTAAAATTTAAAAAACAACAGTGAATTATATTAATTAATCTGATTAATCAATTACTTTTTTTCAATTTATCAATTTTTTATTTAAGTAAATAAAATATTTTTATTGATATTTTAACTATATGTCAACGGTCAAGCTTGCTTTGTATATTTGCTTTTTCTTTTAATCTCTTATTTTTCTTAGCAGTAATCTAATAAAATTAGGACAATTATTTCCTTGATTCAAGATATAGGTTGACTATTTTTTTTAAATCAAGTTCTAATTGTATTAATAAACAAAAAAAAACTCATCAATTGCAACCCCCAAATTGATAAATTGAAAAAAAGTAAATAATTAATCTAATTTACTGTTGTTTTTTAAATTTTAGTGATATTAATTTTGTTAGATTTTATTTGATTAGAATATTGGATGAAGATTAAGTTGGACAAACTCAGCATTTGTGGTTTGTGTTTTAATTTTACGTATTTTTTTCTTTAGACGGAGAAAAATTAAGACCATATCATAAAAATTGAGATATATTTTATTTTTTTTATTATTTTTGAAATGATTAATTTAATTAAATTCCGTCGTGGGTCCCATCTACCATTTTCGCTGACATTTCCAGCGAAAATGAGCGACACCAAAATCTATGCCGCGGGCCCCACCCTTGCCATTTTTGCTGACATTTCCAGCAGAAATGAGAAAATACCCCAAAAATCCAAATAGTTTGAAAAACACACCAAAAATCCAAATAATTTCCTCAAAAATATTATTTGTAAAATTGCCCTAGATTTCTAAGTCTCTAGCAACACCCCAAATGTAACACCTTTGTACCACTGTACTGTACATATAGTGATCGGATGTTAATACACTATGACAGTTACAATTGCTATAACAACAGTTCGATAAATTTTTTTCTTTTTTTTCAACATTCAAACGTCATTAATTGAACAATCCATATATATAAACTTATTTACAACTTACACCAGACAAACATATAAAATCTGTAAAAACTTGTACATATAAATTACCGTCTATGCTGTCGTTCTTGCTTTGCGTCATTGTTCTTACTCAACATCTGCTTACGACCACTTTAACTTCCTACTTCCATAACCTGCACGAAGTAACAACACTACATGCTAAGCATTAAAATGCCCAGTGATGGATACAAATCCCAGACTTTTTATTAACAGATTCATTCATGCACATACAATCATACACATTATTTTCTTATTACATAACTTTATTCATTCAATATTTTAGCTCATCTTTTCTTTTAACTTTCAGTATTACTAATTATTTACTTAACGGTTGCTTTATATACAATATTTATTTAATCTCAGTTATTTCTAGTATTATTCTTTAAATCTACTTCTTATCTTCATTTGTATTTTCAGAACAGGTACTTAACCTTTATTTCACTTTGCAGTTTTAGTCTGTCAACATATATCTTGGCTTTTGTCTTACTTTACATTTCAATCGGTTTTCATAATATTTCCAGTACTATTATTATTTTTCTTATTAATTCAGTTTGTTATTACACTTGGATCATTTTACACTAATTTCAACATACTCGGTTGTAACTATTTTTACTCTATTTCGGTTACATTTAATACATTACATCCGTTATGTTAACAGTAATAGTAATTCTTGTTACAGTTGTCGTCATTAACTCCAATGTCATTTGTTTCGATTAAATTATTTTTTTTAAATTGATTAAACTTTTTATCCTAAATTACTTTCATTTTCCTTATATTTCCTTCGATATTAATCTTCCTTTGGTTCATTAAATCATTTACAGTTTGCATGCATTTGTTCTTCCCTTATCCTACAGTACATAAGCCATTTACATTTCTTTTGTTCATTTCTTGGTTTATAGTCATATATCATTTTCGTTATCAATTCCTTCATTATTTATATATTTAAACATTAACTTTTATCTATACAGTTACATTATTTAGTATTTCCTTATTTCGATCTTTATGTTTGTACTATACTCATTACTAAATTTTTTCTATATCTTATTCTTTTAATAAATGCCATATTATTATCAGTTATTTCAATTATTATCTACCTACACTGCTACACTATTCAATATTATCATTATCCATTATATTTACTTTTCTACTTTTTATTTTACTCCATATTTCAATCGCTTAATTAAGGTCAATTTACGTTTAGTCCTTGAAGTTTCATTAAATTATATTTTCGTTCGGTTTTTACTTCATTATTCACTGTTGTAACAGTACCTAATTGATTTTATTATTCATTTTTATTTTCTTTCGCTCTCTCTTTTTTTCGTTCAATCATTTTGATACAGTTTATACAATTCGGTTTCGATATTAAATTTGTGCCTGAGTGTATTAATAATATTTTAATTAAATCCTTGTACCTATATTGTGTATACATTTTCGTTAGTTAGTATTTTTCCATTCATTTTATGTCTTTAGTTCCTTTAACTTTTTCATTGTTATTCAATTTCAGTTCAGACTCTTAATTCAATTAAACTTATGGTCTATATTTCTTTTATGCCTTTATTCTCTTATTACGTTAGTATTTAATTCTTTTCATTTTAATTCATTATTTTGTAGGCGCCACTTTCGATCAGTTATCTATTATTCATTTTGCTATCATACTACTGTCCTTATACTTTTACTTTGATAATTAGTTATTTGGTACTTTATCAGACATTCCAATATAATATTCATACTTGATGATTGATTTTCATTTTATTTTATTAGTTTCATTTCCTTTATAAATTATTCAATTCAATTTTCTTTATTGGTTTGCCCTTAGTATTAATCCAGTAAGAATCTTTAAACTGGATATACGAGATCAATACATTTAAAGTGATTTTGAAGAACCATCCGAACATTTACATTCCATTCACATTTCATGTTTCAACATTTCATTCATTCAGTAGACCGTCAATGGCCTACTAAAACGAGTTACCATGACCTGCGCTGCGGCTATACATATAATATCCCTATGGCTTGCCAACTATATCCTGTACCAGATTTAACTATCAGATCACTACTAAGGGCAATTCAATTGTTCATTTTTCCAATCATTTTCGTTTTTAATTTATTTGTCGATACATTCTAGATCCATTCATACCATTTGTTCATACAAACTCAACACATATTAAATTTTCATTTGATACATAATACAATATTATTGCTCCAATCATTCAATACTAATTTAGAGCTTCTAAATAGTATCTATACATTCGATCAATTATCCATTCATTGTATAACACTTATTTTCTTTTAGTCTTATTTATATCATTTTCTTTTTCCTCTTGACTTAACATTTTCATAATATTCATTTTAAACATAATATATACAACTTAAAATTCATTTAAATATTTTTTCACATATGTATATATATTCATTTATTTCTATCCAATACACTTAACATTTTATTTATTGATTATTATCGTTATTATTATAAATTTACAGTTTTTTTTATTATTATTAGTCTAATAATTAATCTTGTTATTTATGATTATTTAGTCATTTACTCTTCAACTTTTCTAACAATTACTTTAATAACTTACATAAATATCTTTAATTACAATTTAATCCTTAAATTAGACACATTAGTATCGTTTTACACTTCAATCCCTAAACTTTTATTTATTTACAATTTCATCCTTCACTTCTATTTAACTTACATAAAGCCAACATTTAACTACCATTTTATACTTATTACATTATTTACCTTTCAAATTACTTTTTAGTCTCCTAATTATCCATTTTACACTAAATTACATATTTTAACATTTAGTCAATTAATTACCTTTATTTACTACTTAAATCCATTACTTAGTGAAAATTATTGATTTACTCTTACACTTTTACTTTCTTTCAAGTAAGTTCATTCTCATTCTAATTTCTTATTTAACTTCCATTTACTCATTTTTGTTTCAGTAAATTACTAAAATGCCCTTTTATTCATTTTATTTATAATTTTTCCACTAGTTATATATTTTAAACTATAAATTCAATATTTATTTGTAAAATTTTTGTTTAGTTTCTAAACTTTATTTTATGCCTAAATCTCGTTTCATACTCATTTCAATATCCATTTTACCCAGTAATCTTAACTTTATTTAAAATTACCATTTTACCTTTTTGCTACCATATTTTGTAAAATTATCATTTTGCCCTTCGACTTTTAAATTCTTTCATTTAAGTCCATTTTCATTTTAGTTAAGTCATTTTACAATTCGTTCCATTAATTAAAATTCATATTATGATAATTGATGTTAGTATATACCTATTATACATTAATATTCAATAGATATATTAATATCCTTTTTATACCCATTCGATTTAGCTTATTATTATACATTTTAAATTAATTCTTTCTATTTTAATTACTTAAATCATTAAATTTCATGCTCTTTATTATATATCCATACTTAATTAACATTAAATCTACAAAACCATTAAGAAATCTTTAAGCTAATCATTCGGCCATACATTGTTCATCCACTCAATTTTATTTTCTTCATATTTAATCATTTAAAACACCACTTATAATCTTTCTAAATATTTTTATAACAATTATTTCAATTATACAAACATTAATCACATATATACATAACATACATAACCCTAAACCAACTCAATTAAATGAAAAGTAGGGGATTTTATTTCCACATACCTTCAATTCTTGTTCTCCAATATTCACTTTTCATTTCTTTTACCTTTTCCATTTGAAATCACTTTCTCTTCCATAAGCTTCCATATGGCCGAATTCCTCATGAAAAATTTCCTTCAATTTCATTCTTTTTTAATTTAATATAACCTCATAAAAATAAAATACACTCTTAAATCTATCCATAAAACTAATTAAATCAATTAATTAAACCTAATTTTACTTACTTGACCTTTGACCATAACCTCTCTTCTTTATTTTTATCACTTCAATCACTCTAAATTGAGCTTAGATAAGGTCATCATGTAAAAGAGAGGCCTTGATTTGCTTGAGAGAGTAAAATTAGGTGGGAGATTTTGAGAGAGAAAATGAAGAAATTCATGAGAAAGGGAGAGTGGCCAATTAGGCCATGAAGGAGATGGGAGAGAGTTGTGGTGAATTCTGGAAGCTTTCAGATTTTTAGACTTGGTTCAACCAAAATGGTTAGACCTATTTTAAGCCTAAAATCTATTTTAAGTCCACTTAATACACTCTAAATTATTTCTCTCTCCCTTTCCAGGTAGTGATATGGATTTTTAATAAAACGAAAATTCGATGCATTCTTGAGCTCCAACACTGGATCGTTGTGGACATTATTAGAAACACAAAAGGTTGATTTCTTTGTATTAACCAACTGACTCGAACACGATAAAAAATCATCCAGAACACCGCATATATTTCTCATTTGCTCAATCAAAGCTTCCACAAATAACACCAAATCATCTACAAAAAATAAATGCGTGAGAGGAGGACCACCCCTTCCTAACTAAATAGGTGTCCAAATTTCATCTTTTATTGCCTTGTTGATCCTATCAGACAAGTAGGGGTGTACACGGATTTTAATTTTCCTATACCAAACCAAAGAATCGAAGAAAAAGATCAAGAACTGAACTGTATCGTTGACTTTTTGACTAGAACCAAATCGAATTGTACTGTTGACTTTATTTGAAACGGATCTAGATATTTTATTGAGAACCGGATCGAGAACCGTATTGAACTGTACTGAATTATCTTGTATCGAATTGTACCGAAAGAACCGATATTTATTAATTATTATATATAATACTAGTAATTTATATATAAATATTACTTATAATTTTTATTCTATATGTACTGCATAAATTTAAGTTCATAATTATTTAAATTATATATTTTAATACACAAAATTAAGATAATAATTAGTTAATAAATTAAACTAAATATTTTAATTATTAAGAACATAAATTTAATTATTATAATAATCATTCTATATATATGAATATGAATATATAACTAAAATAATTTGTATTTAATTTAATATATCTTTAATATCACTCATCTACTATTTTATTTTCTTTATAAATATTTATATAGATATTTAAGTTAATCAATTTATCATATAAATACTTTATCAATTAATTTCATGTATCGTGAGTATCAATTAACTAATACTCATATATTTTTAGGACAATACCTTTATGAATATCTAAATTAATAATGTAATTAAATATATTTATTATATATAACGAAATATTACCAATTATTGTATTTTATAAGTGTATAATTATTTTACCAATTAATTTCATTTATTTTTAGTGTAATTCAACTAGTATATATATATTTTAGTATAATACCTATATTAATAATGAAGTTGTAAATCAATAATGTGATTATATATAGTTATTGTATATAAAAATTTTATCAATTAATATAATTAATGAGTATGTAATTATCTAATCAATTAACTTTATTTATCTTTATATCATGAATGATTAAATGTACTTATATGAGTACATATACTCTTAGTATCACTTAACTAACATTCATTAATTTTTTACAATAACTATATGAGTAATTGGGTATTTAAATTAACAATACAATTATTATTTTAATGAAATTTTATCAATTTGTATAATCATATATGTATATAATCACCTTAGCAATTAATTTTATTTTGTTTCAGTATCACTTAACTAGTATTCATCTATTTTTGCACAATATCTTTATGAGTAATTGAGTATGTAAATTAACAATATACTTATATATAATTATTATATTAATGAAATTTTATCAAATAGTGTAATTATTTATGTATATAATCACCTTACCAATTAAAGTAATTATATGAGTGTATAATCACATTAGAAATTAATTTTATTTTCTTTCAGCATCAATCAATTAAAATTATTATATTAATAAAATTATATTAATTTATTTAATTATATGAGTATATAATCACCTGAGCAATTAATTTCATTTTTTCAGTATCACCCAACTAACATTTGTCTATTTTTGTACAATATCTAAATGAGTAATTGAGTATTTAAATTAATAATATAATTAAATATAATTATTATATTAATAAAATTTTACCAATTAATGTAATTTCATTTCGTTTCAGTACCACTCAAATAATACTATATGATTATATAAATTATATATAGTTATTATATATAATAAAATTTTAGTTGTACATTTATAAATATCTATATAAATATCTAAATTAATAATATAATTAAATATATTTATTATATATAACGAAATATTACCAATTAATGTATTATAACGAAATATCTACATTTCTTTTAACACAGAAAAAAATAACATCGGCTTATAAAATACTTCATTTTATAAATTATTTTATTAATACTATTAATTTAATAGTCATTTAAAAATATTTTATATTTACTCTCATTTTTATAAGTAATGGTAAATATCAATTATTTTTCTAATGATAAAAAACTGAATTTATGATTAAAAATTAAATTTTAAAATTTTTAAGAGGGAAAATTTTTTTATTTTGAATTTTTTGAGGGAGTGAAAAATTTAATTTAGTTAATAATTTTAAAAATATTAAAAATAAAATTTTTTGAGGGTGACAAAGAAATTAGGTTTAGGTTTTTCTTCACTCTTTAGTCTTTTCCCCATTATGCCTCCACTCCACCTTTCTCACTCTCCCCCTGCTCCACCTCTTGCCACTGCCATTCACTCTGCAAATTTTGACCTTGCCGGTCTCTGCCTTTCGTCATTGCCATCCGCCTGTTGGGTTGACGTCAGAAAAAAATGTGATTGTAGCTCTTCTATAACAAAAACTAAAAGGATGTTCAATATTTGCCACTTAGGTCTTTAAGGTAAAATGTAGTTCTTTTACGCAAAATCTTGGTGGGAAGGAGCTTTTGATGTAATGGCCTCAACATCGGATCAACTCTGAACAGTAATTTTCGATGAAAAATAGTGTTTTTCGGGCTGAAAAGTACATCCGAAAGTGAAAAGTATTTTATTTGACCATCGAAAAATATTGATCATGGTGAGTTCAGGGTTAAAATTTGAAGTGAAATCGAGATCAAATGGATCTCTAAAAGTTAAAAATACGAAAAATCTAGCGAGTCAATTTTCATTATAGGAAAATTGACTTAAATTTGCATGAATTTTTAAAAATAGCAAATAAACTCCGAAAATTGCCAAATTTTGCAAATCTTCCTTAAATTTTATGTAAAATATTTTGGTAATAAAAATTAAATTTTTTGATGATACCGACAGTTGTCGAAACGGACCAATAAGATTGAATCGGATCGATAACGGACTTCGATTGAGCCGAAAATTTGCATACAGCTATTTTTGATGTGATAAGAGTGATGAAATTATTTTTGAAATGATTTGAAGTTGAAAAATGAGAAAATTTAAATTGAGTTTTAAATGGACCAAAATGGGTCATTTAATTAAATTGGGTTAGGCCCACTTGCTATACCCATTTGTTCTGAATTTAAAATTCCATCTAGAGTGAATATTGCTAAAAGATGTTGCACTTTTTTTATAAAAGGAGAGAGGGAAATTGAAAAATTTTCTTAAAATTGAATGCAAAAGAGTTTATATGACAATTGATACTTAGACTAACATTTAAAATGTATCATATTTGTGTTTAAATGCATATTTTATTGATTCAAATTGGAATATGCATAAAAGAATTTTGAATTTTTGTGTTATTAAAAGTCACAAAGAAAGTAATGTTGGTGTTATTGTTGATAATTTCATGGATAATTGGGGTTTGACTAAAGTGATGTGTATGACTGCTGATAATGCAACATCTAATGATACTATAATTTAACAGTTGAAAAATAAATTAAGTAAGAGAGAGACATTTGTTATGGGTGGTGAAACTTTTCACATGAAATGTTGTGCTCACATCTTAAATCTAATTGTGAAAGATGGGCTCAAATATGCTGGTATTGAAGGATCTATTAAAAAGGTTAGAGATGTTATCAAGTATGTTAGAAGTCGTCCTCAAAGGTTAGATTTTTTAAAAAAATCTTGTGAGACAGTAAATACCATGTACACAATGAGTTTATTCATAGATTGTCCTACTAGGTAAAATTCAATGTACTTTATGTTAGATATTGTTTTGCGATATCAAAAAGCTTTTGATAAGTTAGAGGATATGGATACCAAATATTTCATTGAGTTTAGGCCTGTTTATTTGACTGAGAGTAATTGGAAACAACTCACAACTCTCACAAAATTTCTGAAAAGATTTTATGATGTGACTTGTAAATTGTCTGGATCATTATATTCAACTTTCAATTTATATTTTCCAAAAATTATGCGTATTTTGAACTTATTGCATTTTTTTTAAACTAGTGATGATAATTTTTTAATAGAAATGGAGAAACAAATGCAGTCAAAATTTGATAAGTATTGGTGTTCGATTAACAAGATGAATATCATTCTTTTCATAGCTGTGGTTTTGAATCCTAGATTTAAAATAAAATTTTTAGTTTCAAAATACATAGCTTTTTATGGTGAGAATGAGACAAATAAATTAGTTTTTAAAGTGAAAATTGCTTTGAATAGACTGATAGAAGAACATAAAAAATTGGAAGAGGTTAATGTTAATTAAATTGCAGTCCCACCACTTAATTCTGATGATATTGATGATGATATTGATGTGTGGTTTTAGAAAAATGAGGATAAAGAGCAAGTTGTATCTCAAGGAGATTTAGATACTTATTTGACTGATAAACTAGTAAAAAATTCTCCTGATTTTGACATTTTGAGTTGGTGGAAGATCAATGAGCCAAATTATCCAATTTTGGCTAAGGTTGCTAGAGATGTCTTGGCTGTTCAATGCTTGACTGTGATTTCTGAATCAGTTTTTAGCACTAGAAAAGGACTTTAAACAAATTTAGAAGTTTTTTTAACTTTGATTACAACCAATATTCTCATTTGTTGTCAAAACTGGTTGATATCGGCTATACTTTTGGCTTTAGAGGCATCGATCGAAGAATTTGAAAAATTTGAATAAGGTAATTATTATTTTTGGGTAATTTTTTTTAAATTTCAATTTAATATTTATATTTTTTTGGTGATCTAATTATTTAAAATCTGTATTTTTTAGATATTGCTCAAGATTCTGAAATCAGTATCAACATAATGCAGATGAAGACTATTGAATATTGATTTTTAAGTAATGTATTTAGAATTAAATTCTAATTATACTTGTTGAGATATTTTAATTGTATTTATATTTATTATTGTGTGAATTTATTTTGAAAAATTTTAAAAATATTAAATTATCCGAAGTACCGAATTATACTGTACTGTATTATTTAGCTCTGAAAGAACCCAAGAACTGTATCGAATTATCCCGAACTTTTATAGAACTGTACCGAATTATTCCAAATTTTCAAAACAATACCAATACTTGATTTTTAAAATATCCAAAATTTCAAGACAATATGAAAATTTATAAATCTTCGAATTATACCGAACCGTGTACATTATTGAAGACAAGGGTTCCATACAGAGAACAAATAATAATCACGAGAGTGGATCTCCCTAATAAACATCTCGAAAAGGATAAATTTTCTGGTAAGCTCCCCATTCCAAGAAACATGGGAACTACAATTTTCTAACAACCCAGTAGTATAGTACACAAACCATAAGGAAGTCCAACATCAATAAGAGTATCCATAATAAACTCCTAATGAAGCCTATCATAGGCTTTCTCTAAGTCAATTTTAATCATAATCTACCATTTTTTACCCTTCTTATTCCACATCTAATGAGCTACTTATTGAACAATAAGGATGTTGTCAGAAATATGATGCCCTAGGATAAAACTAGATTGATGAAGGCTTATAAGAATGTTCAAGCAAGATTTTATCTGATTTGTGATCACCTTCATCAGGATTTTATAGACAACATATATTAAACTAATTGGTCCGAAGTTGCTAATTTGGTCTAGATTGTTCTTTTTAGGAATAATACAAATTACAATAGCACATAAAAAAAGATCCACAAACCCCCCTTATAATGCCATTTGCCCAAATTCAAATAAGGAAACTTTGATAATATCTCAATACTTCTGAAAGAATAAATGGTTAAAGCCATCAACACCTGAAGCTTTACACGATTTTCATACTAAACACTGCTTTATAAATTTATTCCATACTAAGAGGTTTCATCACTTTGTCCACCAAAGTTCTAGGTAAGATAGGAAACTTACCATGAATAAGGAAAAAAGGCGCTATCTCCTATTTTTCCTGGTACAAATGACTAAAAAAATTCACTGCATGCCTCTTAAGGACCTCCTAATTGAAACTCTATTCTCCAGTAGGAAGAAAAAGGCTATGAATGAAATTATTTTATCTCTTAAACCTTACCTTGTTATAGAAATAAGCGGTATTTCTATCCTCTGCTAGTAGCTAGTCCGACTTCGCTATCTGTTTCCAATATAATTCCTTCTAAAGGAGAATTTGATTCAGTTCTAATCTTAGATCCTGCTCAAGCTTGACTAGGTAATTCAAATATCTTCTTTCAAGGTATTTTTCAATGCCTGCCAACCTGGAAATAATACTTTTTCTTATGGTAATTAATACACCCAAAGGTTTCCTTACTCTAAGAATGAATTTCCCTAGCAAAAAAATGAACAACATCCACTATGTTCCTTGAATACCTCCAGTTGGCTACCATAAAATCATGAAACCCATGATGAAGGACACAAGGTGCATTGAATCTAAAATATATGGTGCACTACCCTGCTCAAATTATTGATGATAGAAAGTATAATGGGTCTATAATCCGAATGAATTCTTGAAATGTGAGTAACTTTAAAATTTGAAAAGGCCTCTCTCCGAGCAAGATTGCATAAAGTACGGTCAAGTCTTTTCATAATTAACCCACAATGCCAAATGAATTTAAAACCTAAAAAACCCAAAATCTAACAGACAAAAACTTTCCACAAAGTCTAATAACAAAGGACAAAGCCTACTACCCCATAAAGAACCCCCTAACTTCTCATTAGATAGTAAAAAAAGCATTAAAATCATCAATAATAACCCAAGGCTCTTTAATAGCTAGAGATAAAGCTTTAACTCCTCCCATAACTTTTTTTATCTAGTTTTGAAAAGATCCGCATAGACAGTAATGAGAAGAAAGAGAGTAGTATTAGGTTGAACTATACTCAAGTGACCAAGCCAATAAGAAAAATCTTGAATCTCAATAACAACATCATCGATCTACAAAATCTAGATGCCACTCGAGAACTCCAACACTTGCACTCGAAAAGAGTGAGAAAAACCAAGCCTTTTGATCACCTTATCTGCAACACAACCACTAATTTTAGTTTCAAGAAAAATTAAAATCGAGATTTTATACATCCTAGTTAAATTTTTGACATGCATCTCAAAATTTTTTTAACCTGCCACCTGACAGTTCCAAGAAACAATTTGTAAACCCATAATAAAAAATAAAGAAAGAAGTTCCCTTGATGACACAGTTAAATTCGATCAACATGATACTCTTCCTCCAATTTTGTAGCCCTATAAATAGGTTGAGTTGCGCTATCCAAATTAAGCAAGTTGAAAAGTAAACCAGAAGCTTCATAAATTTTTAGACTCTTCTCCTTCCCTTTTCTTCTGCCTTTGGTATTTGTAGGAACCTGAACACTCTTCAATTTCCTTTTATTTGGTGGTCTACTTCCATAAAACCCAAAACTTTTGATTTTGATACCCTAGTGTAAAAATCTATCTTTAACAGAGGTTTCAAGGTCGGTATTGGAAGTACCTGGGTATTAAACCACAATAGTTGTGTGGAATTTAAAATCCAAGATCGATGACACCATGTTAACCCCTTACTGACACTTTAAATTATCATCCAACCCTTGTTTAACAATTTTGGGATTCGAAACATCAGAGTGAGCAATGCTAATATTAGCATTATGGTTTTCTTTATCCGATAGCTTTTTCTATCAATAGCTAAATTCTACCCTTGAGGCATCACTTGGTTGACCATAACGAGAACTTAGCTACATATCGTTGTTTGAGGTATCACCAAATAGAGTGTTCTTGTGGATAGAGATAACCTTCATAAAGGAGAATTTCTCCTTACTTCTACTATTACCACCGTTCAACTTCCTGCCTGATAGAGCATGCTTTGAAATATTAGACCCAAGTTCCATTCCAAATGAGTAACTTCAGGAACTTGGATAACTTTCTTACATGATTCATCATTATTAAGATGGTTCAATACATTAAATCTAAACCTTGATGAGTTATGCACTATGTCCCCTGAACCAATACCTTGGTGTTTATTCTCACCTAAAGCCTTTCTCCTTCTTCTCTGCATAATCATCCAAGGTCCAAAATTCAAATTTGTGGTCTTAGACCCACCAATGCCACTACTACTTCTTTCACCAATTGTGTTAATACCATGAGAAATTCCATTAATATCATCTGTTGCAACAATATTACACCCTTGAGGGCATTGCTCTTTAAGATGTTCGTATTTTCCATATAAGAAACATATCTTATAAAGATCTTAATATTCAACTCTAATACACCTATCTTTGATTTGAATCTGAGATACCAATGGTTTCGTAAGGTCCAACTCAATAGCCATACAAGCAAATTTGGCTCTTTTTTTATCAGACCTATTGTAATCTATCTTTACCATCTTTCCAATATTTTCCCCAATCTAGCGGAGGACACGTTTGTGATAGTGATACAAGAGAAAGCCCAAAAAATGAATCCTAACACGATAGAAGTTAACACATCATTATCCATTAAGAAATTCGAGTGCCAAGGTTGTATAGTGAGATAGTGTCCTATAATGGTCCGAGGACCCTAACCAATGCATTGATATAATCATCCATCATATCGAAATGGATGAGAAAGTAATTGTTATGTAAATCCACCACCTTGTATGCCCTTTAAAAGATCAGAAAGAGTCCATCCTATCACACAACACCCTATACATCATGGTCTACCCAAGAAAGTGGATAACAATTGACTTCTTTCATGGTTTTGCTAGTTGCTTTTCTAGTCATTCAAAGACTTTAAGTTTTAGTAAACCTTCATGAATAAAAACTGAAATCTTCTCATCATTATTGCATTCAGAGTCAGAAAAATCCTCATGAGTCTCCGACTCTTTATCCATCTGTTCATCATATTCGTGGCTCATGTTTCCCTCATTAACCTCATTCATGAAGAAAGGAATATTATCACCGTATTGCTTCACAAGGCATCTTGAAAGGACCTCACTATAGGTTCTTGACTCACATACTTATTCCCCTTATAATTTTCCAATTCCATGTTTGTATCCAGATCCTCCTTACATTTTTTTTACGTTCTATCATCTGGTAGAGATGGTGGAGGAACTTTTCGACCCACATCAGAGCCTCACACATTACTAGGGTTTTAACAGCCATTAAATTTAAATTATTAGATTAATACTACTAAACTTATTTATAATATCATTATCAACTAATAAGATCTACATATTGATTTATCCATTATGATAATTAGAGTTTTAATACATACAATTAACATCCATATATCCAATCATTAACCATCAAAAGATGCTTATAAACATGAATTAATAGAAAAAATATTAGAAAGTTAGTTATATAAGAAATGGGTAAAGGTACAATTTGATCCTTAAAGTTTTTCAAAATGTACAATGTAGGGTTTAAAGTTCCTTTTTATGCAATGTTGACCCTGTTATTTGTAAATTGGTACAATGTTGACTTTGAAGTTTGTAAATTGATACAGTATTACCCCTGCCATTAGTTTGACCAATTGGCGTGAGTTGATCGATGATGTGGCTTGTTAAGTAATATGTGGCAACAACACATGACGAATGACATGGCAACTAGATTACATGTAGGTGACATATGGCAGACACGTGCTCCTCACGTGCCTAGTTAAATTAGGGTAAAAAAACCAAATCTCTTTAACCTTCTATCGATTTCTCCTAAAACCCTTAGCCACCTCTCCTTCTCTAATGATGATCTAAACTCAGGGAATAGCATTGGATTCTTTGGAATGCCAATATTATGAAGCATTGATGGTCGCCATCGCATCTTTCACCACCAAGCTCCTGTAAAAAATGATTTCATGTTCTTCTTATTTTTTTGGTTTTAAATCGAAGGATGATGAGGGAATCGACTGTTATAGAAAAGGTGGCTACCATGCTGTTAGAGTCGATGATTAATTTACCGACGGAGAGAACACTGAAGAATGGAAAGAAGAGGAAAGCGAAAGATTTGATTGACCAGGATCCACTTTAGGTTCTTGGCTAGGATTTAATGATTAAGATTCTTGGTAATCTTGACACACGCAGCATGGCACTAAGTCTTCTTATCTCTTATGGCTAGAATATCATCACTTGTAGCAATCGTTTTTGGACTTTTAAGGTTTGAGTTTCTGTAATTGATCTTGCTTATATATATCTATGGGAAATTAGATATTTAGGTGCTAATTACTCCAGCTTTTGGTTGGCGGTGGAGTTCAATTTTATCCGTAAAATTAATTTAGTTCATGTATTTGCTATGGAGTTGGATTTTTAATTTGTCTTATAATCATAAGAAAAAGCTCATAATGCATCCAATTATATTATTTAAATAACGTAAAGAAGAAGTAGTTCTTATATTAACTTCAATGCTTGTAAAGTCTTTGAGCTTCTATAGATTAAACTTTTGGTTAATCGATTCTTCAGGTAGTTTTCGTCCAAGATGTACTAGTTAGTTATGCTAGAAAATTTGGTAGCATGTTCTCACCTCAAGCCCTACTTCTGCTTGTTTATAGTCTTAAGTTTTGATTTTTGGAAATAAGGATAAGTTTAACTGGGCGTATTCTGTGATTATGCTATGGAATGTTTTATATTATCATGCTTATAGATGCAAGAAGCTAATATAAAGAACAGATTGCAGTGTAGATGGGTGAATATGCTTACTTATGAAGAAGGCCATGAAATTGTATTTTATCACATCGAGGGAGGGCCAGGGGATAAAACCCCTCTCTAGATACTTACCATTAGCTATTAGGTTAACATTCAACTGGCAAAAATATATATTTTCAAGATACTAGTAATCATTTACTTTGTTTTTCAGGAGTGTTGCATTCATGGTGTTTATGTTCTTTTTTTTCCTTTTCAAATTTTAGTTTTTGAAGATGATCTATGGCCATTGAAGTCTCAAATGGTAATTCTTTGCTATATGAGTGGACATAGACTGCAAATCCAATCAGCTTTTAAGAATTAGTAATAAGGTGAGTTATATTGTTAGGATTTGTCTTTCCATAGATGCATTGTTGTACCCGTTTAAGCTAGCAGTTTTGTTTTAATGATTATGTTTAAGTTTAGTGAGACATTTTTTGGTCTTTGGCTAAGACTTTAACCTTAGAATTTACAGTTTGTGATAAGAAGTAAATAATGATAGTAAAAAAGTCACTTGTTGCTACTTACCAAAAGGAATGTGCATAGTTGAAGATGGTCAAGAGGTAAGTAGGTGCTCCAATGATGGAATACAGATTGAAGGCTCTATAAGTAGAAAGAACCTGAGTTGAGCACAATGGTTTTTTCAGCTTTGGCTTACTTTTAATTTGTCTCTGTTAACTTTTATATTCCTTAATGCTCAAATGTAGGCACACCTCAAAAAATAGGGGGCAAAAGGAATAGAAAAGACAATTGAAATGATTAAGAGAGGCGTGACAGCAAATTTTTACTTGTTTGGAATTACTATATATCCAATGAATTGTTATACATGTTTACAGCTCTGTAGTGACCTTACTAGAGTTATTCACCGGCAAAAGTCCTGATGACATTTTCAAGAATGAAGAGAAAAATCTAGTTGAATGGGTGCAATCAACTTTCCCCCACCAATACAATGCAAGTGATTGATCCTGAACTGCTACAAGTAATAAAAAATTGCCATGATGATGGAGAATCTTAGATGAATGTGTGATAACAATTTTTAATTAATTAATGATTTTTATGTATATGCTTGTAGTAGTAGTGTGCTTAACTGCTCATAGTTATTACTTTAATAGTTTATGCCAATTATAACTCTGTATATGGATTAAAATCATATTATAATCATTGTATCAGAATAAGAGAATTAAATTTTGTTATTAGTAATCAAATTTTCTTAAATAATTAAATTTATAGCATTTGTTATTAGTAGTTAACTTAAATTTTTAAGTATGACTTGCTCTTTTTCCACTTAATAGATTGTTGAATTTTGACACTTTGAAGGTTGTACAGTTATTTTTTATGAGATATGAATTGTAAATGACAGAATTCATGCAATTCTATTTTGTTTGCTATTAAACTGGGGGAATTAGCGAAGGAATTGAGATTATTAGCGACGATTTTTTCCGTTAGTAAAAATATACAGAGCAGTAATTTTGATATTAGCGATGGATATAGGCTATTAGCGATGATTTTTTTCGCCACTAATTTCCTTTCTTTTTTTAAGATCACGTGCCATACACATGAGGTACACGTATCGGCCACATGTCGTCTATGTATCATCCACTTGCCTTGTCATTCGTTACGTGTTATCACCTAGACTGTCACGTGTCATTTAATGATCTACGTCTTTGATCAACTCACGTCAACTGGTGAAACTAAAGGTAGGGATCATATTGCACTAATTTACAAATGTCAATATTAATATTGTGCCAATTTACAAAGATCAAGATTAACATTGCACAAAAATAAATTTTATATCATATATTGCACATTCTTTAAAACTTCACGCACCTAATTTCACCTTCAACCTGTGCGAAATTGTCCAAAGTAAAAATAATTGCATACATTTGAGAACGAGATGGAGTAAAAATTAGTTTTATGGGAAAATACAAGCTATTTTTCTTGGAATATAATTTATTATTGAGCTCTCCATGCATAGGATCTACTAACCGTACGTACACAATTCTTCTTTTTTTTATATCTCCACTGCGAGTATTGTTTCATTTATACTCGCTTTCCCAGTAGCTGTTTTCATTGGACCATTCCACGTGTCATTTTTCTTCAGCGAGTATCCTCAGTCTGAGCGTGTGATTACAAATAAAGAACCCAAATTCCAAATAAGGAGCTATCGCCATAAAGCTGCCTTTCTGGTTCCTCACTTCTCTTCCTAGCATCTGCTTTTGTACTTGGAAAAAAGTTCTTTTATTTATTACCTAACCGTGTTGGTTCCGTATTTCGTATATCTAAAGGAGAGTTAAGCCACGAAATTAACCGTGTTGGTGTTCCATGTTAGCATATATAATGGAGAGTTAAGCCACGAAATCCATTCAAATTATTGAATTTGAAGATGGGTTTTATGGGTCTTCTCTTCGAGTTTGCTGTTGAATGCTTTAACCTTCTTGCATGGTAAAGTTACAAACTTTCGGCTTCCTGATGCTTGTAATGTGTAATGTTGTATTTTTTTTTCTCAAATTGGTTCTCTACTTTTCTTTCTTTTTCTTTTAAATCGCTTTTGGTTTTTTCTTTCTACTTCAATGATTGAAGTTTCAGTTCATCTGCTTCTTTTGATCAGTTATGATTTGATGAGGTTGACTGTGCAATTACTGATCTGTCCTCTAGTTTTGTCCCAATTAACAGATATTAATGATTTGGTTTTGTGTTTCTTGTTCTGGGTTGACCTTCTCTTGACTTTCATTCTTATATTCCTCTTGCAGGCCTATTTTTGCCTTGGGATATCCCTTGTGAGCCTTCTTGCCCTGCATTTCTATAATTGTAATCACCTTAACGTTATAGAATTGGACCACTTTTTTGTCAAATGTGAAGAATTAGTGATCTTTGTAGCTATTAAAACCATACGATAGAAAGTGATTGTTCATTTGATTGTAAATGAATTGATGATAATCGCCATACTTGGCAGGTACGCTTCTATTCAAGCAATTGAGGCCAACTCAATCTCGGATACCCGGAAGTTGATCACTTATTGGGTCTGCTTTTCTTTGATTTTGCTATTTGAACATGCTTTTGAGAAGCTACTTGAGTGGTAAGTTTGCTATACATTCTTCATTTCTCGGCACATTTTATTACTATCTGTTTTGGCAGATATGTATATAATAGCCTCAACAAATGCATATTATTGATTTGAACTGTTATTTCTATCAATCTACCCTCAATGGTGGGTACTTTATGATTCATGAAATCATTGATGGGAGTCTAGGAATATTGAACGACTGAATTTAAGAGTGTATGTTTGTTTGTGCTATTTGTATTAAGAGTAGAGTGGTGGGTTCAAGTACCAAACTGTTTGGTAATGTGGTTATGCATAAATATAGATACAGAAGCCAAGCTGCAAATTTGGCGTTTCTCCTTAAATTGTGGGTGCTTCGACTTGTTTTCTTTGAATTTTGATATAAGTTTCCCATCTGCCTATGCAAGGTTGCCCTGCTGGCCTTACATAAAGCTTATGATAATCAGTTGCTTGGTGACTCCTCATTTCGATGGTTCTTTCTATGTCTATAAACACCTCGTTCATCCATTTCTCTCTGTGAATCCTCACATTGTCTTCAATTGGTTGAGCAAACTGTTAGTTCTCTTGGAGCAAGATGGACTTCTTATCAAGGCAAAGAGAGAAGCTAAAGATATGGAACCTGAAGCTATGGAGAATCTTATTGCTTTCAAGGTATGCTTCCAATAGCAGCACATGCTAATAGGCTTTGAGTCACAATTGGTGAAGAATAATGTTTGACATATTTATACCAGATTTTTATTGTAACCTTCCAAGGTGGATTATTAAGCTGCACAAGGATTTATGTTTCTTTTTTCAATAATTCATGCACTCCTTATCAGTGTATTCGTCACATTTCATCATAGTTCACAAGGTTGAAATTATCTTAGTATGGCAAACATGATTGTCAGACTGACCCGAAATTCACAAATCCATTTTGCTTTCTATAACTTCTTGCATAATTGCATTTGTGCAAAAACTTGCAAAATAAATTTGTATTTTGTATTGTTAAGCAAGAGTGTCTTTTCAAATGTACAAAATTGACACTTGCTCTGTCCTTACCGTTCTCTACATCTTCTGTCAATGCAGCCAAAGTTCGAACAGCCTAAAGTTGTGCAGAAAGACATCAATACTTTGGAAATAACTGAGAAGAATGAAGTTTCTGCAATGAAGCAGGTGAGATTTTCTGTTTTTCAAGTGTTCTTGGAAGTTTATCTATTGTTTTAACATTCTACAGAAGAAGGGGACTTTTTTTTTTTTCTAAATAATGCTTTTGGGGAAAGTATTTTGGATTTTAGAGTGTTTTAAAGAATAATTGGGTTTTTGGGATTTTGTTAGATTCCGCAATCCAGTGTTGTGGAATCTGAAGAGTGGGGCCCAGTTGTACAATGCAAAATGGCAGTAATGTAAGCTTGTTTCCGCAACAATTTGTTGAGGAAATTGAATAGTGGAACCCACATTCCGCACAAAAATTTTAATCATGCCTAATGCAATTAAGTTGTTAAAAATGTCTTTGATCAGTCATCTTTATTACGAAAGCCATGCAAAGTTTTTCATGAACACAAAGGAATCAAATTTGAGTAGTCATTTGACTGATATTTAACACATATTATACTGTTACATTATCTAGAGATCATATAGTTTGTGGGCATCACATATGGAATGGCATGATGTTTAATCCAACTAAATATCATACATAATAAAATTCAATGTAATGAACACAACAATAGACAATAGTTCCACTTCCACAAGCTTCTCTCATGATAGACACAGCTAACTAGAAGGAAAAAGTGTTGCCGCCATTATCAACCTATAAGTTCAGTTAAAGACTAAAACCAGGACAAGCAAATCTAACTATTGCACCATTATATTACCGACCATAAGGGAACAAACAGGACTAGGGGAGAAAAAAAAACACGTATGTCTATTGTTTATCGCCAAGCTCAGCGATGGGTTCATTATCATCTGAAAAGTCAACTTCGAACCCCCATGCTAAGGTTTGTTATTTCTGGTTTTAAATTTTTGCTTTCTATATATGTAAATATGCATATAAATATAATTTAAAATATTGGAGTCATGGAGTCGGCACAGTAACATCTTTTAGGTTATGATCTACTTCTGTTTAAGTGCTCCTGATATCTGTCTAATGCATTTTTCTTTTTGTATGTCTCTGCTTCTTCATACACGGTTACAGGAATTCAAACTAAACCCCAATGCCAAGAGTTTCACACCTGTTAGGCCGCCATCTCCAGTCTCGGATGGTTCCTTTTATATTCCACCTAATGCTCCTACTCTACCAGATATGCATGGCATGCCAATGGGATATGGAGTGAGTACAGAATGTAACTCTTTAACTTTTTTTTTTTCCTCCTAGTCCTGTTTGTTCCCTAGATAGGGGGTAACATTATGGTGCAATAGTTAGATTTGCTTGTCTGGTTTTTAGTCTTTAAGTGAACTTATGGGTTCATAATGGCGGCAACACTTTTTCTTTCTAGTTAGCTGTGTCTATCATGAGAGAAGCTTGTGTAAATGGAACTATTGTCTATTGTTTTGTTCATTGCATTGAATTTTATTCTGTATGATATTTAGTTGGATTAAACATCATGCCATTCCATATGTGATGCCCGCAAACTTTATGATCTCTAAATAATGTAACAGTATAATATGTGTTAAATATCAGTCAAATGACTACTCAAATTTGATTCCTTTGTGTTCATGAAAAACTTTGCATGGCTTTCGTAATAAAGATGACCGATCAAAGACATCTTTAACAACTTAATTGCCTTAGGCAGGATTGAAATTTCTGTGGTTCCACTATTCAATTTTTGCAACAATTGTTGCGGCAACAAGCTGCCATTTCTGTTTATTTTGCACTGTTTAACTAGATCTTCAGATTCCGCAATAGTGTATTGTGGAATCTACCAAAACTCCAAAAACCCAATTATTTTTCAAAACACTCCAAAATTATAAATCTCAGTTTGTACAGATATAGAAGTTTATTTCTAGTAGGAGTCTGAGATCTGTATATATGTTTGATGTTAATGAGAAAAAAGGGCATTGAGCCATTCAATCAAAATTCTATCAGTATTTTGTATTGTTAACGAAGAGTGTCTTTTCAAATGTACAAAATTGACAATTGCTCTGTACCCCGTTCTCTATATCTTCTGTCAATGCAGCCAAAGTTTGAACAGCCAAAAGTTGTGCAGAAAGACATCAATGCTTTGGAAATAACTGAGAAGAATGAAGTTTCTGCTACCAAGCCGGTGGGATTTTCTATTTTTCTGGTCTTCCTGGAAGTTTATATATTATTTTTAGTCTTTTACAGAATAAGTGTATCTTTTAAGAAATTTTGTTAATAACAGAATCTCTTTCACTTCTTTGCTTGAATATCCATAACATGTGAGATTTGAGAAAGAACTAGAAAAACAGGTGGAATTTAAACTGCTAAAGCTTAAGATTGTGCTAATTGGAATCCACATCTACTGCATTTGCAGGTTACCCAAATGCAATCTGACTTTGCCCTGTCAGAAAACATAACATGTGCTCCTGTGGAGATCAAAGAAATGACTGAAGCTTCAGTAGCAGGAGGTAGTGATCTTCCCGACACACTGCCATCGATGAAAATGCAAAAGGAGGGGACTTGTGCTGTATGTCAGTTCAGAACAACAAGTGAGGAAAGCCTCAATTCACATCTTCAAGGAAAACAACACGAGGATGCTTGTGAGAAGTTGAAAGCCAAGAACCAGTTGTCCAAAAGCAAAATTGCTTCAGCGGGAACAGGCATACCTCGAAATAAAGAAACAGGTATCCATCTTCCGGAAAAAGAAAATTCAGAGAATTTCATAAAGCCGACTGTTGTGTGCCAAAAACCAGTCAGAAGTGAGGCAGACCGTATTTCACATCTTCAGTGGAGACAACGTGAGAATGTCAATGACAAGAAAAAAGCCAATAACCAGACATCCCATAACGAGACTCCTGATTCAGTGGATACGGTTCCAGATTCAGTGGATACGGTTCCAGCTCTTGAAAATAAGGAAACAGGTACGCGACATATGAACAATGCCAAAAGGCGGTTGGTTTGTTCTGTTTGTTATGAAATATTCTCAAATATGGAAGATTATACTTCACATCTTCAAGGAAAGCGACATACTGAAGCTTCTGGGAAGCTGAAAGCGAAGCATCAGCCACAGAAAAGCGGCATTTCCTCACCTTCAGCAGCAACTGGTGCATGTCCTGACTCAGTTATAGACAAACCACATTATAAGAGCACCGCAAAACCTTGGACTTGTGTTGTATGTAATGTAACAGCATCGAGCAAGATAGACCTCAATTTCCATTTTTGCGGTCAGCGTCATGCAGAGGCTTTAGAGAAGCTGAAAGCCAAACCAAAATCCAACAGTTCTTTTGAGCCTTGGACTTGCGGTATATGTGAACTAAAACTTAATAACGTGAATGACATTATAATACATCTTGAAGGAAAGAGGCATAGGAATGCCTGCAGCGAGCTTAAATTGGCGAAAAGGACATCAGAAGCTGAGTTAAGAGCAGGTATAGCCCCATAGAAAAGCTTGAATCCAATAACTGCGAATTAATGGTGAAGTGCAGGTATAGCCCGGCAGAAAAACTTGAATCCAAAAACTTGGCCAATGCTTTCTCCATTTACATCCTGTTGTACTAAAAGAAGCATTACTTATGCGTATTTAATATTTATAGAATATGGAACATATGGAATTTTATTAAAATAAAACTATGTAATTTTAGGAATTGTTATTTTTTTTGAATTTTCAATTATTAACTGAAATTGAATAAACCGAATTAATTGGTTTCAATTCGGTTTTGGGTGTAATCAGGTTACAGGATATAAGTGTTGTTAGCTTAATGTGTATTTTTTTTTTTATTATGATTAGTGGATTTTTGCTTCTCTCTCGGTGAGTGTAGGGTTACATTGAACCACATTAAATTTTATGTGCTTTTTTTTTTTGTCAATTTTTTGTTTGGTTAATTATTTTGTTGATGGCATAATATTGTCAATCTTAATATTTTTGACGGTTTAATCCTATCATAATTTTTATTAAATTTTGATTTTTTTGAATTCGGTTCGCACTCATTTTTAGTTATTTTTGGACTATCATTGTTGGACGCATAAAGTCTGCCGTTGGATCACTTCTACTTTAGGTTTATGACTTGTATATTATTATTGTATGGGTCCGCATTTCATTCTTTATGACAGCCACAGTATGAGATGGAGCACAATAATGTTCACTTCTTAACCGTGTTAACATAATCGGTCCCGTGTTAAATTTAATTTCTCTTGGATAATAAATTAATTTTATGTGATCATTATTCATATACTTATTTTTAAAAATATAATTGTTTAATATAAATATTCAAATCCTTCTACAATTTTATTGAATATGATTTCAACTATCAATAATCTAATTTAAATAAGCAAAGCAAAATTCATAAAATACAACCTTAGCTTATTCATAAAATGTAAATTTCAATATTCTTTTCCCATCATGTATTAAAGGGGACATTTAGTAAAAGTAAAAAGGTAGACACCTAAAAAGAATTGCATTTGCGCGTGCATTGCAATTGCCAGACATGGATTACATGTCACAATAAACCAATTAAAAACAAACAGTGGCAAATGTACAGTGGCAAGAGAAATGGCATTCCATTTACAATATTTTCTCTCCCTTGTGTCTCATCTCTTATCAAGCAGACACGAGAGATAATCTTAGACCTAAAGCTTGCCCAAAATGATATCCCCGTTTCCTTCTCATTACTTGATTTCTAGTGCCTTTAATGGTGAAGCTTTGGATAAAAAGAACAGCAATTTTGGTATAAGGGAGACTTTTGGCGTTAATGGACTCTCTCCGACCACCAGCTATTTCAGATTTGCTAAATTCACCTGCATGAACACCTAATTGAAAATAACAAACAGAAGCAAAAAAAAAACCCAAATAAAAAGGGAACAACTTTAATGGAAGTTGGTTGAAGGTGCAATTTGGTACCTGATACTTTGCAAAAAGAGCAATATAGGATCTAAAATTTCATTTGGTATAATGTTGGGTCCAAAGTTTGAAAATCGGTATAATATCACCTCTATCCTAACATAGCCGTTTATTTGACCAATCATCATTAATTGACCATTGATGTGACACACTGGTGAAACGTGGATGATGATGTGGGGAGAGAGGGACACATCAACTGACACATGTCCTCCACATGCACATCACATGACTTATAAAAAAAAAAGGAAAAATATGTATCTAGAAGGTGAAGATCTTGATGAGGAGGCAAAAAAAGAGGATAAAGATAACGACGATGAATTGGAATCCAGACTTAAGGGGTTTGAACTCAAGAATGATGAATAGGAACTTTATTCCATCTGAAGTAGTTTGATTTGTTAGCTCTTCTAGGATTAGAACTTATCCATAGACTACTTATTTCTTTTGTTTTGTGAATTGGAAGCTTTTTCTCATGCAATACTAGTCATGTTTTCATTAACCAAGTGTAATAATTGGGATAAGGTATTAAAACGCTTTTAATGTGTTTCGATAGTAATTAAAATGCTTATTAACTTTTTTTTAGAGCGTAAATGCCTTTAATATTCTAAAATCGGTACTAAAATACTCTTTTCGTCAAGCTACCGTCAACTCCAGATTAATGGCACTGACGTGGCAAAATATGCCACGTCAGCGCAACATAGTTTTTAATCCAAATATAGTCAGAGGCATTTTAGCACTGTATAAAAAAATTTAGGGGCATTTTAGTACTTTGAGTAAGACATTAAGGGCTTTATATTACCCTAATGAAAAACATTATGAACATTTTTATACTTTGGAGAAAATAGTAAAAATCAATATTTATTACATTAGATATTAATCAATATTTGTTACATTAATTAATAAATATTTTTTATATAAATATATAAATAATAAAAAATTATAAATAAATTATATAGTTCAAGAATATTAATTAATTAATTTTTTTAATGAATATAATATTGAAATTTGGCTACAAAATAGCCCTAAATACTTTGGTATTTAAAGCAATTGGAGCAACCTATAAGAATTACATATGATATTAATTAAATTATTTTTATGAAAAAATATCAAATTATAAAATTTGAATAATTTGGTATTTAAATGTATAATATAACTATTGCTATTTAAGACAAAAATTTGAACAATCTTTTAAACATGTTATAGGATTTATTTAACATCTTCATAATTCATTATTTGCTGTTTTATACATTTAATTTTATACAAATATATCATTTTATTGTTTAATTGCTTATAAATATTTAAATTATATTTTTAAGACAATGCATCTCATCATTTTTTTAAGAAAATGATTGTATGTCAAGGTAAAATACAAACATCTAATATCATATATATATTTTTAATTGTTACAAGAAATTGATACAATTTTTTAGTTTATAATAGTTAAACTTTTGATGCAACTATTAATTTTTTCAATTTTATTTTTAATATTTTTTGTTGAAATATTTATAATTTTATGAACTAGTTAAAATCAAATAAGTTTAATTTAAAAAAGTATGCACATTATTATAATTATTAAAATAATAATATTAGAGGTGGCAAATGGATGGATTGTATGGGTTTGGATTGGATCATTAATGAATTGGGTTATTAATGGGTCAAAAAATATGAGTCATTAATGGATTGAGTTATTAATGGGTTGGGTTGATTTGGATCGATCCATGAATGATCGAAAGAGGAGCGCATTCATTTATGGGATCTCTCAAATTGTTCTTAAGGATTGTATGTATGGTGGATGCTAAGTGGTGGGAAAATTGTTCTTAGATTTTCTCAATATCATTAAAAAGAAACGCATTCATTCTTCTATACATATATCAATTTTTTGTTATAAGGAAATTATGATTAAAAAATAGGATATTATAGTTGATAATCATAAATTTTAATATTGAAAATAATTGCTAGTGCTTTCTACTTTAAATTATCATTAAAATTATTAATCTTTATTCATCCCTAGGCCCCAAATATCAAGTAAGAAAAATTTCTATAAATAAAATCTTCAGGTAAACACCCATTGGATTATTATTAATAATAATCTATTATTTATTTTATAATCATTTATTATTCAAAAGTCAAAATTCATTAACTTGATTAATTGTTAAGCCGATTCATAAAATGGACAAAAATTTTCCTCAAATATATTAAAAAATGCTACATATTTATAATTTAAATATAAAACTTTAAAAAATATATATAAAAAAAATGACTTCTGTCACTTTATATTATCTGTCGAGGATAATCGGTGCCACACACTTGGACCTAATCATTGGGAATTAATGAGAACTTACTTGAAATTTCTTTTCTTTTTATTTTTTATTTTATTTTGAATTAATGAGAACTTACTTGAAATTTGAAAGTGACTAATGTGTAATATTAATATATTATCCTTTAATCATAAAAAATATGATAATTATATATATATATATTAGCGTCTGTGCTTCTTCGAATGAATACTTAATTACATGCAAGAATCTAACCATAGTATATAGCCGCACTTTATTATTTTTCTTGTCAAGCAAATTCAATTTATTTTTTAAGAGAAAAAATGATATATATATATATACTACTTTAACCGAATAAATGAAATTTAAATAAATTAAAAAATATCAAACTATAACTTTCATTCATTGGGTTAATACCCAATAGGTCAAGATCAAAATTTTGACAATCCACATAAAACACCTATTGGGTTAATATCCAATGAGTCAAAATCTTTGAATCTTGAAAACATCAATTGGGTTGGAAAGTGAAATGAGTTAATTTTAGATTGACCCACTGAATATTGGGTTGGGTTGAAAAGTGAAATGAGTTAATTTTAGATTGACCCATTGAATATTGGGTTGGGTTGAAAAATAAAATGGATCAATTTTGGATTGATCCAATGGATATTTATGTGGATTGGATTGGATTTGGGTGAATTTGGGTCGACTCATGGGTTTGGGTTAATTTTGTTAGGTCTAAATAATATTATTATTTAAAATATTTATCATATGTAAAATAATTATGCAAAAGATTTTTTTAATAATCTCAATAAAAATGCCCCTAAACGCATTTTTATAGTCAAATATTAATATTATATTAATTACAAAAATTAATTGATAAATATTATTGAGCTATATAATTTTTTTATTTGTACATTTATGTAAAAAATATTTATTAATTTATGTAATAAATATTGATTAATATTTAATGTGACAAATATTAATTTTTAATATTTTCTTTATAGTATAAAAATGCTTTTAATGTTTTCATTAAGGTACTAAAATGTCGTTAAAGTTTTTTATAGTACTAAAATGCCCCTAATTTTTTTTATACAGTGCTAAAATGCTCCTGAATATATTTGGATTAAAAAAAATAAGTGACGCTGATGTGGCATATTTTGCCATGTATCAATGCCATGTTAGCGCTGTTAATTCGGAGTTGATGGTAGTTTGATAGAAGGGTATTTTAGTACCTATTTTAGAGAATCGGAGGTATTTAATGCCGATTTTAGAACGTTTGGAGCATTTATGTTTCGAAAAAAAATTAAATGGCATTTTAGCTACTACTGAAACACATTAGAGGTATTTTAATACCTTATCTCTAATAGATTTATCCACTATAGGTTAGCCTGAGAAAGTTGCTTCTTTTCCTTCAGTTGTTTTGGAGTTGGGTTTAGTTATAGAATATGCTAGGCAATGTTTCATTGCATTTGTCAGCATCTTACTTCGATTTATTTGTGGCTCGCAGTCTTCGGACCTTTGGCCCTCTTTTGTAGCATATTCATGCTAAACTCTTGAAATGATCTTTCAGGAGCAAATGTCTTTAGATGAAAAATATTCATGCATGTGACTTTCTTTCATTCTCTTTCTCTTTCTATTTTTAATTTTTTTTCTTTCGTTTCAGAGCATAGTTACATTGAAGATTTCAGTGTTATTAAAATAATGTGTTATGTCTGGCTAGCCTACTTTATCTCAAACAACCTTTCTTTTTGGAATGCATAATTGGTCTTAAGTTGAAATTAAAACTCTATATTTGTTCAGCATCAATTTGCTTTGGATGAAGTGAACTAACTACAAGGATTTTTTTTTATCAAAATTAGGATGTGAGATGAACACAATTACAGCTCCTAGAGAGCAGTTTTTTTATGACATGGGTGAATTTTAACATTTGAATATTCTGAAAGGTCATACTGCAACTGAAATATTTTGATGGACGAGAAATGGGTAGCAAGTCTAATATAGGAGATACAGAGCTATTAGAGAGAGAGAGAGAGAGAGAGAGGGAGAGAATGAAGAAGGAGATATGAATTTTTTCCTTTTTTTAGGTCACGCGATGTGCATGTGAGGGACACATGTCAGCTGACTTATCCCTTCCACGCCACATCATCATTTATGTTTCACCCATTGGTGTAATGCCCTACAAATCATCGATTTCGTGAATAGTACTTTTTGGGGTAAATAGTACCATCCGGAACCCACCGGATTCATAAAATTTTTTCTTCACCATTAGAAAGTTTTATTCATAACAAGTTCGATGGTATAATTTGGATTGAAATTGAGATCAAATAAACCTCTACAAGTAAAAAATAAAATAAATAATGAGACCGATATAGTTCACCAGAAACTTTGATTAGCTTGAAAATATTTCATGAATTTTATAAAATTATTTAGATTGTACCATGTCCTCAGAAATTATGTATATGAATTTTTGGACGGATAAAATGAATTTTTTAAAAATTTTAAAAATTTAACTTTCAGACTGGTAAAATATGCATTTGGGCTAACTTTGATATCGAAATGATCTCGGATTGACTCAAAATTTTAAATATGACCTAATTAATATTTTTAGAATTTTTTTGTTTAATTTTTATCAAAAATTGACAACTAAAAGCATTTTAGCAAATTAAATGGTGACAAATGTATTGAATCCACTTAGAACTTAATTATTTTGTCCTAAACTAGGTAAGCCACATTTATGGCAAAAAAAGGAGACTTTATCTCCTAGTTTGGCCGGCCATCTTCTCATTTTCTGCCTTGGCTTTCTCTTCTTCATCTCCTTCCATTTTTGCTTAATTCCCAGGCTTTAATCCTTGGATTTTGTCCCTAATTTCACCATAATTTACAATAAATTGCTTCCTTTCATCTTTGGTATCCTATAGTGGTAAAAGAAGCTGTAAATAACCCATTTCATTAAATGAGTATTTTGATAAGTTTAGAAAAAATTGAGTTTTACTTGATAATTTGATTAATTAAGTGTTGGTTATGATATTGTAAGTATTATTTGGACTAAAATTGATTGAAATCATGGTGAATTTGGACATGAAAATTCTGCCATTTAGGGAATCAAGGTGAGAAAAATCAAGCAAATAAAAATAAAGGCAAAGAAAAAATTGTTGAGTGATTTGGAGTAAGATTTGGTAAGTGAACAACTCAAAACTCTTTAATTTCACATATATATGTTATATATATAATTAGAAAAGTTTAGGTTAATTATAAATTAAATTGAGCTTAAAATTGAAAAATTGGAGGTTGAATTAATTGAATTATGGCATTTAATTGAAAATTAGTATATGCTTAATTTAGGAAAAAACTTTGGCTACATTAAAAATATTAGGAACCAAAATATAATTTTACGGATTAAATTGAAATAATTAAAAATTATGTGATTATATGTTTATTGTGATTAAATTGAATAGAAAATACAATTTTAATGGAAAATTGACATAATGTAATTTAGTAGGAATTTTGGAGAATTGTGTATGTATGTAAGAATTAAATTGAAATAAGTGCATAATAGGGTATAAATAAGTTATACGATGTGCAAGAAGCATATAATGGAGAATAAAATAATAAATAAAATTAATAAGCGAAATAATTATGTGTGGACCGAATGATCTTAATTGAAGAAATTGATATTTGTGAAATAATGAAATTGATTTCGATACAAACTGATCTTGATATAGACTATTTCTAATAATGTATATCAATTATTACTGTAATACCATCAATCGATAATGATGCATTGATATAAACTGTATTAAATTATAATTATGATTTGTCCTTAGTATTAGATGTGAAATCATAAATTAAAATTTATATGGCTAGCCATAGGAACATTACTGTAACCATGGTAGCAAGTCATGGCGACTTGCATAGTGATAACCTTGATATGGTTCCACGACTGCATTAAAGTATTTGGGAAAAAAAGAAAAAGAAAAGAAAAAATGTACAATCATGGAAATAACCGTTGTTCTATATTCGGCTGATATTTGTCGAGTATTCATATTTTGTGAAGGTTAGATTGGATGCTTGTGATGATTTGAGAGTATTTTTATAGCTTTTACAAGAAGGTAGCATTTGGATTTCAGCATTTAGACTGTCCAAATTTTTGTAAATTTAATAACAATATATTTAAATCGTGTGACTCATGAATTAATGGTTAAAAATATGGATGTTATAAAGATGGATAATTTAATAATAATTTATAAACTACCGCAGTGTATCGTGACACCGGTACTCGAATTAATATTCGGTTATCGGATCTTACGATTGGAGTATCATGTGTCAATCAGTGTGCTATGTCAGCAGTCAATTGACGGTAACTGGTCAAACAAATGTCTTCGTTGTGGTAGGAATGATATTGCATCAATTTTCAAAATTTAAATTCAACATTATGTCAAATGAAACTTTAAATCTTACATTGGCCTTTTTACAAAATATTAAAAATTAAATTGCGCTTTCACCATTGAAAATTTATTCATGAAACAAAAACAAACTTTAATCTTACATTGAGAAGCAATTGAACGCGGAGGAAGAAAAAAAGGGTGAAAGGGTGAGCTTGCATTTTGATTTTTCTTTTTTCTGTTTTCCATTTTACTGGTGAGAATGTTGGTGGGTTTGTAAGGTTGGGATGAATTGAAATATATAAAAAGGTTTATACCGTAGAGAAAAAGAAAGCGGAGCAATAGATTTCCTGCAAGCTTTGAATCAAATATAAGTATCAAATTGAAAAAACATAAAAATTTAAGTGGCAAAATGGCAAAAAGGTGCAAGTTAGAACAGTAATTTATGTATTTGGCCTTATTACAAAGCTTTCCATGGCGTACACAATGTCTTTTTTTATATTTCCACTGCGAGTAGTATTTCCTTTATACTCGCTATTACAGTAGCTGTTTTCACTGGATGATTCCACGTGTCATTCATCTACTGCAAGTATCTCCCGTCTGAACGGGCGATTACAAATAAAGAACCCAACCCGGGGGACAAATTCGACATTCCAAATGAAGAGCTCTCCTTTATAGTCCCTCACTTCCCTTCCAGGCTTTCGGTTTTCCACTTGAAAAAACAAAAGTAGGTTCTTTTCTTTATTATTACTTAACCGTGTTGGTGTTCCATTTTAGCTTAAGCCACGAAATCCATTCAAAAGATTGAATTTGAAGATGGGCTTGATGGGTCTTTTCTTCAAGTTTGCTGTTGAATGCTTTAACCTTCTTGCATGGTAAAGTTACGAACTTTCAGCTTTGTGAAGCTTGTAATGTGTAATGTTGTATTTTTTATTTTCTCAAATTGGTTCTCGAATTTGCTTTCTTTTTCTTTGAAATCACTTTTGGTTTGTTCTTTCTTCTTCAATGATTGAAATTTTAGTTCATCTACTTCATTCTATCAGTTATGATTTGATGAGGTTGACTTTGCAATTACTGATATGTCTTCTAGTTTTGTCCCAATTAAAAGATAGTTATGTCTCTTGACTTTCATTCTTATTTTCCTCTTGCAGGCCTCTCTTTGCCTTGGCATATCCCTTGTGAGCCTTCTTGCCCTACATTTCTATACTTACAATCAGCTTAACGTTATAGAATTGGACCACTTATTTGTCAAATGTGAAGAACTAGTGATCTTTTTAGCTATTAAAACTATATGATAGAACGTGATTGTTCATTTGATTGTATATGAATTGACGATAATCGCCATGCTTGACAGATATGCTTCTATTCAAGCAATTGAGACCGACTCAATCTCGGATACCCGGAAGTTGATCACTTATTGGGTCTGCTTTTCTTTGATTTTGCTATTTGAACATGCTTTTGAGAAGCTACTTGAGTGGTAATTTTGTTATACATTCTTCATTTCTCAGCGCATTTTATTACTATCTGTTTTGGCAGATATTTATGTAATAGCCTCAACAAATGCATATTATTGATTTGAACTGTTATTTCTATCAATCTACCCTCGAGGGTGGGTACTTTATGATTCATGAAATCATTGATGGGAGTCTAGGAATATTGAAGGACTGAATTTAAGAGTGTATGTTTGTTTGTGTTATTAGTATTAAGAGTAGAGTGGTGGGTTCAAGGTAATGTGGTTATGCATAAACATAGATACAGAAGCCAACCTGCAAATTTGGCGTTTTTCGTTAGATTGTGGCTGCTTCAACTTGTTTTCTTTAAATTCTGATTTAAGTTTTTCATCTGCCTATGCAAGGTTGCCCTACTGGCCTTACATAAAGCTTATGATAATCAGTTGTTTGGTGGCTTCTCATTTCGATGGTTCTTTCTATGTCTATAAACACGTTGTTCATCCATTCCTCTCTATGAATCCTAGCATTGTCTTCAATTGGTTGATCAAACTGTTAGTTTTCTTGGAGCTAGATGAACTTCTTATCAAGGCAAAGAGAGAATCTAAAGCTATGGAAACTGAAGCTGTGGAGAATCTTATTGCTTTCAAGGTATGCTTCCAATGGTAGCACATACTGATAGGCTTTGACTCACAATTGGTGAAGAATAATGTTTGACATATATATACCAGATTTTTATTGTAACCTTCTTAGTTAGATTACTCAGCTGCACAAGGATTTATGTTTCTTTTTTCATTGATTCATGCACTCCTTATCAGGGTAATCGGTCACATGTCATTATAGTTCATAAGGTTGAAATGATCTTAGTATTACATACCTGATTGTCAGACTGACCCAAAATTCACAAATCTGTTTTGCTTTCTATAACTTCTTGCATAATTGCATTTGTGCGAAAACTTGCACAATGAATTTGTATTTTGTATTGTTAAGGAAGAGTGTCTTTTCAAATTTAAAAAATTGACACTTGCTCTGTACTCGTTCTCTACATCTTCTGTCATTGCAGCCAAAGTTCGAACAGCCAAAAGTTGTGCAGAAAGACATCAATGCTTTGGAAATAACTGAGAATAATGAAGTTTCTGCAACCAAACCGGTGGGATTTTTTATTTTTCTGGTCTTCCTGGAAGTTTATATATTGTTTTTAATCTTCTATTGAAGATGTATATCTTTTAAGAAATTTTGTTAATAACAGAATCTCTTTCACTTCTGTGCTTGAATATCCATAGCACGTGAGATTTGAGAAAGAACAAGAAAAACAGGTGGAATTTAAACAGCAAAAGCTTAAGATTGTGCTAATTGAAATCTACATCTACTGCATTTGCAGGTTACCCAAATGCAATCCGACTTTGCTCTGTCAGAAAACATAACATGTACTCCTGTGGAGATCCAAGAAATGACTGAAGCTTCAGTAGTAGGAGGTTGTGATCTTCCTGACATACCGCCTTTGATGAAAATGCAAAAGGAGTGGATTTGTGCGATATGTCAGGTTGGAACAACAAGCGAGGAAAGTCTTAATTCACATCTTCAAGGAAAATGGCACGAGGATGCTTGTGAGAAGTTGAAAGCCAAGAACCAGTTGTGCAAAAGCAAAATTACTTCAGTGGAAACAGGCATAACTCGAAATAAAGAAGCAGGTATCTATCTTCTCGACAAAGAAAATTCAGAGAATGTCATAAAGCCGGCTGTTTTGTGCCAAGAACCAGTCAGAAGTGAGGCAGATCGAATTTCACATGTTCAAGGGAGAAAACCTGAGAATGTCAATGACAAGAAAAAAGGCAATAACCAGACATCCCATAATGAGACTCCTGACTCAGTGGATACGGGTCCAGCTCTTGAAAATAAGGAAACAGGTACGCAACATATGAACAACGCCGCTAGTTTGTTGGTTTGTTCTGTTTGTCATGAAATATTCTCAAATATGCAAGATTATACTTCACATCTTCAAGGAAAGCGACATACTGAAGCTTCTGAGAAGCTGAAAGCGAAGGATCAGCCACAGAAAAACGACATTCCCTCACCTTCAGCAGAAACTGGTGCATGTCCCGACTCAGGTATAGATGCAAAACCATGGACTTGTGTTGTATGTAAGGTAACAACAATGAGCAAGACAGACATCATTTCCCATTTTTGCGGTCAGCAACATGCAGAGGCTTTAGAGAAGCTGAAAGCCAAACCAAATTCCAACAGTTCTTTTGAGCCATGGACTTGCGATATATGTGAAGTAGAACTTAATCACGTGAATGCCATTATAACACATCTTGAAGGAAAGAAGCATAGGAATGCCTGCAACGAGCTTAAATTGCCGAAAAATACCTCAAAAGCTGAGGCTTCCTCAAACCTGAGAAGGGAAGTAAATGTTGCCGACAAAGAAAATTCAGAGAATGTCATAAAGCCTGTTTTGTGCCAGGAGCCAGTCAGAAGTGAGGCAGACCGTGTTTCACATCTTCAAGGGAGGAAACCTGAGAATGTCAATGACAAAGAAAAAGCCAATAACCAGACATCCCATAACGAGACTCCTGATCCAGTGGATACGGGTCTAGCTCTTGAAAATAAGGAAACAGGCATGCAACATATGAACAACGCCAGAAGGTTGTTTGTTTGTTCTTGTCATGAAATATTCTCAAACATGCAAAATTGTACTTCACATCTTCAAGGAAAGCGACATACTGAAGCTTCTGAGAAGCTGAAAGAGCAGGATCAGCCACAGAAAAGCGACATTTCCTCACCTTCAGCAGAAACTGGTGCATGTCCCAACTCAGGTATAGATGCAAAACCATGGACTTGTGTTGTATGTAAGGTAACAACAATGAGCAAGACAGACATCATTTCCCATTTTTGCGGTCAGCAACATGCAGAGGCTTTAGAGAAGCTGAAAGCCAAACCAAATTCCAACAGTTCTTTTGAGCCATGGACTTGCGATATATGTGAAGTAGAACTTAATCACGTGAATGCCATTATAACACATCTTGAAGGAAAGAAGCATAGGAATGCCTGCAACGAGCTTAAATTGCCAAAAATGACCTCAAAAACTGAGGCTTCCTCAAACCTGAGAAGGGAAGTATATGTTGCCGACAAAGAAAATTCAGAGAATGTCATAAAGCCTGTTTTGTGCCAGGAGCCAGTCAGAAGTGAGGCAGACCGTGTTTCACATCTTCAAGGGAGGAAACCTGAGAATGTCAATGACAAAGAAAAAGCCAATAACCAGACATCCCATAATGAGACTCCTGATTCAGTGGATACGGGTCTAGCTCTTGAAAATAAGGAAACAGGTACGCAACATATGAACAACACTGATAGGTTGTTGGTTTGTTCTGTTTGTCATAAAATATTCTCAAATATGCAAGATTATACTTCACATGTTCAAGGAAAGCGACATACTGAAGCTTCTGAGAAGCTGAAAGCGAAGGATCAGCCACAGAAAAGCGACATTTCCTCACCTTCAGCAGAAACTGGTTCATGTCCCGACTCAGGAATAGATGCAAAACCATGGACTTGTGTTGTATGTAAGGTAACAACAACGAGCAAGACAGACATCATTTCCCATTTTTGCGGTCAACAACATGCAGAGGCTTTAGAGAAGCTGAAAGCCAAACCAAATTCCAACAGTTCTTTTGAGCCATGGACTTGCGGTATATGTGGAGTAGAACTTAATCACGGGAATGCCATTATAACACATCTTAAAGGAAAGAAGCATAGGAATGCCTGCAACGAGCTTAAATTGCCGGAAAAGACATCAAAAGCTGAGGCTTCCTCAAACCTGAGAAGGGAAGTAAATGTTGCCGACAAAGAAAATTCAGAGAATGTCATAAAGCCTGTTTTGTGCCAGGAGCCAGTCAGAAGTGAGGCAGACCGTGTTTCACATCTTCAAGGGAGGAAACCTGAGAATGTCAATGACAAAGAAAAAGCCAATAATCAGACATCCCATAATGAGACTCCTGATTCAGTGGATACGGTTCCAGCTCTTGAAAATAAGGAAACAGGTACGCAACTTATGAACAACACCGATATGTTATTGGTTTGTTCTGTTTGTCATGAAATATTCTCAAATATGCAAGATTATACTTCACATCTTCAAGGAAAGCGACATACTGAAGCTTCTGAGAAGCTGAAAGCGAAGGATCAGCCACAGAAAAGCGACATTTCCTCACCTTCAGCGGAAACTGGTGCATGTCCTGACTCAGGAATAGATGCAAAACCATGGACTTGTGTTGTATGTAAGGTAACAACAACGAGCAAGACAGACATCATTTCCCACTTTTGCGGTCAACAACATGCAGAGGCTTTAGAGAAGCTGAAAGCCAAACCAAATTCCAACAGTTCTTTTGAGCCATGGACTTGCGGTATATGTGGAGTAGAACTTAATCATGTGAATGCCATTATAACACATCTTGAAGGAAAGAAGCATAGGAATGCCTGCAACGAGCTTAAATTGCCGGAAAAGACATCAAAAGCTGAGGCTTCCTCAAACCTGAGAAGGGAAGTAAATGTTGTTGAGGTTAGAGATTGCAAGTGGTGGTGTAAGATCTGTGATATAAGCTGCACAGGTGAAGGAAACATTAAGCATCACCTTAATGGGCGCAAACATTTGGCTAAAACTAAAGAACTTAGTGTTGCTGCGGCTTGTGCCCTGAGAACTCCAGCTGGTTCAGCCTGTTAATATACAAGAAAGATGGACATGATCTCTCTCTTTTTTTTTTTTTTTTTTTTTTGTGATTCTTGTATGGTGTTTGGTCATATATTAAGAATGTTGGTTTTTTTTTTGGGAATCAAGAATCTTAGTTATTGAATATACTGTTTTTTCCTTAATCCATATCTCATTCTAGTTACACAATATTCATTTTTTGCTCTTTTATGAGAATCATTCTCCAAATCCTAATGAAACGTCAAAACTTCTTCTTGACAAACAAAAAAATGATTTAGGAATTAAAAATTACATTAGCCTAGTTATTTATTGTAAAATTCAAATGGGCCCTTACGCCCATCAGTAATAGTAGCTGGATCTGTTCATCTGGAAAGGCTGTTTTATAAAAATAATGGGGATTTATGCACAAGTGCCATAGAAAAAAAAAAAAAAAATTTCATGTTTGCACCTCTATATTTTTCAATTTTCTTAAATACTATATTTTTTTAATTTTTTACTTAATTATTACCATTTCTTAAATTCTCTTTCATAAATGCGCTACTTTTATAATCTTATATTTTTCAAGATTTTGTTTTCTTACTTTGAAGAGTTGCTAATGATTTTGGATTGTTTTCTTGGAGGTCTGATCTTACTCAATAAGAAAAATCCTTCTTATTCCACATATATTATATTCTTGCACAAAACAATAATTTTGTGTCCAGAATTTGCAATTAATTGTCTAAAATACGTTTCTAAAATTATTAGCAATGATTGGAAAGGGTAATAAGTGGATCGATTTTAATTGCAATTATATATTCTTCCTGTCAAAGTAAATCTTTCTTTCATTTTAGCTTAATTACTCATCAACAATTTTACTTTAGTGGTTAGTAGTACCATACTAATTCAAGAAAGAGTTTTCCCTTCATTTCATTTCACTCTAAAATAGTAATTACATGAAAGATTGATGCACACAAGTTCAAGTTTCATCAAACTTTAAAAAAGAAATGGTTCATCAAGAAAGACTTCGTCCCCTTGATTTCATTCACTCTAAAATCAGCAATTACAGGAAATATTGATACACACAAATTCAAGTTTCTTCAAATTGTCAAAACCTAAATTTGAAACAGCTCAATTTTTCTTTTTCATTACTAAGTTTTGGGGTTGCTAGGTCTCTTCTTGTTAGGGATTCAGAAGGAAGAATATTAAAAAATAAAATTTTAGAGTTTGGATGTATAAATGGCCGTGGACAAAATGAAAAAGATAAAGTTTTGATCTAATAAACTGCTTTTTAAGTGAAGAAAGAACACTTAACAATTAAGTAAAAGAAAACAATTAAGTTTTGACAAACTTAAGAATTTAGGAAGCCAGGAAAAACTGCGAATTAATGATGAAATTAAGTTAAGAGCGCAGGTATAGCCCAACAGAAAAACTTGACTCCAAAAACTCACTATTTACATTCTGCCCTACTAAAAGAAGCATTGCTTATGGGTATTTATAGAGTATGTAATATATGGAATTTTATTAAATAAAACTACATGGTTTTAGAAAATGTTTTTTTTTTTAAAAAATTTCAATTACTAACTGAAATTGAATTAACCGAATTAATTGGTTTCAATTCGATTTTGGGTGCGATTGAGTTATAGGGTTTAAGTGTTGTTATTCTATTTTGTATTTTTTTTATACTCATTTTCATTTATTTTTTGGTTATCATCTTTGAACCCATCAACTCGACCGCTGGATCACTTCTCCTTTAGCTTTATGACTTGTATATTATTCTTATATTGGCCTCCGTACGTTTCATTCTTTATTTGAGCCACAGCATGAAATGAAAGGGAGCACACTAATATTCACTCCCCAACCTTGTTAACATAATCCCTCGTGGATTAAAGCGGACATTTAGTTTTATGGGAAATATAATTCTTATTGAGCTATCCATGCACAAAGTTTACTAACCGTACGTACACACGATGCCCTTTTTTATTTCTCTGCTGCTTGTATTATGTCCTTTATACTCGCTTTCCCAGTAGCTGTCGTTCACGTGTCATTTAATTACAGCGATTACCCTCAGTCTTAACGTGCGATTACAAATAAAGAACCCAAACGGGGGCAAATACGACATTCCAAATGAAGAGCTCTCACAGTGAAGCTGCCTTTCTAGTTCCTCACTTCGGTCACTTCTAGTTCCTCACCGTCCATTTGCTTTTACACTCGGGAAAAATGGGTTCTTTCTTTTGTTACTTAACCGTGTTGGTATTCCATTTTAGCATATATTAATGGAGAGTTAAGCCATGAAATCCATTCAAAAGATTGAATTTGAAGATGGGATTGATGGGTGTTCTTTTCAAGTTTGCTGTTGAATGCTTTAACCTTCTTGCATGGTAAAGTTGCAAACTTTCAGCTTCCCGATGCTTGTGATGTGTAAACTTGTATTTTTTATTTTCTCTAATTTGCTTTCTTTTTCTTTTAAATCACTTTTGGTTTGTTCTTTCTTCTTCAATGATTGAAGTTTCAGTTCATCTGCTTCTTTTGATCAGTTATGATTTGATGAGGTTGACTTTGCAATTACTGATATGTTCTCTAGTTTTGTCCCAATTGACAAATAGTTAGATTTGGTTTTGTGTTTCTTGTTCTGGGTTTACCTTCTTTTGACTTTCATTCTTATGTTCCTCTTGCAGGCCTCTCTTTGCCTTGGGATATCCCTTGTGAGCCTTCTTGCCCTGCATTTCTGTTCTTATAATCAGCTTAACGTTGTAGAATTGGATCACTTTTTTTTTTGTCAAATGTGAAGAACTAGTGATCTTTTTCGCCATTAAAACTATATGATAGAAAGTCACTGTTCATTTGATTGTATATGAATTGATGATAATTGCCATACTTGACAGATATGCTTCTATTCAAGCAATTGAGACCAACGCAATCTCGGATACCCGCAAATTGATGAATTATTGGGTCTGCTTTTCTTTGATTTTGCTATTTGAACATGCTTTTGAGAAGCTACTTGATTGGTAATTTTGCTACACATTCTTCATTTCTCAGTGCATTTTTTTACTATCTGTTTTGGCAGATATGTTTAAAATAGCCTCAACAAAAGCATATTATTGATTTGAACTGTTATTTCTATCAATCTACCCTCAAGGGTGGGTACTTTATGATTCATGAAATCATTGATGGGAGTCTAGGAATATCGAACGACTGAATTTAAGAGTGTATGTTTGTTTGTGCTATTAGTATTAAGAGTAGAGTGGTGGGTTCAAGTACCAAACTGTTTGGTAATGTAGTTATGCATAAATATATATACAGAAGCCAAGCTGCAAATTGTGGCTGCTTTAACTTGTTTTCTTTGAATTCTGATGTAAGTTTCCCATCTGCCTTTGCAAGGGTTCCCTACTGGCCTTACATAAAGCTTATGATAATCAGTTTCTTGGTGACTTCTCATTTCGATGGTTCTTTCTATGTCTATAAACACCTTGTTCATCCATTCCTCTCTATGAATCCTTGCATTGTCTTCAATTGGTTGAGCGAACTGTTAGTTCTCTTGGAGCAAGATGAATTTCTTATCAAGGCAAAGATAGAATCTAAAGCTGTGGAACCTGAAGCTATGGAGAATCTTATTGCTTTCAAGGTATGCTTCCAATAGTAGCACATACCAATAGGCTTTGACTCACAATTGGTGAAGGATAATGTTTGGCATATATATTCCAGATTTTTATTGTAATCTTCCAAGTTGGATTACTAAGCTGCACAAGGATTTATGTTTCTTTTTTCCATGTTTCATGCACTCCTTATCAGGGTACTCGGTCACTTGCCATTATAGTTCATAAGGTTGAAATGATCTTAGTATTACAGACCTGATTGTCAGACTGACACAAATCTGTTTTGCTTTCTGTAACTTCTTGCATAATTACATTTGTGCGAAAACTTGCAAAATGAATTTGTATTTTGTATTGTTAAGGAAGAGTGCCTTTTCAAATTTAAAAAATTGACACTTGCTTTGTACTCATTCTCTACATCTTCTGTCAATGCAGCCAGAGTTCGAACAGCCTAAAGTTGTGCAGAAAGACATCAATGCTTTGGAAATAACTGAGAAGAATGAAGTTTCGGCAACCAAGGCGGTGGGATTTTCTATTTTTCTGGTCTTCCCAGAAGTTTATATATTGTTTTTAATCTTCTGCCAAAGATGTATATCTTTTAAGAAATTTTGTTAATAACGGAATCTCTTTCACTTCTGTGCTTGAATATCCATAGCACGTGAGATTTGAGAAAGAACAAGAAAAACAGGTGGAATTTAAACTGCTAAAGCTTAAGATTGTACTAATTGGAATCCACATCTACTGCATTTGCAGGTTACCCAAATGCAATCTGACTTTGCCCTGTCAGAAAACATAACATGTGCTCCTGTGGAGATCAAAGAAATGACTGAAGCTTCAGTAGCAGGAGGTAGTGATCTTCCTGACATACCGCCTTCAATGAAAATGCAAAAGGAGTGGACTTGTGCTGTATGTCAGTTCAAAACAAGAAGTGAGGAAAGCCTCAATTCACATCTTCAAGGAAAACAACACAAGGATGCTTGTGAGAAGTTGAAAGCCAAGAACCAGTTGTCCAAAAGCAAAAGTGCCTCAGTGGAAACAGGCATACCTCGAAATAAAGAAACAGGTATCCATCTTTCGGCCAAAGAAAATTCAGAGAATGTCATAAAGCCGACTGTTGTGTGCCCAAAACCAGTCAGAAGTGAGGCAGACCGTATTTCACATCTTCAGTGGAGACAACGTGAGAATGTCAATGACAAGAAAAAAGCCAATAACCAGACATCCCATAATGAGACTCCTGATTCAGTGGATACAGTTCCAGCTCTTGAAAATAAGGAAACAGGTACGCAACATATGAACAACGCCAAAAGGCGGTTGGTTTGTTCTGTTTGTTATGAAATATTCTCAAATATGGAAGATTATACTTCACATCTTCAAGGAAAGCGGCATACTGAAGCTTCTGGGAAGCTGAAAGCGAAGCATCAGCCACAGAAAAGCGACATTTCCTCACCCTCAGCAGCAACTGGTGCATGTCCGGACTCGGGTATAGACAAACCACATTATAAGAGCACCGCAAAACCATGGACTTGTGTTGTATGTAATGTAACAGCAACGAGCAAGACAGACCTCATTTTCCATTTTTGCGGTCAGCGACATGCAGAGGCTTTAGAGAAGCTGAAAGCCAAACCAAAATCCAACAGTTCTTTTGAGCCTTGGACTTGCGGTATATGTGAACTAAAACTTAATTACGTGAATGACATTATAATACATCTTGAAGGAAATAGGCATAGGAATGCCTGCAGCGAGCTTAAATTGGCGAAAAAGATATCAAAAGCTGAGTTAAGAGCAGGTATAGCCTAATGGAAAAGCTTGAATCCAAAAACTGCGAATTAATGGTAAAGTTAAGTGCACTTACAACCCAGCAGAAAAACTTGAATCCAAAAACTTGGCCAACGGTCTCTCCATTTACATCCTGTTATACTAAAAGAAGCGTTATTTATGGGTATTTAATTGTAACGTCCGCATCCTATTAGTTAAAAGATTCGAATATCGAATGTTACATTCGAATTTAGATTTATTTAAGAGAATCAATTATAAAATCATCTATTTAAAAATCTTATTACTTTAATAATTACTGTTTATTTTATAAAAATTTTAACAAAATTTACCTTATAATTTTCTAAAAACCTTCTGAAAAGAAAAATTTCAAAATATTTCAATTTTAACTTATCTTACTATCCATCTCCAATTCAAACTTCAACGCAAATTATTTATCCTTCATCCAACATTTCAAAATTTAATCTCAATCAAATTAAAACATAGTGCATCTAATTTTTTTACTTATCCTCGAGGATAATTTACATAATCAATTTTCACAATAATTTAATTTACAACGTCAATACCTGTAAGAATATATACATAAAATTTATATTATCATATCAATACCTGTAAGAATATATACATAAAATTTATATTATCATAGCATGGTGTACATACCAAAACATTCAAAAGATAACCAAAAGTAATGAAAATTTTACATCCATCTCAAAATCTCTTCATTTTTCTGTTGTGACTCAAATTTTGCTGTAGATCTACTTTTCATTGTCTCCAAAATTCTTCAAATCTACACACGGAAAGAAAATCACGCGCTAACCATTTTTATTTACTGATGTTCATGCAATTTTATTTTTTCATAAATAAGAAATTTAACTAAAATGTATTAAAAAAATTCATAAATTGTCCAATACAAAGGCATCCATTTATTTCTAGACATAAAAGCAATAAATTCAGTATATGAAATTTAAACTTGTATAACTCACACATTTATTTATATGTATTTTGCTAAATTACACTTTAATCACTATTATAACTAACATTTTCAATTAAAATTTCGAAACTTTTTTAATAATAGTGTGTTTTGAAAACTATTTAAATTTTTGGTATGTTTTGTTCATTTTCGCAATACTTTCTTGCGAAATTTCAGTAGGTGTAGGCCCCCCTTTCTCTCTGTCTCTCTCACTCTCTAACCATTGATATGTGTTCAATCTAATTAAAAACATTAATTTTATGAATTATTCTCAACTTTGTATAAATTTTATTTTTTTTATATTATCTAGATTTTATAATTTTGATTTCAAAATAAAATGGAAACCATCAAGTGTGAGATATATAAATTAATTAATTAAATTTATAATTTTATGTCTATACCATATATAACTATCTTAGTCATAGAACAAAATTTATGAAAATTGATATGAAAAACATTCATGAAATAAAATTATTTTCATGATATTTTAATTTATTGTTAGATATTAATTAAATGATACATTTCAAACCAATTAAAGTAAAGGATTATGAATTATAGCGGTTATTGCTTTTCTTTTTATTTTATTAATTAAGTTATTTAATTTTATATCTAATAGCACAAATTGAAAAGTTACTTTAAACGTAATTCTATTCTATTGGACCCTTTGAAATACTCAATGTTAGTTAAACTTAAAATTGAAATCGGTAGACTCAATAAAAAAATTGAGTGTGATAGAAGGAAATGTTATAGAATTTTAGATAATCATTACATGTAAATTCTAGCTGTTATATTAGACTATAATTAGAAAATAAAAATCTTTAATTTTAGTTAAAATTTGCATTAAGATTGAGCAATTTAATAAAATAACGTTGTGATAGGAGGAGACTGTAATGACTACACTAGATAATCCAGATTACTGTTACTAATTACATTAATTAATCCCTGTTAATGATGCATATACGAGCATACATACATTCACATTGTTATATGTTGATGATCATTCTTTACATAACTTTATAATTACATGCCTTCAAATACAAATACATTGGATGTAACCAAGAGATGCAAAAGTTATTTCATACATCAAAATGCTACTTCTAATCTGATGTCAGCTTGGGAGATTGTTGGCTTTGTCCCAGAACAAAGTTTCTACCCTGCGAACCTATACGGATAAACACTTGTGCTAAGCTAAAAAACTTAGTGGGGAACAACTAATAACATACTGATAATTACTTGTAGTAGTTATCAACAAGCATACAACAACAATAATATGCAATGTATTATCCGGATTAATAAAAATATAACTGTATCTTTTTACTAAGAATAGTAACAGATTTCATACTGTATATGCATATCATTATTTACATAAATGGCCTGCATACAATCCTGTGGGTGTGAATAACGGGTGCACTGGATACCCGAAGGTATCAAAACAGAAGGATACCCGAATGTATCAAAACAGAAGGATACCCGAAGGTATCTAAACAGACATCTCATGTAGAGACAAACAGAAGACTCATAAGAGTCAAACAGAAGCAGCTGCGACAGGAATCCTATAGGCATGCCTATCTATCCACAACCAAGTGCAGGCACAAGTCAATCATTTTTCATATCCTATAAACTTGTTTTAACATATTCCATTATAGCATTCATAAATGCAAAGCACTGTAATCTCATGCATTGTTATCTCATAGTATAAATAATCATATACTGTCATTGCAAGGAAGCAATTCATGCTTGTTCCATTTGAGGTAATAGGACTTACCTTTTAATTATTAGACAATTCTTGAAATTAAAAGGGTTACTTGCTATCTATTTGTAATTTAGGAGATATATTTACTATATGACTGTAATCTAGGATGATTTATATGCTTAGGAAGGGTTTAGACAAGTCTGTACCTCAAAAGAAATCAAAGAAAGTACAGTTTTCAAAATACATAAGAGGGTCACGGTTACTAACAATTCCTGGTAACCGTGAGCCAGGACTAGTAACATGGGTCACGGTTACTAACAATTTCTTAGTAACCGTGAGCTATGATGCTCTTTAGTTCTGGATTGAAAACGAACTACCTCACGGTTATCAACATTAGAGTAGTAACCGTGAAGTAGGGTTATGTACTCGGATCACGGTTACTAGAAATTCCTTAGTAACCGTGAGATGGCATAGGTTTTGCTTCTGGACCAAGAGTTCACTACCTCACGATTACTAAGCTTAGGGTAGTAATCGTGAAATAGTGCTACGAGAATGGGTCACGGTTACTATGAAACTTTAGTAACCGTGATCCAAGACATACTTTTGGTCCGGATTGATGATTTAGGCACCTCACGGTTACTAGAAGATTCATGGTAACCGTGAGCCCTAAACCGCCTTGAGACCGATTTCCAGTATCAACTTCTATGCCATTTTTAACCTGTAAAACGACAATTTCAGCCAAAATGGCCTTCAACAAAGTTGTAGGCCTAAGTTTTTAGTTTCCAAAACACCAAAAATCATTTCAATAGGACCTATAAATCTTTAGATATTCAAGAAAAACCACAACCTGTTCATGAGGTCAAAATCACAACCAAAAGCAGATTTCAATACCGATTTTCACTATCAAGCAATGAGAATCAGATTTCGGTCTCTTCTAACAAAATCAAGGCATGCAAGTCTAGTTTCTATACCAACTGAAATTTCATCATTTGAACAATTATAGCTCAAGATATGAGCAAAAGTGTACAGACTGGTCAAATGATCTTTAAAACAATTTTCATGTTTTTCAACAAAACTTGCATCTTTTCAACTCTAAACCCTTCTAAGTTTGAAATCATACATAGAACACATGAGAGAGGCACTCAAGATCTCTCTCATGACAAGTCAATATACATACACATACAAAATCCTAGTTCCCATACCTTGTTTAAACTCCACCTTTCTCTTCAATCTTGAAGAGTTTCCTTTCCCTTTTTCTTGCTAGATTCACCTTCTATAAACATAAAACACTTCTATGAAAACCAGCAAATTAACACATAAATCATACACCTTAAAGAAGAAATAAACTTCCCTTACTACAAACCAAGCAAAATTATCTCTTCTTTTACCAAAAACCAAAAGATTCTAGAGAGAGGATTTAAGAGAGAGAGTTTAGGGTTTTAAGAGAGAGAGAAGATGAAGATGAAGAGTGAAGACCAAGGAGTCGGCCAGCCACTTCTCCACCAAAAGATCTCCCTCGTACTCCCACTTGATTGGCCCAAATGTCAATTAAACCTTAAAATTGCCAATTGGTCCTCTAACTTCCTTTATTTCAAAATCTACCCCAAAACTTACCTTTTAGCTTTTCAATTAGGCCCTTTTTTATACATTTACTCATAATTAAATATGAATATTAATAATTAATTAGTGATAATTCTACTAGGGTATACTAAGAAACATTACAGAGACGTTACTTAAATATTTAATTTTCTATTTTCAACAACAATGAAAATATAAGATTGCCTAGAAATTTTTTTTTTCAAAAAAAATATATATAGATATATTTTTACAAATGATAAATAAACTGCATTTATCATAAAAAAATAAATAATATAAAAATAAAATTCAATATATACAAAGTTGAGAGGAATTAATCAAGTTAATATTTTTAATTAGATTTAACACATAATAATGGTTTCTGCCAGGAAATACTGCAAAAATAAACAAAACACACCAAAAATCTAACTAGTTTTCAAAACACCCCAAAATCCTAATTATTTTTCCAAAACAAATTATTATTAAAAAATCCTTAAATTTTCTCAATTAATTTAATTAACATTTATTATATATTTTCTATATTTGCCTCAAGTAATCCAGCAAAATTAAAATTACATCGAAATGGATAAATGAAATTTAAATACGGAACAAAGTTATCGGAACCATTCGGTCCATTCAAATTTTCTCTTTTATTGTCATTCATAATACTATCACTATATATATATGTGTGTGTGAATCGAACTCTCGGAGTCATTCAATCCAAAATTCAAATTAATTTCATTCACCTAAAAAGCTCTCAGAATCATTCAATCCGGTAATCATATTAAGACGCGGTATTACTAGACTTCCTTAATTGACATGTCAACCTTATCCTATTAGTCCAAATTCTATCTAATTTTACTAAAGGTAAATATAATACATTCATATTTCATTCCTTCATTTAATTTAATCACATCTCATAGCTTCCTCCTGCGATCACTTTGATGTAGTAAGTTATTAAATTTATGTCTCGTCCATGAGTTTAAAATAAATCTCTCATATATACACAAGCTTTATACAAGACATGCTTTATACAAGACATTTTATGGTAATACTATAAGCAACTACCTTAAAACCATGATATAATTCCATTCTATGCATTAAAGCCAATTAAATATAATCTATCAAGAATTACTGGTATCATACTTAAGATCAAATCAGGACTTAACTATTTAATTTTTTATTTTTATTAATATCTTCCTTCAATTACATATTTGAAGTAAAAAGTCTATCCATTCAATTAAACAAAACTATATGCATATTATAGATCTAAGAAATGACATTATACCGGTAAAAATGACAATTTTAAAATCTAATCCTTATAGCTCAATTAAAATACTTCATATCATCCATTTAACATCTAATTAGTTGTTTATGACCTTAATTTTATATAATCCTAATTCATACTTCAAAAACTATAACTTACACAATATGCATTATTTAACTATTTGCAATTTAACCACCTAATATTTCATTTAATCATTTCATATTATCTATTTAATACTCAAATAAATATTTATAACACCAATTTATACAACTCTTATTCTACATGTTCAAAATCATTACTTGGATAATACACAGTTTTAAAGAAAAACAAAATTACATTAACACATATCAATTTGCTGCCTATTTTCTTCCTTTTCTTCATAACCCACAAATTCAACATAAATCTTTTAATAAAAAATACATAAACTCTTAGACTGAAGCAATTTTAAACAATTCCTTACTCAAATTTCCAAATAATTCAATAAACACCCGAGTCTAACATCTTCCCCAAATTTTTTTTCTAAAATCCCTAGGTCTGCTGCTTTACTTTATCCCTTAAATTTTCACTATAATTCACAATTAGGGAGTTAATAAAGCTCACCTCTTGTAAAAATGGGGGAAATTGCAACCAAAGAAGTGAGGATTGAAGAGGGAACCGAAGGAAAGAGAAGAGAGAGGCGGCTGGACCAGCGTGCCGGAAAGAAAGGAAAGAAGAAGAGGGGGCGACGCTGGGAGGAGCTGCAGCAGCGGCCAAGGGCGACGGCGGTCGTGCGGCGTGGCCGGAGAGGGAGGAAACAAGAAGGGGAAAGGGAGAAAGGAGAAGGGACGATGGGGAACAAGGAGGAATCGTCCTCCTGGAAATGCAGCAAAAAGGCAGAAGTAATCCAATGACCCAAAACGACGTAGTTTTGGCAAAATTCAATTTGGCCCCAAAAATTCCTTTTAAGTCCTCTAACTATTAAATTGCTTCATTTCACTCCATTTCTTCTACCATTATTTATTTATTTATTTATTTTTATTCTTATTTTTTTACCCATTTATTTTATTTGAGTCGGGTTAACAAATCATGTTAATCGGTAAATCTAAATTCAAGGCGTTACATTAATATTTACAGAATATGGAATATATGGAATTCTATTAAATAAAACTACGTGATTTTAGGAAATGTTTTTTTTTTTTGAATTTTCAATTGTTAAGTGAAATTGAATTAACTGAATTAATTGGTTTCAATTTGATTTTGGGTGTAATCAGGTTATAGGATATAAGTGTTGTTAACTTATATATATATATATATATATATATATATATATATATATATATATATATATATATATATATATATATATATATATATTAGGGGGGGGGGGGGGGGTTTGCTCCTCTTCCCGTGATCTTAGGCTTATGTCGAACCACATTAAATTCTATGTAGCGTAGGTCTACGTTGAACCCATTAAATTCTACGTCCTTTTTATTTTTTTTTTCAATTTTTAGTTTGGTTAATTATTATGTTGATCGCATCAATATTGCCGACCTAAATATTTTTGGCGGTTAAATTCTAACATAATTTTTTATTAAATTTTGATTTTTTTGAGTTTTGTTATATTATAATTTGATCGCTTCATGTGTACTCATTTTTATTTATTTTTGGACTATCATATTTGGGTCCATTTGTTGGCTCAAAAGGCTATAATCTCAGCTTTATATGGATTTTGATGAAAAACAAAATAATTCAATTAACTAAAATTTGGACTTCAAGGTCCAAAATAACAATGATATCAGGTATTCTACTTGAAATGGAACATGCTAGATGAGTTTTGCTACCAGACTTGATACTTTGGATTAATTTTGAAAATTAAATCACTTTAGAAAAGTATTGTAAAATCATATCTAAGGATACACGCACTCATACAAATCATTTATTGCATAAAAATATTTTTTAAATCACATTTTAACATATTTAAATTAAATTTTCATTAATTAAGCTTTTCATATTTACATCTTTGAAAAAAAAAGATATTTTCTGAAATATTTTTCTAGTTGTTGGAATGCATTTAAAGAAATAAAATCATCACATATTGTCAATATTTAATTTGATTATTTCCTAAACTTAAATTTTCCATATAAACATATCTTTGTTTAAGGAAAGAATATTTGATTGATTTTATGGTTATTGCATTTCAATTAAGGGAAGCAAAAATCAAATTCTTCAAAATTAATCTGGAAACGTTTTTCAATAATTTGTTTACACCTAACAGCTATACTATTTTTCCTATATATAGTGTTATTTTTCAAGTATAAAATATGAGTGAAACACTTTAGTTTTTGAACATCATTTTGCTGTAAGTTTCACTTTATCACGAGCATCATCCACATGTCCTCAAAATGATTATAGTTTTTAACTGTAATCATATATAGTGAGGTTTATAAAAAATCACGTGAGATAAAAGTGAGGCTAGGTTGCTAAGGCCTAGAAAAAGACACTTGCTTTGTACCTTCCCGGTCTCTACATCTTCTGTCAATGCAGCCACCGTTCGAACAGCCTAAAGTTGTACAGAAAGACATTGATGCTTTGGAAATAACTGAGAACAATGAAGTTTCTGCAACAAAGCAGGTGGGATTTTCTATTTTTCTGGTCTTCTTGGAAGTTTATCTATTGTTTTTAATCTTCTACAGAAGATATATATCTTTGAAGAAATTTTGTTAATAACAGAATCTCTTTCACTTCTGTGCTTGAATATCCATAACATGTGATATTTGAGAAAGAACAAGAAAAACAGGAGGAATTTAAACTGCTAAAGCTTAAGATTGTGCTAATTGAAATCCACATCTACTGCATTTGCAGGTTACCCAAATGCAATCTGACTTTGCTCTGTCAGAAAACATAACATGTGCTCCTGTGGAGATCAAAGAAATGACTGAAGCTTCAGTAGTAGGAGGTAGTGATCTTCCTGATATACCGCCTTCGATGAAAATGCAGAAGGAGTGGACTTGTGCTGTATGTCAGGTCAGAACAACGAGTGAGGAATGCCTCTATTCACATCTTCAAGGAAAACGTCACAAGGATGCTTGTGAGAAGTTGAAAGCCAAGAACCCGTTGTCCAAAGGCAAAATTGCTTCAGTGGAAACAGGCAGACCTCCAAATAAAGAAACAGGTATCTATCTTCCCGACAAAGAAAATTCAGAGAATGTCATAAAGCCGATTGTTGTGTGCCAAGAGCCAGTCAGAAGTGAGGCAGACTGTATTTCACATCTTCAAGGGAGGAAACCTGAGAATGTGAATGACAAGAAAAAAGCCAATAACCAGACATCCCATAATGAGACTCATGATTTGGTGGATACAGGTCCAGCTCTTGAAAATAAGGAAACAGGTACGCAACATATGGATAACGCCAAAATGTGGGTGGTGTGTTCTGTTTGTCTAGAAATTTGCTCAAATATGCAAGATCATGCTTCACATCTACAAGGAAGGCGACATACTGAAGCTTCTGAGAAGCTGAAAGCGAAGGATCAGCCACAGAAAAGCAACATTTCCTCACCTTCGGCAGTAACTGGTGCATGGACTTGTGTTGTATGAAAGGTAAGAGCAACGAGCAAGACAAACCTCATTTCCCATTTTTGCGGCCAGCGACATGCAGAGGCTTTAGAGCAGCTGAAAGGCAAACCAAATTCCAACAGTTCTTTTCATCCATGGACTTGCGTTATATGTGAACTAAAACTTGATCACGTGAGTGACATTATAAAACATCTTGAAGGAAAGAAGCACAGGAGTGCCTGCAACAAGCATAAACTGCCGAAAAAGACATCAAAAGCTGAGGCTTCCTCAAACCTGAGAAGGGAAGTAAATGTTGTTGAGGTTAGAAATTGCAAGTGGTGGCGTGAGATCTGTAATATAAGCAGCACATGTGAAGGAAACATGAAGCATCACCTTAGTGGGAGCAAACATTTGGCTAAAACTAGAGGACTTAGCGGTGCTGCAGCTTGTGGGCCAGCCTGAGAACTCCAGCTGGTTCAGCCTGTTAATATACAAGAAAGATGGACATGATCACTTTTCTTTTTGTGATTCTTGTATGGCGTTTGATCATATAGTTTCGTTTCTTTTTTTGGAATCAAGAATCTTAGTTCTTGAATATAGTGTTACGAGAATCATTTTCCATGTCTCATTCTAGTTGCACAGTATTCATTTTTTGCTTTGTTATGAGAATCATATTCCAAATCCTAATGAAACCATCAAAACTAATCCCTGAAATTCTAAATCCGATTTAAAGGAGCGAAAAAGGGAAGGAATGATAAGAATAGGAGACAGCAATGATAAGAATAGGGGACAGCAGTTAATCAAAATATAAACCTTTGAATACAAGTAAACACATAGCGTGACCATAATTCGATTTTCTCGGCTTAAAAATCGGTTTATATTTTGATTAACTGCTGTCTCCTATTCTTATCATTCGCTTCCCTTTTTCGCTCCTTTCAATTTTTTTTTTTTTTTTGTAATTTTTTAATTTCTTTACACCACAATCCATCATCAATGGCCGATTAGCAAATTCCATCCTTTTCTTTGTCGAGAATGAGTCGCCATTTTCTGGTTGAATCACCCTCTAGGAACCAAAAGATCAAACAGATATTACCAGAGGAAAATGGCAGCCAAGCGACAGTGAAAGTGATCAAAACGACTTCGGAGGCAGAGAAATATCGGAAAATTCAGCGGTTGGCTGAGGTCGCCGGGGGCACAGCGGCGGAGTGCGCGGCGGTTTGTTGTTGTTGTCCGTGTACGCTGATGCATTTATTGGTATTGACGATATTTAAGGTGCCGGTGTGTCTTTGTAGGAAGGCCCATAAACGACACGGTATTATGAAGAAAAAGAAGAAGTTGGCCTTGTTGGGCCCTGGGTCCGGCAAAGAGACGGACATACAGAAATTAGAGAGAGAAGTGAGAGCTGCTGTGGCTGCCGTTGATCGTGGGCATGATGATGATGGGGAAATCCAGGCCGCTGATCTTGAGAAAGAAACGTGGTACCAGTTCTATAGTACTGGATTCTGGAGAAGCCCTTCTCAAAGAAGTACAATATAATTATAAAAGCGATAATTATTGTAAAGTTTGGATATTTTGTACTTTGATGATATGATGGAGACTAAGGCACAATTTGGGGATTTGGGATTATTATTATTATTATTATTTTCTCATTTGGATTTAGAATTTGAGGGATTAGTGTGTTACAAAATCTTTTATGGTAATAAGCAAAAAAAAAAAAAAAAAAATCTGTAAAACTGATATCCAATATTATATTGTTTATAATTGTTTGATTAAACATTTTACATCTATGTTTATCAAAAAAACAAAAACAAAAAATTTACGTCTATGTTAGTATCCGAGACATGTTACTTGGCTACCTGTTCCAGTATAGGAACCTTTTTCCAAGTATCATCCAGCCCACTAAGCTGCAATGGAGGCAATGAAAACACACTAACAGTAGAGCTTCCACTCCTTATTTCCTTCAAAACTCTCAATGCTGATATTGTGCACTTCATATAAGAGCTCTCCATATGTTCGATTTCGGCCAGCTCTTTCGGGACTCTCAGAATCCCATCGGTCGTAGCAGAAGTCGAAGGGCTGCTACATTCATCAACCGAAGGAGGAGGATCGAGCGTGGGGAAAAGGCGATCGAGCATGGTCTCGCATTCTTTCACAAGCTTGTATAGCATGTCAGTTGTGAAAAATGGCTCTTGAAGTACTTTCTGGATGAATGGCAACCGAATTAGAGCCCCAGTTCTTTTGTCATATTTCTTCAGAATTTTTGCCAATCCTGTTCATATACAAATGTATACTTAGTTGTAAATTACTATTTCGAATCAGGAAGTCAGTAGAAGAAGATTTAGGTACCTGTGTAGTTAAGGGCACTATAATTCTCCAGCAAAACCATCTCTCCATGGAAGTCAACAATCTCTTTTCTTATTTTTATCATCTCCTCATTGGAAGTCTTTGCCTTTGCCACCCTATCTTGCAGCTCCTGAATCCCATATTTCAGAAAATTACTTATATCTAACAATAAAAACCAACTCTTGATTTATGGTATTTACTATATTAGTATGAACTTGAATTTTTCCTTAAATTAATTTAGCCTTGTAGAACTTGAATTATCACAAAAAAAAAAAAAAAACTCACTAGCTCAGAATTATTCCATGGTGACTTGGTCCAAGAATATATCACATAATCAATGAAATTATCATTTCTTTTTTACTCACTAGACAATTTTTTGCCTGTTCAAACTTCAAAAATTATTACCATAAAAAGAATAAATATTAAATAATATAAACTGACTCTCTCCGTCCACTTTTTTTTTTATATAAAAATTAAGAAATTCATTTATAATCTTATACTAATTTATTTTTCTCAAAAAAATTAATATTTATTATATAAAAGATATATTTAAAAAATTATATATTTATTTATGAATAAACTAAAATAAAAAAAAATTGACTTTTCATGGATAAATAGACACAAGGTATATGTACCTAGATGCTGGAAGAATATACCAAAGGACAATTCCCTCAACACTTGTTAAGGGGGACAGCTGGCAATTAATAACTGGTCGTTGACCCACAAAAACGACCTAACGTACTTAACTGCCTGTTACTCTATCCTTCTGCTGCAACTCTGATCTAAAATCCCTAGATTTATGATTAAACGACGTCGTTTAAAGGTCCACTTTTAATAGATTATATCCCTCAAATTTCGCAATTTAAATTTACTGGTTACTAATACTACAGTTCACTCCATGGACGAAACAAGAATTTTCTAGGAAACCAAACAGGGACAGATATATATAGATAAAATACCTTCAATCTGATGATATACTCTTCCTCTTTCTCCACGAAGAAGGTGTTGAATTTCTCGAGCTCGTTCTCCAATAGTTTAATGAAATCGATTTCCTCTTTCGTCATGCCGTCCTCATTCTCCCCGGCGCAGGCTTCTAATCTTGGGCGTTTGTTGGGCCTATCACTGCTTTTATTGGGCTCTATGAGCTTCAATCTTTTCTTGAGATCCTTGTAGGAGAGAAACTTGTCTCGCCATTCAGGCAAAGTTTCTTCGATCTGGTTGCTAAGGCTCTTGCCGAACTTCATAAGTAGTATAAAAATGGGGAGGGTTTATGAATGTTTAGGTGTGTTTGGTTGGGTAGAAAAGAAGAAGGAAAGTGAAGGGAAAGCGAGGGGGAGAATAAAGGAGAGGGAAACATAAATAACGGTATGAGAAGAATATTCGAGGGTTAGTATTGGAATATCCATTTATTATTTGATAGAAAGAAAGAGGATATCTCTGGTTTTATTCCCCAGTGATAGAGAGAGTTATTATTAATTGATTTTTATATATGTCTCTTTATCTATTTTATTTCCTTTGTGGGGCTTTTCATGACACGTGGTGTTTCTTTATTTTTTTTCCTTTCTTTCTTTTATTAACTTCTGGAAACGACAACTTTGCCATTATAAAATTTAAGATTTTATTTAGGAGGTTGTTGTTATTAAGTGTATATATTTCATCACATATATTAATAACTTGGCTGTTGACAAGTTGGGTTCGGATCTGATTACAATGGATAATGATTAGGAAAGAAGCAGAAAACAAAATCAGCCTTGCTAATGTTTGCGAGGGAAAATCGATTAGTGAGCACATATATTTAGCAAGAGAGTGACATTGTTGCTAAATAGCATGAATATGAAGGACAGTCATCAACATTGTCGCAAAGTAATATCCAAGCAATTCCCCATATAAAAATTAGACAGAAGTGTTATTGATGCTAAATGCTTACTAAAATTAGCTAGAATGAACATTTTTGCTAAAATTCTCTTACAAATTACAATCAATTTAGCATTAGAAATTGCGTTCTCGCCTATGTCCTTGCTAAGATTATTGAGTAAAGGAATTTCAATAATTAGTGGGGAGAACTTTTCTCGGTAAATAAGAAATTTTCAGCAATTAACAAGGATATTTACCGATATCACGACAAAATAATATCCTTATAAGAATTAGCGAAAGGAGCATTGTTCATACTAAATGGTTGCTAAATTAGCTTGAATGAACCTCTTCTTCGAAGATATGTTACAATCACTTTAGTATTAGAGATTGGGTTCTCGCTTTGTCCTCACTAATATTATTTAGTAACCGAATTTCAATAATTAGCTAGGAGTATTGTCCTTCACAGATAAGAATTTTCAGATCAATTTCATCTATGATCATTGGAATATCAACATTCCAGCAAGAGTTATTGCCGGAAAACAATCAACATGACTTTTTCTTCAAAAAAAAATGATATGTTCAATTACATTCAAATTACGAAAAATAAGCTAATTATTTTTAGATGATTAGACGTAAGTTCGATATATATGGATGAAATTGACTCATAATTTTCTTGTACATTTTAAATCGATAACCTGACAATTATCAAGCTGCCTGAACTCTCAATTTGGCTATTAGGCTTGCTACAAAACTCTGATAAGACATAAATCGTATACAAGGGGAGAAAAGTGGATTTTCAAAAGACTTAGATTTACATTGGAAAAATCAAAAGACGGAGGCAAAACATTCATTTCCAAATATTTTAAAATGCTCCATACAATTTTAGTCTAACTTAAATACATGATATTTTTCTTGCAATGTTACCTATTTTCTGTTCTGAAAGATTGCATTAAAATTTGTTAGGATATACATTTAGTTAGGGATTATGACAAGATAATTTAATAAATAAATGTCAATATTTTATTTTAATTTCTTACTAATATATAATTGATGCAGTTAAAAGAAGAGGTATCTTAATTTCAATAGATGAGATGGGACAATATGGATAATTTTTTTAACTGTTTCGAATTCAAATTATGAAAATTGAATATTTTTAAATTTTTAATAAGCATTTTCATTTGTAAATTTATTTAGTGCGAATTCAAATTAGTTGGCCAGTGAATTTTGGATAATTGTAAGAAAAAAAAAAAAATCAAAGAAGAGGTATCCTTTTAGGATTGGAATGGACCACAAAAGAACAAAATTTTTCCAAAAATAAAAATACGTGGATGGAAGAAAACATTTCTTTCAGCGACAAGTTGGCCAAGACTTTACTTTTAAATATGGTAGAATAATGTAAGATGGATCGATGCTCTATTAATGGAATCATGATCCAATATGAAAATAGTCTTTTGGATATATCATGTCTTTCAAAATGTATTGTCTTCTGTTAAAATTCGGAATTTAGTCAAAACCCCATACTTAATTAACCATTACGACTTTCATTAAAAAATCCACTATACATTTACGTGGATATTCAATTTTTTTTTTATTAAAATTTGTCAATCCGTATTACGGACAAAATTTAATGTACAAATTTATGAATTCAAATAATCTTTTACTGCATATAGCATTAAAAAGGTTTTAGTTGTCTAAACTCATCACTAATGGACAGTCATGCAAAAAAAGATAAAAAAAACAATATATATATATATATATATATATATATATATATATATATATATATATATATATATATATATATATATATATATATATATATATATATATATATATATATATATATTGACCAGGATGATTTTTTTCTTTTAATATATGTATAATTTTGATTAACAAGTTCCACATTCTAAATTTGATTGAAGAAAATAAAGGCCATCTAACATGGAATAGAATTTTTTTTGAGTAATTTAAATTATAATTTTATTGAGGTATAGTATAATGAATTTCGAACCGGATTTGGGATTTTTTATTTTCAAGGCAATAAAATTAATGGATTTTTCAATATTGTGCATGCAAGGTGCTCATAGTTTAAAACTAGATTCAGACCATCATTACGAGAATTCTTGAAAAAAAATAGAATTTATTCCATCATGGAGCAACTATATATATGGGAATTAATTGCAAAAGTCAAAATCTTTACCTGAAAATTTATATTCTTGGATTGGCTATAAATAGAGATTTGAAAACAAAAATAGTAATATGAGCATCTTTGAGTAGATGTTAATCAAAGAAGAAGAGGTGTCCGACATGAAAAGGAATAGTGTTGTTTAAAAGCCAAGGATGACTTGCTTGCTCCTATGCCTAGCTATACATATCGATTGGGGTTGTAGTTAATTGCATATGCTAACCCTAATTAATGTGGCTAGGCAGATGGTCTTGGACAGTCATCTTTGGCTAATTTGACAGGCTCTTATTTATCATGTTAGGCATTCTTTTCTGTGTATAATAAATAAATAAATAGAATCTCCAACTAAAGCATAGATTTTGATATATGATGTTGAAGAGTGGGAAGAGAAGTCTTACACGAGGATAAAGTATTGTTTTGTAGCCAAGGATGACTTGCCCGTTTCACATACAATTGTGAAGTTTCAAATTTTTAAAGCTTCTATTTTCAGTTTTATGCTGACGGACTCTTCTCCCTCATGCTAGGCTTTTCCTCTTCCTGTGTTATTGAAGTTTAGTTATTTAACAACATGGGAGCTAATTAAGCCAAATTCAGATTATATATAGCTAAGGTGTTAGAGAGCAACATATATACTTACTGATTTCAGGTGCGTTAAAAAAGATGCCATTTGCACTTCTAATGGATTAGATGTGATGATACATGTCCATTCTCCCTTAACAAGAGGTTTCAGCTTCGAGTATTGAAAATGAATATTTTTAAATACTTGAAAGAAAGTGTTTTATTTATTTATTTATTTTTTTGAGTTTATCCAATACGAATTCAGATTAGTCAGATCAATTAATTTTAAATATCCTATCAATTATGCAAAAAAAAAAAAGTCATTTCCCACATGTTTGTTTAATTTTTTTTAATGCTAATCAGGGGAGATGATGACAGTTGGCAGGTGATTGTTGAAATCCTATTCGCTGTCGTAATTCCGTTAGCCAGCAAGACTTTCTGTCTAACAGGACTTCTCAAGACCTTACACCCGCGACACAAAATCAATGCAAATAAGTTAAAAGTTACTGGTTGAAACTCCTAATATCTTAGTATAACTTTAATCTTATTTTTCTCTCTAATTAAAATAATCTTAATTTTCTCTCATATCAAAGGCATTTTGATATTTATTTTTTTTTTATCTTTGTTATAAATATTTTGTTACATTATACGATAGTTTTATGTGCTCAAGACTACAAATTCAGCCTATTATGGATAATAAAACCTTTCAAACCAATTAATTTTGGGCCCATGAACTTGATTTTGTAGATTATGGAAATTCAAATATGATGGATGTGCTCTATTTAAAGGCAGAACTGTGCAATTCAAGCTTCAAATCAGAAGCAGTATCAGATCTTCTATATTTTAGAAGATTTGAAGATCAATAGATTTTTAGAAAATAATTTGTAAAAAATCACATATATTGCATTTATTGTGGTAAACTTTTTCCTAAAACAAAAAAGCTTTGATTTAGCTTATTTAAATTTATTTTCTTTCCAAAACAAAATTTTATTTAAAATAAACATTTTTTTTTTTCAAAATAGAAAGGAATTCATCCTTGGTTTTTGCTTAACATATAGAAATACCTTTGAAGAGATTTAAATCCTTTTATGATCAAAATTAAAGAAGGAAACGTTTTTGAATGGATTCACACTTAGCGGTTGTTTTTACAAATCTTTGAATTGAGCTTCTTCATTAAGTGGAAAGTTATATTTAGAGCTGGAAACATCTTTTATTGCTTGGATTAAGTTGTGAAGAAAATGGATTTGGCCTAACTCAATCCCAAAAATTAGTTTGTGAGATGAGAATTGTCTAAGCATTTATAAAGAGTATTACATTTTAATAACTAATCGATATTAAATACTTAACACACTCTTTTTCATACCTAAGGTCAAACACATGCATGTAGGGAATATAGAGTGTGAAGTTTTATTTGCGTGTGGCCAAACATCAGGAACTAGTGGCTTTAATACCATGCGAAGAAGATGAATTTGAACCTAACTTAACTTAAAAAGCTAGCTTGTGATGTGAGAATTGTTCAAAAATTTATAAAAAGTATTATATTTTTTTAACTACCCGAATTGGAATATTTAACATTAATTAGTTTTTCCATCTCATCGAGCCTTATATATTTTCACTATTCCCTCAAAGTGATGATAGGTGGTTTTGTAATCATATAGTGAGGTTTTATATATAATTGTGAGATTAAAAGTGAGGTTAGGTTGTTAGGGTATGAAAAAAACAACCAGCAAATATTTGGGTTATTTTACTTTGAGAGAAAAGGTTAAATTTTTGAAATATTTTACATGAAAAAAAAAAGGATTTGAATAGCTACTTTAAAACAACTTACTCTTGCTTCTAAGATAAGGTCACTGGAAAGAGAGAAAATTTTAAAATGAATTCCGTGAAAGGAGATAATGTAGATAAAAAGTGGAACCTGAATAATTACCATATTATAACATGTCATACTATACAAAACTATATATGCTATTGCACACCTCACCCAGAGAAGGGGTAAGAAGAGATGATTGCATTTAGGAATACAAACACAAGTAGTGCTTGGTCAATATCTGAATGGGATATGAAAGTATATACGAACTAAGTTTTACAATACGTAAAGCAAAATTAAATTTATGAACCATCACAAGTTGATCAACTGGCTTAATACTCGACTCAAAGTGTGTGAAATTTTGGATTTAATTCTTTCAAAATAAGTTTACCATTATAATTAGATATTTACGCTTCCCTTATATTAGATAAAATAAAATTAATGAAGAATATAAATAAACGTACAAGTAGTTAAAACTAATTAATTTTTTTTGAATTAAAAATATAACATTTTATTCTTAATATATATATATATATATATATATATATATATATATATATATATATATATATATATATATATATATATATATATATATATATATATATATATATATATATATATATTGACATCTGCTTTTGCCATATAGATATATGCTCCTTGAGTTGGTTAAAAGGAACACTATCACCGAGCTCAATATGATGAGATCAGGACTAAGTGAGCTCTTTGAACAACCAGACGAAGAGCATTGTACTTCTTCGAGAGAGTGTGAAGCAGACATCTCCATAGGAAATGAGGCCCATGAATAGTATGAGGAAGAGTTGCTATTAATGCACACGCCTGTTCAAAGATCGGGCTTGGGTTAGATTTTTGCCAAGTTTACGTGGCTTTTTAAACTTTTTTTTTTTAATTTTTTAATACAAATTCGATCCATAATCAGATATAAATTTATGCATGCTCATTCAAGTTATACAGTATGCTATAAGGATCAAATATTGAGAATTTGGTCGGTTTAGGTACGTAATAGCCTTGTGGCTTTGCGAAGTGCAATGACAATCTAACAAAGTTGGTTTTCGGGCACAATGGTCGGATGATAAAAGTTGTATAGCTCTAAGAAGTTCTTATATATAATTTAATACTGGGTGAAACCATCGGATTTGATCATCAGAGGGATTGCTGTTACATCAAAGTTGAAATATATTCAACTTAGTTCAAATAGAGTACAAAACATTGGCGATTGATTTCACAAGAATTTATATATGACATTTATTTTCTGTATTAAATTTTCATATTCTTAGAGTAAGAATTATTTTTTTTTTATAAGACATCAGAATCATTTTTTTAATGTGATGTTCTATTATTAGCTTAATCCAAGAGTAAATACATGGAGTTCTTCTCTAGCTAAGAAATTTCAGTCTCCATAACTACTTGCATACATAATTAAAAGTTTAGATGGTTGAAGGAACTTGTATGGATGTATAGTGAGGAAGCTGTCGATACAAAAGAAAGGCTGGCATGAACAAGAAGAGTGTGTCTGAATAGCCAAGGAGACTCCCCGATATATAGCTAAATTTAGAGCCAAATAAATTAATAAAATTCTCTTAATTAATTAAAGAATCGGGCAAGTCATCGTTGGCTAACAAACAACACAATTTTCTTCACGCTAAACCTCTTTTCTGTGTTAAATACCTTTTTTTTTTTGAATAGACAGATTTGGAGTGCAAAGTCCCACTAAGACTTGAAATGGGTAAGCTCCATTCTTTTAATTACAAAATTTACTTCTTTGAAAGAAAACAGAAAGAAGACTGAACCATTGATCTGCTGAACTATTATCAGGTAGCTGAATAGAAAAGAAAGGCTGATATGAAAGAGAAGAGGCTGTCTGAATAGCCAAGGAGACTGCCCGATAATCAGATACAGAGGTGAAGAGGTTAATTAACTAATATAATTTACCCTCGAGACCTCTTAGTTAAGTGAATCGGGCAAGTCATCCTTGGCTAACAAACAACACTCTTATCTTCATGTTAGACTTCTTCTCCCTCTCTTTGAATATATTCATGCTTTCATATTGAAATGATGAAATTGATATAATTTCTGCAGGCTCTTCGGAAGGGACGGCCTAGCATGATAAAGAAGAGCTTTTCAGATTAGCCAAGGTGACTGCCTGAAACCTACACATTGGTTTTCTTTATATGTAAATATGTACAGAATACGGAGTAGGAGCGGGCAAGTCATCCTTGGCTACCAAAAAAGACTCTTTATCTTCATGCTAGACCATTCTTCCTATTTCTCAAATCCATACTCATTTTGATTTGTGGATATATACTTTGTGCTAAGACAACATCTCTATTTATAGTATTTGAAAAGGAATATAAATATATGTAAAGATGAGATTCATGTCTCTACTGATAATGTGTATGGCTCTCCATAACCAATATGCACTATTCAGATGACCAAGGTCGGCTATACCCATAAAGGAATATGTTCTGTTTGCCACCTTATAATTTTTTTTTTTAAATTTTCAATACCAAGTTTGTCACGACCCATCTAAGGACATGACCGGCGTTAGAGTTCAGAATGATTTAGGTTCTCTGAAATTCGGGGCATAGCCCGAAATTAAATTTAGTGGAGTTAAAAATATATTAACGGGGTTAATTTTTTAATGAGATCAATTATTAATGGGATCATTAAAAATTTCAGTGGGTTCAATTTTAAAAAAAAAAATTTATTAAGGATATTTTAATTTTTTTTAAATTGAGTGGGGTCAATTTAAAAATTTCAGTGTGGTCAATTTTAAAAAAAAAATTATTAAGGGTATTTTAATTTTTTTTTAAATTAATTGACCCCACTCATCACCATGTGGGTACACACATGCTAAAATCCATAGCACGCCTAAACTCTGTTTATAGACATGGAGCGTGTGTTGGTTTTTTTAATAGATGAGATAAAGAAAAAAAAAAAAAAAGAGCAAGAAAAAATAATTTAACACAAGATAGATTTTCAAGGGTTTACTTCTCCATATTATTCAATCAACGAAAATGCCTATTTAAAGGCTTAATTATAACAGAAAATGAAAAAAATCAACAACAAATCTGATACTTATTTTGACCAAGTAAATAACATAAATTACTCCTATATAATAGTTAATAAGCTAATTCAAAACTTAAATTCAAAAAGACCTAAAAATATGCAATAAAATAAGACCAAAATTTTGAACAATTTTGAATCATTCTTTCAACAGCGTGTATATAAGTACAGATAAACAGGTATAATGCAAACAAGCTATTTACAAGTTCATATCTATTAAGTCTAATTCGGAATCCTGAAGAAGAGAAATTGAGTCTGATTGAAAGATGATAAATAATTGAGGATTTCTAGTTTGAGATGAACTGAATATATTGCTGAGAAAATTAGCTTGCTATAATCAACAGTTGAGATGAAAATGGGAGAATAATGGATGAACGTGTTTCATTTATTTATTTAATTTTCAGGTTCTTGTTTATTCTTCTTATTAGTTATCACTATGGAATGAATTTCCAACCCAACCCATTATAGCATTTTATCGAATATAGATCAGAGTGGCAAGACGAAGTTAAACTGGTACAGAAAGTCTTGATATTATGGGATCAAGGGAAAAAGCAACAGTGTATGTCTGCGTATACATGATTTTTGACTGTAAATAAAAAGCAAATAAGAACAAAATCTATAAAATAAAAATAAAAATAAAGTTATGGGATGACTACGAATTTTAAAGGATTTTAGAAGTCAACAGAAACCTTTCAAGATGGATAAGATCAGCTGTATATCAATTAACGGATACACATGATCCTTTTTAGGATGGTGGATAAGTTTCTTCTTTTTTATTTAACCATGATGTATTTTAAGCGGGTCCATACTATCAGACTGAAGATACCTTTAAATCATACCATATTTAAACTAATTTTCACTCGAGCCGGGCAACACCACAAGGGCGGCAAAATTCTACAACCAAGTATTTAATACAGCTGCATTCTCAGGATTCGAACTCGAGATTACTGGTTAAGTTAACAGATGCCCTCTACAATCTCAGCTGCATGCTAGGTGGTGGATAAGTTTTTCGTCTGTAGAAATATGCTCTCTCTTGCTTAATCCCAGCAAATATTCTAAGAATTGATGAAAAGTTGAACAACAAACAAGAGAATCGCTCAAACGCACCAAATTGAAGCTAATCCACTCTTGCGTTTTTAGGTTCAAAAGCTGGTCTCCAAATGGAAATATGAGTGTATTTTAATGAAAAATGTCTTTTTGCTTCTTCAGGCCTTTTCTCAGCTCTTCCACTGGTCGCATCATGACTACCCTCTTCATCACAAGCGTGAGCTTCTCTGCTTACTCAAAATTTTATTTTCTCTGCAACTTTTAACTCTAAGTCAAACTTGACTCCAAATTCATCATAAAACACATAAGAATATAGAAAATCACACAAATGAATACATCAAACGTTTAAAACATAATTTAAACTAAAAACACATGGAATTTATTAAAAACTGACTAAAATTACATAAAAGATGTACATAAATATGATGAAATCTTATCCTTTATCGGGTGACTACTAATTAAAGTGCAGAATTCCATTGTAGAAGTCAACAGAAAACTTTCAAGATGGATAAGGTTACCATATATCAATTACCAGATACATATGCCCTCCATTTCCTAGTCACTAGCCTTTTTCAGATGGCAGATAAGATCTTTAAATAACTGTACTAGTTGAATTTAAAGATTTTTAAAATCATAATACATACTTTTTTTGGGGAGTAGGTAGCGTCAATTACTCTTGACTCTAATATTGTAGTACGGTCAATCCACTGCAGCAGACCCCTTCAAGTCAATGTCCTCCACATCAACCCTTTTTTGGATCATAGTTGTGAATGGTATGGTATAAGTATATGGTTATTTGGGAATATTTCCAATCCATGGATATGGTTTGGTTATCCTATTATGTTTACTTTTATCTAACTTTTGAACCACCAAATAGGTAGTTTTGCATGGTTGCCTATATTTCTTTTCCATTGCCACTTTCGCTTAATTTTGATATCTCCCCTTCATATTCTAATATAATCCTAATCTTATATTTCTTTTATCAAAATTATTTTTATTTTTTTTTAAATTTTTCCTCCTTTCAAAAATTTATTAAATATACCGTAACATACAATCTTACCAAACATGTTATAACTATAATTACAATATCGTACCATAGTATATCATACTATTACCATACCATATCCAATGATCTCATCCAAACAAGGCCTAATCTAAAGAATTTTTTTTTTTATTTCTCCTTTCTATATTTTTTTATTATTTTCCTCCTAATCTATTGCACTGGTTAGTTGACCTGCTGTAGGGTATATTTTGCATCAGAGTTTTGTGGTATCAGTTTTATGACTTTCAAGATAGTTTAGTTTGAGTTAATAAGGACGTAGAATTAACAGGTAGCTTAATTGATATTTTTAACCGTGAAAATTACCTTTAGTGTAAAAGTGATGCTCATTGCTCATAGCTTCCTTATATATAGACCTCACTCACTTTAATTTCCATCAATCCTCTTAACCCCTTGTTTCGGGCACAATGCTAGGTTGATATAAGTTGTATAGCTTTAAAATGTTCTTATATATAATTTAATACTCGGCGCAACCATCGGATTTGATCACCAGAGGGAGTGCCGTTACATCCAAATTGAACTATATTAAATTTAGTTCAAATAGAGTACAAAACGTTGGCGATTGATTTCACAATAATTTATGTATGACATTTATTTATGTTTGTAGAGCAAGAATTATTTTCTTTTTATAAGACATCAGAATCATTTTTTTCATGTGATGTTCTACTATTAGCTTAATCCAAGCGTAAATGCATGGAGTTCTTCTCTGGCTAAGAAATTTCAGTCTCCATAACTACTTGCATACATAATTAAAAGTTTAGATGATTGAAGGAACTTGTATGGATGAATAATGAGGAACCTGTGGATAGAAAAGAAAGCCTGGCATGAAAGAGAAGACTGTGTCTGAATAGCCAAGGAGACTGCCCGATATATAACTAAATTTAGGGGATTTTTATGAATTTGGGGTAATTTTTAAAAAAATTTTGAAAAATAATGCTACAGTAAACAATATTAGAAATATGGAGTGTTGAAAACTGGCACATAAGGGTGCCGAAATTTGACTTGATGGGCCCCAAATGGTTGACCGGTTGAAGAGCTGGAAACCGACAGAAATTTGTGCCGGTATTCGACTCGAGGGCCCCACGGATGAATGGAAACCAGCAATGATTTATGCCGGTTTCTAGCCTATTTTCTTCAATTGTTGGTTAACTAAATATTTACTTTCATTCATTCTCTAAAAAAAAACTTTGATTCATTTGTTTGAAGAAGAGATTTAATAGTTAAAAAAAAAACTATTTTTGGTTTCAAAAGAATAAAATAAAAAACCAATTTAGAAATTCGATATACACTAAAATAATATTCTTGTTTTATTTGATCTGTCAAATTGTTTTACAAATGTGCTAAAATAATTATTTAAAAATCCAACAAATTATCATAAGAGAAAATATAACGAAAGCTGGAGTCCACAGTAGTAATAATAATAATAATAATAATAATAATAATAATAATAATAATAATAATAATAATAATAATAATAATAATAATAATAATAATAATGTTGTAAAACTAATTAAAGAAAAGATAGATATAGTAGAATAGAGAATTTTCTCTTATTGATTGTCTATCCTGAATAACCAGTATTTATAGGTACAAAATAGAAAAAGTAGACTTTTACTATAATATAAATAATGATGAGTTTGATAATCATCCAAATATTTCATAATTATCACAATATTTTCCCTTGGATGACTATGGACTATGAATATGCCTTGTTAAAACCTCGCTAAGAAAAATCCGGTGTGATAAAAACTTAGTGAAGGAAAAAGAGTACAGTATTCATATGCTATATACTTTTTCTCAAAAATACAATAATTAAAATATTTTCTTAAACTGAAACATCCTAATACTGCTTACGTGCTTTTTGAAAATCAAAGTCGATAGGGTCTTGATGAAGAGATCAGCTAGTTTGCTGCTAAAAAAACTTTGTGATTTCTTCATACTTCAATATTATTGATCGTTGTTCTTGGACAATAATTTACACATTGCTTTATTATATTGAGTTATGGCTTTCAACCACATGAGTTTTCAACTAAATTTATGAATAGCTAACATTGAGTAATTCAATAATTACTACTTTTATAGCTAAAAAATTTGACATCTTCTAGTGTCTGGACTTCTAATCCAAATGTTTTGTATAAATTTTGCTATTCACATTGATATTGATCTTTTTCGATAATTAAAGACTTATACTCATTATTATTATATATTCACATTGATACTGAATATGTAAATACATTATCAACAATAATTATCATCCATTTTCACATTTCATGTACTTTACCATTATTAGAACCACTTTTAGAGTTATTTTTCTAGAATTATAGAGTTGTTAATTTAAGTTGTTTTTTTACCTCTTCAGGAGTATCACTTTAAAAATTTTCATTTCATTTTCTTCAAAGATTGTTATCTTTTCCATTAAAAGATCTGTCATGCTTCTGGCGGACTTTTAAAATCACTCACAATATTACTAAATATCATGAATAGACAATGATTATTTTACCTATTTTCATTTGATAAGTCATGCTATCAATCTTAAAAGGGCTATGGACATTTATAATCATGGGATTTATAGTACATATTTTCCCTTAAATGTCCATTAATACGTATTGCGCCTCATTAAAACCCTACTTAAAAAATCCTATGGGATAAAAATTCAGTAAAGAAAAAAAAAGTACAAATACAATATATTTAATACTCATCATAAGTTGTCTCATTAAAAACCTTAACAAGAAAATCCAGTGGAAAAAAACCTTATTTAAGGAAAAAAGAGTACAACGTATATTTTTCTTTCCCTTATAATAATATCAGTACACAACTTTAAGTTTGTGCATACAGGATTTCTATACGCACAACGAGTACATGACCAATGTACTTTTATGCCACATCATAAATAAGTTATCCATTCTCAAATGGTTTTCTTAACCATTTTTGTTCTTTTTCATAATTATCAACCACTTCTAGTGATAAAATTAATCATATAATAGTAATAATTATCATACCATTTTCATGACCATAATCCTATATTGATTCATTCATTTTAAGGAATGAAACAGCATAATCATATAGTATGTATAACAAATGAATGCATTGAATAACTTAATTCAAAATATTTAGATAATAAAGTTATCCAAATAAAAAATATATAATTATATAAAGAACTAAAATCTTTAAAACAATATGTAATTTTAAGTAATAATTTTAAAATTACCATATAATGCATGAGTATATAATGCATCAATAATAATAAAATATGATCATGAAATATGTTGTATTTAGTGACTGTACAATCATTGCAGTATTCAATGTAAGATAATATATAAACATATAATCGCGTTAATTTTTTTTCAATCAAATAGAATTCGATATTTAAGTCGAAGCAAAATTTAGTTTACAAAATTTGTTAACATATTTTGAACTTTTCAAGAGTTTCAGTAATATAAATTATGATAATAGGTAAACTAATCATATACATAAAATTCAATGCATATATTGAAAAAAAATTTTCAAAAATATTTATATGCTTCAGGCATGATAAATCTTTAAAGAATTGAAATATGCAAATAGTATCAATTAGTTACATACTAATATATTACTAAATTGACAAACAGTAAAATTTATTGCATTCATTATAAAAAAATATGTATTTTTACAATCAATACCAATCTATTGCAATAAATATCATAAAATAAATCATATTTTATGATTTTATTATTTATTGCATGAATATTAATTGTACTCATTTGGCTTCATATTTGTCAATATTTTGAACTGCAGGTCCAAAAATTCATATTGAATGCAATTAATATCAGTATTTTTTAACAGATTTAATTTTAAGATCCTTACTATATTGAAAATATCAACATCAATATTTTTATACAAAATATTGTCGACAACTTTATTCTTTGGTTTCTTTTAATGACAAATGACATATTGAGATCTCTTATTTAATTTCATATACCTGAATCACTTCAAGGGTTTAAAAATTAGTTATGTCATAGGTCTTTTCAAGAGTGTCCGCCTCCATAATATGACCATATGGATTTATTTGCTCATTTCCATTCAAAAATTTTATTCTTATTTGGAACCGAATAATATATCTTACAAGATGAATTATCCTGCTGGTATATTTTTTTGAATTGGAGCATTTACAACTAATACATATGAGATTTAATAAATCTCTACACACTAACAAATAAATTATCAGCATAATTAACTTATCTTTTGAACTTCAGGTTCATGATCTGAGGACCTAAAATATGCATAAAATGTATTTATTTATTTTAGCTGCTTTGTTCCCCTTATATTAGGAAAAATATTAAACAAAATGCAATTTTCAACTAAAATTGCAATTGAGAAATTTTATGATTTTTATTTGCATAATGCATGTAAGTATTGCTTACATCAATATTATACATCCATATATAAAAATGATACTATTGTTCTCATAAAAATATCTAGGAATTAACCGGAGGCATGTAGTTAACATTTTTAGCTAGATCTTGGAGTATGAATATGTACAAGGGGCTTATAATAATTTTTTAGCCATGACATACGATCACTAGTATTATCAAAAAAAAATATCTTGATTGCATATTCTGGAAGTTGACTACTTAATTTGAATAATCTGACAAACTGCAGGTTGTGAGTTGATAATAAACACACATATGAATATTTTATTGATGCATCTTTAAAAAATATTTGAGTATTTCACATGGTAGCTAGATAGTGGACCCACATATATTATCTTTATTCATTTCATAATAAAGGAAATTCAACCCCTTTATTAGCTAGTGATACCTTAATAATATTTCTTGAGAACAAATAGGTTATGAGAATTCCTTAAATTGAACTAAAAGAAACTTTTGGTTCTTTAATAAATATGTATATAGGAATTCTCAACAATTTATACGTTATAATTTATTCGAATGGTCAAACCGGTCATGCCAAATAATCAATTGTTAATTAGTAAACTTCAGGTTTACTATTTTATTATATCAATATTTATACCAATTGATAAATATCAAGTTTCTTAATATTAATATCAAACAGTTAATAAATTTTATATTTACTAATATTTGTGACAATTAATAAGAATTTTACTTTAATCAATAAACTTAAGGTTTATTGATATTAGTATCACTTAATCAATAAACTTTATGTTTACTGATATTTGTATAATTGGTAAACAATAGGTAACTAATATTTGCACAATAATTAGTAAACTTTAGGTTACTAATATTTGTATCTATTAGTAAACTTAAGTTTACTAATATTTTTATCAAAATAAAATCAAATTATCTGAAAAATATATATATTACTAATCTTATACAAAGTGGATCTCGAGTATTTCTCTTCCAGTCTCAAAATAATATTCATTTCAGCGAATACTTTTTTTTAAAATAAATGTCTGCAGGAAATATTTGAGAAATAATATATTTCATAACAAATTGTATGCAAGTAATTGTATTATAACTTTTCAGGAGCCTTCAAATAATTGTATTACACATAACAACAATGTACATATAGCAAATTGGAAACCAAATATAGCTTTACATAAAATATATTCATCATATATAATATAATGATTAAAATATAATTAAGTAAGGATCAAATTGCAATTATGCAAAACAAATCACTAAAATCATGTTAATATCCTTGGTAATAGAAAATGATACTCTCAGTTCTTAATATTTTTGTATATTGAAGTTTTAAAATTATTTATTGTAGGGTAGAATTACTCAACCCTTAATCATTCTTATTAACTCATATGAATTAAAATAATTCAAAATTTATGAATTAAATCTACTTACCGTTTAATCTTATAAATTATAATTCTTGATTCCTTCGAACTGGATTGTCGTAAACCACCGACTTCCAATAATCAATATAAGTTATCGTGCTAATAACGTGTTGTAAAACTAATTAAAAAAAAGACAGATATAGTAGAATAGATAATTTTCTTTTATTGATTGTCTATATTGAATAACCACAATGATGTATTTATATGTACAGAATACAAGAAGTAGATTTTTACTATAATAGAGAGAATGATAAATTTGATAGTTATCCAAATATTTCATAATTATTACAACAAATAATAATAATAATAATAATAATAATAATAATAATAATAAAGGACATTTAATTATATAAATATTAGTTGGCCTTTACAACAAACTTACAAAGAGCTCATTAAATCCTTCTTGCCCTTTACATAAACGAGCAAAAGTAGCACATTAATATTGATTGCAGAGAAAGAAGTAGCATATATAAATAGTTATCAATTTCTTCAATTGTTCCGTGCATAAATGAATTTGAACCTTTTTTAAGTTTTATTATTTGTGTGAAATACCTTTTTTATGTTTCTTGAAATTTTTGCATGTGGGTGGCCTTAAACCAACAATTGTTGTAAAGGCAACTAATATTTATATAATTAACTGTCCTTAATAATAATAATAATAATAATAATAATAATAATAATAATAATAATAATAATTATTATTATTATTATTATTATTATTATTATTATTATTATTATTATTATTATTATTATTATTATTATTATTATTATTATTATTACTACTGTGGACTCCAGCTTTCATTATATTTTCTCTTATGATAATTTGTTGGATTTTTAAATAATTATTTTAGCACATTTGTAAAACAATTTGACAGATCAAATAAAACAAGAATATTATTTTAGTGTATATCGAATTTCTAAATTGGTTTTTTATTTTATTCTTTTGAAACCAAAAATAGTTTTTTTTAACTATTAAATCTCTTCTTCGAACAAATGAATCAAAGGTTTTTTTTAGAGAATGAATGAAAGTAAATATTTAGTTAACCAACAATTAAGAAAATAGGCTAGAAACCGGCACAAATCATTGCCGGTTTCCATCCTACAGTGGGGTCCTCGAGTCAAATACCGGCACAAATTCCTGCCGGTTTCCAGCTCTTCAACCGGTCAACAGTGTGGGGCCCACCAAGTCAGATTTCAGCACCCTTATGTGCGGTTTTTCAACACTCCATATTTTTAATATTGTTTACTGTCGCATTATTTTTTGAAATTTTTTTAAAAATTACCCCAAATTCATAAAAATCCCTAAATTTAGAGCCAAATAAATTAATAAAATTCTCTTAATTAATTAAAGAATCTGGCAAGTCATCCTTGGCTAACAAACAACACAATTTTCTTCATGTTAGACTTCTTTTCTGTCTTAAATACTCATCTTTTTTCAATAGATAGGATCTAGACAAGTCTTTTCATTTTCGATATTGAGATAATGGAATGAAAAATAATTTTTATATAGGCTCTTTTAGAAGAGAAAACCCAACATGATAAAGAAAAGCTTTTCAGATTAGCCAAAAATGACTGCCTGAAAACCTAAGCAAGTGTTTTTTTTTTTTTTAATTGAAAATTTTTCCAAAAAGAAATAAATAAAAACAAAATGGTTAGGAGCAGGCAAGTCATCCTTGGCTACCCAAAAAGACTCTTATTTTCATGCTAGAACACTCTTCCTATCTATTTCTTGAAGATATATATAAATAATATTGAGAAGGCAATGTATATTCATAGCATTAAAAAAGGAATATAATATGTGTAAAGATGAGGTTCCTAGCTGCCTCTCCGTAACCCATTAATTTGCTTCATCTAGCTAGATTATGAACAAGGTCAGCTTATAAGGGAATGGAATATATTCTTATGATTGCATATTAATTATAATAGAAGAGCTTCTTGTGGTCGGACTACTATTTTCTAATTTGGTATTGAGATGATATGGATAATAAGAAAATAAAATGACTAGGGATAATCACGGACCGGGGCAAGGGCAGAAAATGGCTCCCCACCTACATCCCCACCAATGGTAGCATTGTGGAGGAAAATTTTTCTCTGTCCCCGCCCTGCGGGGATCTCCATCTTTAGTCAAAAATTAATTTTTTGTTTTAAGAAAATAATTATAATTAAAATATAATATTTAACACTAAATTAGAATTAAAATACAACATTTAATAATTAAAAAAAATTAAATTCAATTACAAATCAAATTAATATAAATTTTAAAAATTGACAAAAGTAAAATTAAATACAGTTTAAAATTAAATTATATAAATATAATTTAAAAATAATTATTAAATTTTAGGATGAGAAAAATTTGGAGCGGAGATCACAATCTCCGTCCTCGTTCCAAATTCTAAATTGGAAAATATTTTTTTCCCTATCCTGACCTTTACGGAGGAAATTTTTAGTGATTTTCCTCCCCAATTGGGACGGTTCTACATCGGGGATGCGGATTTTTGGCCTCATGATCATCCATAAAAACGACAAAGATGTACGGTGACTATAAGTTGTAGAATTTGGTTCCGAGATGCCAACAGACACCTAACAAGGTGGATAAGGACATCTCTATACCTATCAAATTATCAAATTTCTAATTGCTCATTATATAGATTCTTAAAGCGGTGTTTATCAACCAATAATTTCAAAAAGATTTTGTTCTCTCCACTTTCTGCTTTCGGGACCTCATGTGTCATGTCTACTACTACTACTACTTTTTCTTTCTGAAGATTGAAAATATACCAAAATTTCACTTTTTTTTTTAATATTCTTTTAAATTTGACTTTCATTTTTCCATTTATTTACGAAATTGAAAATAACAAAATTTAGTATTCTTTTGCGCGCATGGAAACCCATAATTGTATGAATCCATTATGGAGCAAGTTCATGCCTAGATTCAAACCATCATGATATTTTCTTCAGAAGAAGAATATATTCCCATTATGGAGCAACCATATGAGAATTGAAAAAGTCATAGCAACGTCAAAATCTTGACCTAAAAAATTTATATTCTTGGAATGGTTATAAATAGAGAGTTGAAATAATAGTAATATGGGCATCTGTGGGTAGATGTTAATCAAAGAAGAAGAGGTGTCTGACATGAAAAGGAAGAGTGTTGTTTGATAGCCAAGGATGACTTGCCTGCTCCTATATCTAGCCATACATATTGATAGGGGTTGTAGCTAATTGCATATATATATTAATTATATATATGTAAATATAATTAATAATTAACCCTAATTAATGTATCTGGGCAGATGGTTTCAGGCAATTATCTTTGGCTAATTTGACAGGCTCTTATTCATCATGTTAGGAATTCTCTTCTTGTATATAAATAGATAAATAGAATCTCCAATCAAATTATAGATTTTGATACATGATGTTGAAGAGTAGGAAGATAAGTCTTACATGAGGATAAAAGTTATCGTTTGGTAACCAAGGATGACTTGCCCTTTTCAAATATATTTGTGGAGCCTCGAATTTTTAGAGCTTCTCTTTTTAGTTTCGGGCAGTCTCCTTGGCTATGCTGACGGATTCTTCTTTCTCATGCTAGGCTTTTTTTCTTCCTGTGCGATTGAAGTTTATTTCATAGGATAGGAACTAACTAACGAAGCCAAATTTAGATTATAGCGGAGTTGTTGAGGGGGTAGTAGATATACTTCTATCATGTTTCGGCATGTCATGAAAATGTACCCTAAGCTTGTCTCAAATTTATGCCATGTGTCGTCGAATTCCTTTGGTTTTCAATTTTATGCCCATTCCATATTTTATGTGGGATCTCAATTGTCGATCATTGAAATTCAAATAGAAAAAAAAATTTCTCATATTTGCTTATACTGTATTATTAAATTGGCTTACATTTATTTTTATCGTTATTATATTGATTTATGTTTATTAAAATATTATTTACTTTTTCCATTAAAATTAAGAACAAATGGGAGCTATTTTACATAAGTATTTTTTTAAAAAAATTAAAAATAATTTATATCATCTGTTTAGGAGCAAATATAATGCTATGAGACCATATGTCAATATGTGATATGTAGATAGAGTAGCCATTAAAATAACATCAGATAAGTGAAGCAATGTGTATGAAATTCACTCATTAATTAACTTAGTCAGTTATATATCGAATTAAGATTAAAAAACAAAGAAATATAGAAAGATCCTCTTCTATATTCAACATATATATATATGTGCGCCATTGCTGTCGCTTTCTAGCTTTTGTAGCCAAATATAGAGATTATATATTATGCAAACACTTTAATAATTAAAGCAAAACTGAATCTCATCACCGTTTGCAATAAGATTAGAATATACCACATTTTTATCCAATAACTGATATTTTCTTTAAGTGTATTGAATAAAATGGATTCAAACTCATAATACAGACATTCAAATCTCAATCAGAAAGAATAAAAATCGTTCTATTAGTGGGAAGGGCATTGAATAAAAATCGTTCTATTAGTGGGAAGGGCATTGACTTGGGTTCTACTGAAAGATGGATTGATTCTATGATCGAAATCGTGAGTTATTGAACCCAACTTGATTGCTAGATAGATGACCTTATCCATCTTGAAAGGTTTTTATTGAATAAATAAGTAAATTAATAGTTAAGCAATCATACGAAGGCAAAGAGAATATATCCCATTTTGGGTTGGGATTATATATACACACACACACACTACACGAATGATTTCTCTCTAAGAAAAGCTACATGGATATAATCTTTATACATTATGTATTTTTTTTCTTAATACTTGTCAAATATGTCCACATAATAGTAGTTTTTATGTTTTTGAAAAAATGAAACCTGTTCTGAAGAAATGGATGAAAAAAACTGAAAAAAGTTTTTGATTTTTAATAAACTAAAAATATATAAGTTTAGACCCATCTCTCTCTTTCTATATAAGGCTTAGCTTATTTAAAAATTGTCTAAAAATGCATTTTTAGTACTAAAGTGCTAACCTGGCAATAGTAATTAATGTCATAGAGAAAGATTTTGCATTTGCAGAATTACTGCTAGTCACATCAGCCCCCCACTCGAGAGGTTAATTTCACTAACAATCACGGAAGTGGTTCAAAGCTAATCACATATATAAATTATCTTGCAACAAAATTAATTCAACTTTTAATTATTATTATTATTATTATTTTCTTTTTTGGAAAAATCACTTTTGATTTTCAGTTAAACTTTAAGGTTTTTGAAAATTAGATTCTCATCCTATTTTTTTTTTCACTTTGAGTTCTCGATCTTTTATTTGCTGAAACATTAGGTCTTAAAAGGATAAAAAGAAGTATTTGATATGCATCGTTAAAAATTTGACACTATTAATTTTTGAATTTTTAATCGATATAAAATTCCAGCGTGTTATTATATTTTTCCATCTTATAATATTAAAATGAAAAAAAAAATGGAAAAATAGACGTATTTTGCATTAAAAAAAAAGATGTTAAAGAGAGATGATTAATTTTGTCCTTAAACTTTCAGAAAATATTTCTCATTTTTAATAAAAGTTAATCCAAATCGGTAATTAGCAGCTTTTCGCTGCATCAGAACTTTGGACGATATATATATATATATATATATATATATATATATATATATATTTAATTAGACAATCATTCACTAGTTTCTGAAAATTTTGGACTATTTATTTCGATTTGAAGATAATTTTTAGCAAGATACTGTTTTGAGGGAATTTTCTTTTATTATTTTTTAATAGAAAGGAGTAGAAAGTGAGGGCTCAAATTTGAAACCAGTCAAAATATTGAATGGATAAAAATATAATTAGGATAAGAGTTATATTTGCCCCTTAATTTTGCAAAATGATACAGATTTGCTGTTGAACTTTTTGCGGTTGAATAATGCCCCTGTTATCACTGAATTGACTCACATTTGTCATTATTTACATGGGCAAAAAAAATATAAACAATTTTTTAACAGCAAATAAGAGCAAATGTGTACCAATTTTTTAACTACATAAATAAATGTGAATTAATTTCGTAATAACAGAGCAAATATGAGACAATTAGATAAAACAGTGGCATTTTGGAATCAAAATATAATTCAATGGCAAATCTGTACTATTTTGCATACTAATACGGCAAATTTGGCCCTTTTTTACTAAATTCATTATAGACCCCAAATATTAGATCAATTGTTTTCGTTTCTTATTCATACCTTTCCATAAAATTCTGAATTAGCCAAATAAAGCAGTGACTTATTTAGCATAATTATGTGTATATAATAATCACAGCAACATCAAAAAAGGAAATAGAGAGATAGAGAGGAAAAATAAATAGAAAGAACGAAGACAGGAAAAAGAAAGATGTTAGTAACGTTGTTTTTGGGGATTTTGATGATTAAGATGGTTAAATGTCAGGATGATGCCCTGCAGGTAATCAAATGTTATGAAGATTGCAGCAAGAATTGCCCCAGCAGCGACAAAACATTTTGCGAAACAGATTTTTGCCAGAGACAATGTGGAGTTCCCTCCACTTTCGATTATAAATGTTATAATTCTTGCTTCGTAAATTTGTTCGTCAAGATGCAGAATAAAGCAGAACGTGAAAATTATTGCATGAAAAAATGTGGCCTTTTCTGAACATACTATTTCTCCACTATCATTAATTGACCTTAATTATTGCTTGTGTCTAATTTATTTTCTGTTTACTTTTTCTTTGTACATTTTTGTTTTGAAAAAATTCTGTATTCAGTAGTAATTATGATCAAATAACTACTAGAAATCTTGTTTCAAGATTGTAGTTGTGACGATACAATATTATCCGAGTTGTCACATAATACAATTCATCAAAAATTATAGGTTTTAGTTGTTACTCAAGAGCAATTTGATTTTTTTTTTATTATGTTTTCTTCTATAAACGCAACTGAAGTTGATAAAAATGTATCCATTACTCTCTTTCAACACCACCGCTATATATGATTTAAATTTGGCTTCTTTAGTTCCCATCGTATGAAATAAACTTCAGTAGCACAAGAAGAGAAAAAGCCTAGCATGAAAGAGAAGAGTCCGTCGGTATAGCCAAGGAGACTGCCTGAAACTGAAAAGAGAAGCCTTAAAAATTTGAAACTTCACAAAATATTTGGGACGGGCAAGTCATCCTTGGCTACCAAACAATACTTTCGCCCTCATGTAAGACTTCTCTTCCTATTCTTCAACATCATATATCAAAATCTATACTTTGATTGGAGATTCTACTTATCTACTCATATACAAGAAGAGAATGCCTAACATGATAAATAAGAGCCTGTCAAATTAGCCAAAGATGACTGCCTGAAACCATCTGCCTAGCTACATTAATTAGGGTTAATTATTAATTATATTTACATATATATAATTAATATATATGCAATTAGCTACAACCCCAATCAATATATATGGCTAGATACAGGAGCAGGCAAGTCATCCTTGGCTATCAAACAACGCTCTTCCTTTTCATGCTAGACACCTCTTCTTCTTTGATTAATTAACATCTACCCACAGATGCCCATATTACTATTATTTCACCTCTATTTATAACCATTCCAAGAATATAAATTTTTTAGGTCAAGATTTTGACGTTGCTTTGACTTTTTCAATTCTCATATAGTTGCTCCATAATGGGAATATATTCTTCTTCTGAAGAAAATCCCATGATGGTTTGACTCTAGGCATGAACTTGCCCCATAGTGGATTTATATAACTATGCATGCACGCAAAAGAATATTAAATTTTGTTATTAAAAATTTCCTAAATAAATGGAAAAATGAAAGTCAAATTTAAAAGAATATTGAAAAAGAAGGTGAAATTTTGGTATATTTTCCATCTTCAGAAAGAAAAAGAAAAAGTAGTAGACATGACACATGAGGTCCCGAAAGCTGCCGAAAGTCTAAGAGAGAACAAAATCTTTCCAAAAATATTGATTGATAAACACTGCTATAAGAATATATATAATGAATCATTAGAAATTAGAAATTTGATAATAGATAGATATAGAGATGTCCTTATCCACCTTGATAGGTTTCCGTTGACATCTCGGAACCAAATTCTACAACTTACAGTCAACTTGTAGAGTAAGAATTATATTCTTAATAAGAAATCAGAAACATGAATTGCAGTTATGATCTAACATTGTGCAACAAACTCAGCATTGTAACGATTACTGCACAAGTAGAGGTTGAAAAGTATTTGTTGTATATTCTGCTTTAACGTGTACAGCAATATATATGGAGATATACAAAGGTAAACTAAGAAGAAGTGGAGTTCAACTAAAATACAAAATACAATTAACAAAAAACAGAGTATTTGTTTAACTCTTAATTAATAACATGAGCTATCAATGTTATCTAACACTCCCTGCAAGTCCTTGGCTGAAGACAATGGCAACTGGTCACGAAGTAGTGAAAAACTGTTGTTGGACGAGGGCTTGGTAAAGATTTTTGCAAGCTGATCATGAGTGTTGAGAAATTGGACACAGAGAGAACCATTTACCACCTGTTTGCAAATAAAATAATAATCTAATTCAATGTGCTTTGTACGAGCATGCATAACTGGATTGGAGGATAAATAAATGGCACCAATATTGTCACACCATAAAGTAGCAGCAGACATAGGAAAACCGAGCTCTTGAAGGAGAGATTTGAGCCAAAGAAATTCAAATGTAGAATTGGCAATGGCTTTGTATTTACTCTCAGTGGATGAATGAGCTACAGTGGGCTGCTTCTTTGCTAACCATGAAATTAAACAAGGTCCAAGGAAATGCAAAGCCATTGGTGGAATGTCGATCGTCAGGATCACCTCCCCAGTCACTATTAGCAAACCAATGAAAATCCAGCGAGAATTTGGAAGAAAGAAACAACCCAAGTGAGAAAGATCCTTTGAGATACCAAAGCAACCTCTTTAATGTCTTCTAGTGAACATCAGTGGGTGATTGCATAAATTGACAACGTTTGTAACACTATAGGAGATGTATGGACGAGTCAATGTGACATGTTGTAGCACCCCAATCAATTTTCAGTACAGAGTAGGGTCCAAAAAGGAACTTTCCAAGTTCTTTGATAGTGGTGGTGAGGCAGACATTGGTGTAATGCAAGAATTGGCTTCATCAAGTCTCACCTTGTGAATGATATCTTGAATATACTTGAATTGAGAGAGCAATATTACATCAGAGGAATGGGACACCTCTATACCAATAAAGTAATGTAAGTCACCGAGATTCTTGATAGGAAACTCCTTGAGCAAAACAGTGTCGCTACAAAAAAAAAAATTAGCGACGGATTTTACCGACGGCATCCAACAGAAACGACCTTACCGACGGAATGAATCCGTCTCTTGAACATGTGCAGGTACCAATTTACTGGCGAAATAATACCGACGGATATATTAAAAAATTTCCGTCGGTAGCTTTATTAAAAATCCGTCGGGTTTCATCTAGTTGACCATATACCGACGAAAAATTTCGTCGGTAAACCTTCGGTAAATTTAATAAATAAATTATTAATTTATTTTAATATAAATAGCACGGTAATTTTGTCCGCAAATATATTTAATATAAATATTAAAATTATTAAAATGACAGCGACGGAGTTTTCCGTCAGTAACATAAATTTTTCTATTTATTTTTTTAATTTCCTGTTTGCAAATCCCAAATTGAACACAATAAACTCAATAAAAAAAGTGTAAAATTTTAATTGAAAATATATATTATAATTCAAAATCAATATATACATTCTAATTTTTGTACGAGCAATATCAATACAAGTCCGTATATATTGTTCACAATGTTTTGCATTATTATATATAAAATTATCTAAAATTATATTTATACAAGTATTGTGTAAATCACAATATCAAAAATAAAAAACCTATCTAAACAGCAACATGGGCAAAAGATTGAGAAAAATAGTAAGTGAATAGTTTTTTTTACTACTAAACAGAAAGTTGTCATCATGTACCAGATAATTCTATAGCATCGAGATTTTCAGTGGAGTCGAGGATCCATTCAGAGCTCCATGATGGAGCCAAATCAACCTCCTGCTACACCACCTCAATTTTTTGCCACTCCACCCACCTCTCTGCCGGTCCATCAGCTTCAAGCATTCTCACAACTTCTGACATCTTAAGCCGCTCCACCGGAGAGCTTTGGGTGCACAGCAATGCTACTTGGATCAGCTACTCTACTTTAATTCAGTATCAACATACATGTTCTGCAGGTCTGGATCAACCAACATTCTCTAATTTATCCAAAGACAAATATCTTCAAGCAAAAAGCTACTAATCAAGAAAATAAGAGCAAACCAACAAGGAGCCACATTCACAAAAGAACAATGAATTACTAGATTTGAAATTTATAACTAATCATCGCATAGCAGCTAAAAGTTGAAAGAATCAGAACCAGAATTAATTGAACAATGACTGAAATGCTTTTGTCAGCCTAATATGCTTTTGTCAACCACGCTTTTGAAAACAACAAACTGAATTATCACTTTTGTCTGCAGGAGAAGCCAACTATGCAACTGGAGGCCATTTTTGAATAGAAAGTGAAAACAACATTAGAGAAGCAGTCATTACTCCAGATCAGCAGTACGTGTTGTAAGCAGAAAAAGCATTTCCAAGCCAAGAGAAGAGGCTTTCTTCTCAATGAAATATGCAAATATCTTATCACAGTCACTGCACCATAAATAAGACGTTGGTAATTCCACACATTGAAAGATAGAGAAATATTTGGAGCAAAGAGCATAATACAGGTTCAATTCATTTAATTCTCTACTAAATTATTCATGATTTGGTTCTCATTATTCTTCATCTACTTGCAAATCTTTATTGAATATAATTTAATCAAAAAACTATGATTCCAACACTTAGACTTCAAATTTTCTAATCAAGTATGGCCAAGATCATTTGGCAAAGCACAAAAGCAAGAATCTGAATAAAATGATTATAATGTATTGATCAAAGAACATTTATGGCTTGCTTTGTGAGTTGACAGAAAGAATATATCTGGATCATCATAAAATGCATCATTTGTCCCATTCCCATGGTGAACGTCGAAGTCAATAATAAAGACTCTTTTCAGTCCATGCACACGTTGAGCATAGTGAGTTGCAATGGCCCCATTCCCGAAATCACAGAAGCCCATAGGCCCTTTTGGTATTGCATGATGCCCTGGTGGTCTTATTAAAGCAAAACCCATTAGGTGAATGGTTATCTTTTGATGTTGTAACCTGAGATGAGATTAGATTTTAGTTGATAACTTCTGTAAAATCAAATCTATTTCAAAGCAAACAAAGAGAAATAGCGTTATTCAAGAGTTTTCAATTTCTTTTCTTAAATAAAGAATGTTTTTAACTGTAAAATGAGATACTTTTTGAACCTTATAGTAAAATGAAATATTAAGGAAATATAATAAAGAGACTAATGCAAGCTATTATTCAAGAATTAAATAACGATTTTAACCAGTAAAATGAAATATTAGCCTGCAGAAAAGAAAATTGTAATAGCCAAATGCATCACCATTGAATCAACCAAGGCCAGTCCTGCTCCAGCTGCCACAAGCGACTCCTGGAATGTCTGCATTATTAATATTTTCATTAGGAGCAGAATGGAGAACCTTTAGCTTTCATATAGAGCCACCAAATCCAAATGTCAATAACAGATTAAGAAATATACATCCAGTCATTAATATGGATATCAGACATTTAAAATAGTAATAGTAACAAAAAGACTACAGCTTGTTTATGTTTCATTAACTGAAGCCTTTCACTTCATCATACTCTTGTATTTTTTTTGGGAGAGCGGGAAGAGAAAGTATAGAATCTCAACTATGGTAATCTGCACATCCATAACCTAAAGAACAAAAATTAAATGACTTAATTCCTGAAGTAATGCACTCAAATTGGCAGTAGGATACGTTGGCCCCGTTCCAGCTGACACCATTTGCTTTATGCAAGTCCCTTTATAATTGATTACTTGATCAATCCATACTTAGAATCTTTGATTTTATCTTGCCTCTAGAATCCATTTCTGCAGAGGGACAAGTAAAGACCATACATAAATTATTCTTCCTTAAATGCATGTTAGGATGGTAATACAGCACATGTGCAGTCAACCACATTTTAGGGTATTCAAAATCAATGTTGGAGACACAATTAAACAAAGATCATAGCCATAGTGTGTACCTAAATGCTAAATCACACCAAACAACCAAAAGAATTGGATGTAATGACCTGAAAAATTGATTTCATTTCTGGTAGTGCATAAATCTATGCAACTATTTCAGATGGCAGAGCTCTACATCTGTGATAATGAACTGGCACTTGCAGGCATGTATTCTTTTGCTTCACAAAAACATGTTCATATCATTCAGATTTGGAACACAATACATGTAAAGAAAGTCTAGGAGGAAGTAGACACTAGAATAGAAATTCATTAACTAAAGTTTAATTTGCAAGTCTCATTAGTCCAAATAAAAATTAAAACATGTAGTTAGCCATGCAAATATAGAATTAATTTAATATATGTTTTGACTAAGATAAGTATGCCAACTAAATGCCAGATAAATCTTAATCAATTGGAATTTAAGAAACATAAATGGAATTTGTCAAATTCAGTAGTCCATTTTGTCCACTTATCAACAGTGCAAAACAAATATGTAAAATGATTTAAAAAAACTTTATCACCACAATAACTACAGCTACTACCTAATTAATGATAAACACTAGTACCTAGAGATCCATCGATGTTAACTGGAAGAGAAAACCATTACTTTTAATGTAAAACAGCAAAAATTTCAAATGTGATTAACTAGAAGTAAAAAGAAAGAAAAAGCCTCTTATTCCTGTTCTTTTTCTTCAGAATCAAGGCTTGATCCTCCAACTGGGCAGTACTGATTTACATCGTCGAACTCCCTTGTTACCATTGCTTACTTGATATTCATGCAATCCAAACCAAATGAATCCACCAAAAACCACCCAAACACAGATTGATTTTTTATTTTTATTTTTATCCAAAATTGGTCTAATGAAACTGACATTGTTTCTATATTTCCAATTAATTATCCATAGCTGATTTACATATTTTCCTATTTATTAAACAAATTAAGGCTCTATACATACAAAGCTTCCTATTGCTTTTAGAATCCTAAAAGGTTGCATTCAATTCTTATTGTTAATGTTCCAAAGTTTACTTTGTAGAAGTATCTCTTAAATTACATAATTAAAACTGCTGATTATGAGAGAAATATGCAGCAGACCAAAAACAGAAAAGGTCGACATAAACAACTGGAAAGCAAGTTCAAAATATATGAAAATTGAAATACAAGGAAAATTAATTCTAAGCATTTACTGAAGATTCATTCTTTTAGCAAAACCTTCACAATATTTGTAACAAGTGAAGCATCTTACAAATTTGGTGAGAAAGAAAAAAAAAAACCACAAAAGATCCTGAAATAAGTGCATCAAACACGCTCAAAAGCCTCGGCATATCAAAGGAAATATAAGATAAAAAAAAGTAATAGCATATAAAAGAGGAAACTTACAAACTGGTGATTGAAACCATCGTGGAGAATCTTAGAGAACTGATGGCACTGAAAATGGTTCCAGAAAGAACCGGAAGTAACAAAAAAAAAATGGAAAGTACAGAGAGCCCTTTTGAGATATTCTCAGATGGGTTTCCAAAAAAAAAACCCAAAAGTATCAAATTATATTTGAATAAATATTTTATACTTGATAAAAAAAAATTGTAGTCAATTTGAATCAATATGTTAAAACAGATTTATATTTTCTGAGCAATAACAATAATTATAATGCAAAAACAAGTTTAAACATCTTTTTCTTAAACGATTAATGGAAATATTAACACTACTATCTATTGAAAACAAACAGAGAAGAAATTAGAATTGAGGAATGATTTTTACCTCTTTAGAAGATTCAATATCTTCTTTACCTTGTTGAGTACTTGCATTAATCCTCCTAAGGTTCAACTGTTGAACCTTACCTGATGAAGGACCTTCGACTTCAGTCTTCACTCCTTTCGTCGGCGATTAACGGAGAAGATGAGGTGGCGAGAGGGCAAAGGCGATAGATTTGATGAACTCGACGGTGGCGAGAGGGCAAAGGCTTTCTTTTCTATCCATAGCTTCCTCATTATTCGTCCATACAAATTCCTTCAATCATTTCTTAGCTAGAGAAGAACTCCATGTATTTACTCATGGATTAAGCTAATAATAGAGCATCACATGAAAAAAAAAAATGATTCTGATGTCTTATAAAAAAAAAAATTCTTGCTCTACAAACATAAATAAATGACATATATAAATTATTGTGAAATCAATCGCCAACGTTTTGCACTCTATTTGAACTAAATTTAATATAGTTCAATTTGGATGTAACGGCACTCCCTCTGATGATCAAATCCGATGGTTCCACCGAGTATTAAATTATATATAAGAACATTTTAAAGCTATACAACTTATATCAACCTAGCGTTGTGCCCGAAACAAGGGGTTAAGAGGATTGATGGAAATTAAAGTGAGTGAGGTCTATATATAAGGAAGCTATGAGCAATGTGCATCACTTTTACACCAAAGGTAATTTCCACGGTTAAAAATATCAATTAAGCTACCTGTTAATTCTGCGTCCTTATTAACTCAAACTAAACTATCTTGAAAGTCATAAAGCTGATACCACTAAACTCTGCTGCAAAATATATCCTACGTACAGCAGGAAAATACTAAAAAAAAATAGAAAGGAGAAATAAAAAAAATTCTTTAGATTAGGCCTTGTTTGAATGGGATCATTGGTCATGGTATGGTAATAAGAGAGTCAATTTTACTCATGGTCATTAGACTTACGCTTAATCGTTTAAAAGTAATTGACTTATTTTTCATGATAATATTACTAAACTTGTTATATTTTTTCAGAAAAATCATATAGATCGAATTTTTGACAATAATTCTTATCGAAATGCCTGGACACACATGGCATGACATGTCAGCAGTCACATTACAAGAAGATGTCATATCACACGATATGTCAGCACGTCACGTCATATACATGAATAAATGTGACCTCTTCCGATGATGTGCCTGTTGACATATCGTGCCATATATATTCAGACATATAACGTAACATGTCACGTCAATATTTCAGCAAGGATTATTGCCGAAAATCGATCAATATAACTTTTCTATAAAAATATGATAAGTTCAGTGATATTTAAGTCACGAAAAATAAGTTAGTTACTTTTGAGCAAATAGACGTAAGTCTAGCAATCATGGATGAAATGGTACCATTCATGTTTGGTAAGATGATATGTTACAGTATATTTAATAAATTTTTATAAGGAGGAAAAAGTCAAAAAAATAAAAATAATTTTCATAAAAGAAATATAAGATTAAGGTTATATTAGAATATGAAGGGGAGATATCAAAATTAATTAAACAAACGTGGCAATGGAAAAGAAATATAGACAACCACGCAAAACTACCAATTTGGTGGTTTAAAAATTAAATAAAAGTAAACAATAGGATAACCAAATCATATCCATGGATTTGAAATATTCCCAAATAATCATATAACTTATACCATACCATTCATAACTATGATCCAAACAAGGGTTGATGTGGAGGACATTGACTTGAAGGGGTCTCCTGAAGTGGATTGACCGTACTACAATATTAGAGTCAATAGTAATTGACGCTCCCTCCTCCCCAAAAAAATATATAATATGATTTAAAAAATCGTTAAATTCAACTAATACAGTTATTTAAAGATCTTATTTGCCATCTGAAAAAGGCTAGTGACTAGGAAATGGAGGGCATATGTATCTGGTAATTGATATATGGATGACCTTATCCATCTTGAAAGTTCATTTTCTGTTGACTTCTACAATGGAATTCTGCACTTTAATTAGTAGTCACCCGATAAAAAGTACAAGATCTCATCATATTTATGCACATCTTTTTATGTAATTTTAGTCAGTTTTTAATAAATTCCATGTGTTTTTAGTTTAAATTATGTTTTAAACGTTGGATGCATTCATTTGTATGATTTTGTTACATTCTTATGTGTTTTATGATGAATTTGGAGTCAAGTTTCACTTAAGGGTAAAAGCTGCAGAGAGAAATGAAGTTTTGACCAAGCAAAGAAGCTCAAGCTTGTGACGAAGAGTGTGGTCTTGCTGCGACCAGTGGAAGAGCTGATGAAGTGAAGCTTGGAGGCCTGAAGAAGCAAAATGACCTTGTCCATTAAAATACACTCATATTTCCATTTGGAGACCATTTTTGAACCCTAAAAACACTGGAGAAATTAGAGTGGATTAGCTTCAATTTAGTGTGTTTGAGCGATTCTTTCGTTGATTCATTTAATTTAGCTTGAGCAGTCCCTGCAAATTCCAGTGTATGAGATCAGAACTCGGTTAATTATCTAATTGCCATCAGAATAGGCCAAAGAATCACTTACCTTAACTGCTCTTTTGGGTAGCCAGAATATAACTCTTGAGACTTCTCATTCATTGGCTGGAGATGGAACTAGTAACTTGCTCAACCTGCTTTGTTTTTGAGAAATTGCTTTGTTTAGCAAGTATTTAATATTCTTGATTCTGCACTTCCACATTAAAAGGTATGTGGATCGTTAGAGAGTAGATTACATCTCATCAGATTCAGCCTTTTTTCATTATAAATTTCATTCACAATAAATTTTTTTTTTTTTGTCTCTCGATTTCATGTTTGTGTTTTTTGTGCTGGCTGTTTCTTCCATTTCTTGTTCTTCCTTCGTTTCTGAGGTGGGGGTTTTACCTTTTTGGCTCTTAATAATTAAATATATTTCTGTTTGTTCTATATTTAACCCCGGTAATTTAATTAGAATTAGTGGAGTTGAATCTTGATTTTTCCCCTTCTCATTTTGATTGTGTTTATTGTTGTTTTCTATCTTACACTTGAACCCTCTTCTTCAATTCTCTTGCTGCTAATGTATTAATTAGTAAATGTAGTTAGTTTATAAGTAAATTTTTTGGTAGATGGCTGTGTTTTGGATTGAAAAAGATTGGAAATTGCTGTGTTGAGTTTTACAGATTGTGTGTTTGTTGTTATGCTTGGTTGAAATTCATGTCTATTGCTTATTGTTTTTCCACCTGAGAAGGGTAGAATTCCTTGACAGAATTGTTTGAAATTCATGGTGCTGCAGCTGCTGTGTCTCGTCTTTTCCTTTTAATTGTTGTTTGGTTATGTAATGTTAATCAATTAATTTGGTCTTTTCTCTTAATTAAGCCTTTATTTATAAGCTTGACATTTTAGATCCACTGAATTTGTTTTCTCTTTTCCCCTGAATTTTCTTAATGAACTTTTAAGTGTATGCAAGTTTTTGAAAATAACCAAAGAGCATGACAGATTATTAAACCATGATGGACCTGGTTTATCTAATTATAATTAGCAATAATAATACTTGATTACTGGCATAATTAAGGTAGTTTCAGCAAAACAAAAAATTTTGGATAATTCTAGTAAAAAAGAAATTGCTAACTGATTCTTTTTATTGGAATGATGGCATCATTAACTGAGTTCAATACACCACAGGAAAATACCCGTTTGCTTTTACGGCTTGTTTGCTCTGCTATTCTTTTTTCTTCTAAATTCATATTTAAGGAAAAAAAAAAAAAAACAGAGAAAGAGAGAGAGAGAAACCTTGAATAATTACGATGATATGACTAAGATGAACTAATTGGCAATTATTGGACATAAAGAGAGATCAATATGTTAGCACAATATCTCAGTTTCTAATAATTGGAAAGTGATGCAAGATCAATTAAATTTTTCATGCTCGCTTTAATGGGAGCTACTTCAGTTTTATTTACATCAGATGAGTAGATAAATTACTTACATCAGCATAGGCTAAATGATATATGATATAGTGGAACTGTTGGCTGACAAAAGATAGGGATCACAGTAGTTAGTGAATTACAGGATTGATGCCAATAAATTGCTCTCACAAAAGATTGATAAAATATTTTTCCATTTATATAATTAAGAACTTAATTATACTTAATATATTTAGTATATATTACTTATTATTATAAAATTTAATATAAATAGTAATTACAAATATTAGTATGTAACTATATATTATTATAGTTATTATAAAAATCGAGTGGATTGCTAAAAATAGAACGTATTATTATAATCATGTCATTTATTGAAATGTTGCTTTTTTGTTCCCTTTGGCATTTGATGGTCCACTTTGTTGTTTGTCTTTATTTAAATTATCTGCGTATTGATCTTTATTATAATTTATTTATTAATTACGTCCAATGCTTCTCATTTTTTTTTTTATTATTTGAGTAGATATGGATCAAAGAAATGTTATGTTTTACATAATAATAAGGATATGGCATTTGCACATGAATGGTTGCTATTGATGATGATGATTCATATGGAAAATATGAAGAAAAGGCAAATTAGGAAGAGGAAAATGCTTAGATAAAAGCATTGATAGTGATCAAGTTCGTTTTACTTATGTGAATAGCATAATTACCAACAATGACTTATATTATATTAATCAATTAAGAATGGATATAAGAACATTTCGAATTTTATGTGTCTTTTTTTGAACTTATAGATTGATTAAAGACGAAGGGCTAGTACAATTAAAGAAGAAAGCATATATGTTTTTCATATTCTTGCTCACCACATGAAAAATCGTACAATTATCTCTAGATTTTGAGATCAGATGAAATTATTAGTAGATATTTTAATTGTATTTTATATAGAGTTTTACGACTACAAGGCATTTTGCTTCATGTTCCAGAGCCTATCCAAGACAATTGTACTAATGATAAGTGAAAATGATTTAAGGTTAGTTAATAAAAATTAACTACATAGATTAATTTATAATTCTAGACTTTTTTTTTATCATCACTAATAGTTGGCACGTATTTGTTGATTGTTCGATATAAAAAAAAAGTAGAATTGTTTAGGAGCATTGGATGGAACTTATATTAAGGTTTGCATGGTCGAAAGTGACAAACCTAGATATCGTACTAGAAAAGGGAAGATTGAAACTAATATTCCCGTTGTTTGTTCACGTGATGTGAAATTTATATTTGTTTTACCTGGCTGGGAAGGATCTGCATCTGATTCTAGAGTGCTTCTAGATACATTAAATAGACAAAATGAATTTAAGATTCCTACAGCTAAATAAAAATCCATATTTAAATTATATTAAATATATATTAAGAAAAAATTTTATATAACTATATCTTTTTATTATTTAGGAAACCATTATCTTGTTGATGGTGAGTACACAAATAGAGAGGGATTTCTTGCACCGTATAGGGGTACCCGTTATCATTGATTGAAGTGGAGAAAATGAAGTCAACCTGCTAATTAATAAGGATATTTTAATACGAAACGTGTCTCAACCAAAAATGTAATAAAAAGATATTTTGGCTTGCTTAAGATGCGGTGGACTATATTAAGAAGTTCATCTTTTTATCCTATTAAGATACAATATTGAATCATTACTGCTTGTTGCTTGTTGCACAACCTTATTAGAGGTGAAATGAATATTGATCCATTAGAGCAAACAATAGAAAATTTAGATAATGGTGAAGAAAATCATGAGATTGATTTCTTAAGTAGAGCTGAATCATCTCATCAATGGATTGCTTGAAAGACTCATTTAGCTATGAAAATGTATGATGAGTGGAGAGCACCCAACAACATTAGTGGTGTTTCATAAATTTATTACTTTGATTCACATACTACCGTTAAGGAATTTTGATGATTAGATTATATATTTTTATTGAATGGATTATGTTTCTATTATGTATTTATATTATAATATTTTACTCTTAGTCCTCTTTGTGCATGCATTATATATGAATAATATTTTATATATTTAAAATTGTCATTTAGGAATGGATATTGGACAAAATTCTCAATCTAAAGAAACGAGATGAACGTGGAATAAAAATGAAGAAAAATCACCATTAAAAATTCTTGAATAAATAGTTGATAATGGTGGTAAATATGAAAATGATACCTTCAAATTTGGAACCTTGAAAGCCACTAAAAAATGATGCAAGAGTTACATCCAAATTGTGGATTAAAAGTGAATCACCATATAGATTCAAAAATGAGAAAGTGAAAAAAAAAATTATGCAACAGTCTATAACATGATGAATAAGAGTGATTTTGCTTGAACTGACGTAACTAAATGTATTGAGGTTGATAGCAATGAGGCATGACAAGCTTATATTCAGATTTAAACTTTATCATTCGTGTATTTAATTTTTTTTTATAGAACTTAAATCTAATTTATTATACTTTTTTATATTTTTGTAGCATAATACTGATGCAGTGGGATAAAGAGGAAATCACTTTCCTATATTTGATCGTCTTGCTAATATATTTGGGAAAGATAGAGCAACTGGTAAAGGAGTAGAAACATCAGTTGATATGGCAAATACAGTTGATCTTGAAGATAAAAATTTAGGTAATATTAATGACGATAGTATACAAGGGATTGATATTAAGGAGACTTTACCAATGTCAACTCCAAATGTATCTATCAATACATCTCAAACTGGAAAGAGAAAGAAAAATAAGGTAGGTGATGAATCTAATGCCAATAGTCTGGAATTATTTAGAGAAATGTTCAAAGAAAGTGTTGATCAAATTGCTACTATTACTGAAAAATCTGTTAGAACAAACAATGACCGTTCAATGCCAATGAGCTGAAGGCAATGGATCTTTCTCCTGAAGGTGATCTTGACATTTTTCACGCAATAATAGATAAATATTAGCATGTTGCATCATTCAGGTCACTAAAACTCAAAATTAGGGAGATATTTGTTCAAAATTATTTAGACAAATAAATGGTGATTAAGAGATTATTCAATGCATTAGTTATGTTTTTAATTAGGTTACATCTTTCACAAAAATATATAAACTTTTTGTATTCGTTGATTATTTGGATTATTTCTAAAATAATAATGATGAAGTTTATTTATTTTGATTTATTATTAGACTATGTATAAAATTATTAATAGTAGCACATTTGTTAATATATTTTAGCTATATAATTAAATGCTATTAATTAAATTTTTTGTTTGATTGTTAATTTATCTACTAATATACATTTGTATTTCAAAAAATATGTACTTTTTAAGAAAAAAATATTGATTAATGTACAAAAATTTGTAATTTATAAGTAATACTTTTGCATAAATTAGTAACATTAAAAATAATTTAATTTTACATAATTTTTAATTTCTTAAAAAAATAATATAATACAATATTATGCATCAAAATACAGTATAAAATATTATAAATTAATACAATTTTGTATCAAATATAATATAATATAATATAATATAATATAATATAATATAATATAATATAATATAATATAATATAATATTGCTAATATTGTATAGGTTAATACCATTTAGTGAACCAAACGTAGATTAGCTTCAATTTAGCATGTTTGAGCGATTCTTAGGTTGATTCGTTGAACTTTTCATCAATTCTTGGAAGATTTGCTGGAATGAAGCAAGAGAGAGCATATTTCTCGCGACGAAAAGCTTATCCACCACCCTCAAAAGGATCATGTGTATCCGTTAATTGATATACAGCTGATTCTTATCCATCTTGAAAGGTTTCTGTTGACTTCTAAAACGGAATTCGACACTTCAAAATTCGTAGTCACCCCATACCTTTTTTTTTTTCAGATTTTGTTCTTATTTGCTTTTTATTTACAGTCAAAAATCATGTAAACACATACACAAACTGTTGCTTTTTCCCTTAATCCTATAATATCTAGACTTTATGTACCAGTTTATCTTCATCTTGCCACTCTGATCTATATTCGAGAAAATGCTATTATGGGCTGGGTTGGAAATTCATTGGAAGAGCTACCATAGTGATAACTAATAAGAAGAATAAACAAGAACCCGAATATTAAATAAGTAAATGAAACACATTAATCGATTATTCTCCTATTTTCATCTCAACTACTGATTATAGCTAGCTAATTTTCTAAGCAATATATTCAATTCATCTCAAACTAGAAACCCTCAATTTCTCTTCAGGATTCCAAATTAGACTTAATAAATGTAAACCTGTACATAACTCGTTTTGCATTATACCTGTTTATCTGTACTTGTATATACACTCAAGTCTATAAACAGAGTTTAGGCTTGCTATTGATTTTAGAGACCCTAAATCATTCTGAACTCTCCCTAGATGGGTCGTGACAAACTTGGTATTGAAAATTAAAAAAATTATAAGGTGGCAAACAGAACATATTCCATTATGGGTATAGCTGACCTTGGTCATCTAGATAGGGCATATTGGTTATGGAGAGCCATACACATTATCAGCAGAGACATGAATCTCATCTTTACATATATTATATTCCTTTTAAAATACTATAAATATAGATGTTGTCTTAGCACAAAGTATACATCCACAAATCAAAATGAGTATGGATTTGAGAAATAGGAAGAATGGTCTAGCATGAAGATAAGAGTCTTTTTTGGTAGCCAAGGATGACTTGCCTGCTCCTCCTCAATTTGTGATTCTGTACATATTTTCAATTTACATATAAAGAAAACCAATGTGTAGGTTTCAGGCAGTCGCCTTGGCTAATCAGAAAAGCTCTTCTTTATCATGCTAGGCCATCCCTTCCGAAGAGCCTACAGAAATTATATCAATTTCATCATTTCAATTTGAAAGCATGAATATATTCAAAAAGAGGGAGAAGAAGTCTAACATGAAGCTAAGAGTGTTGTTTGTTAGCCAAGGATGACTTGCCCGATTCACTTAACTAAGAGGTATCAAGGGTAAATTATATATGTTAATTAACCTCTTCGCCTCTGTATCTGATTTTCGGGCAGCCTCCTTGGCTATTCAGACAGCCTCTTCTCTTTCATGTCAGCCTTTCTTTTCTATTCAGCTACCTGATAATAGTTCAGCAGATCAATGGTTCATTCTTCATGTTTTCTTTGAAAGAGGTAAATTTTGCAATTAAAAGAATGTAGCTTACCTTCCAAATTTGTATGACAGAAAACCTTCTTTTTTTGGTGAATAAATATAGAGTAAAAACTAATTCTAAATGTAAAATCAATCACCTATTTTTCATTTTTCATTTACACTAAATGTGTTCGAATATATAGGGTGGAACAGCTCAATCCCCCTGATCAGATGCACATTTTTTTTATCAGACTTCACAAAATAGAAAACCAAGGTACACGCCAGGAGGTGGTGAGGTCACTATGATCAAACTATTTAACATTTTTAGCAGGCTTACTACCTGCCTATTCTAACATAAATTAGATGTTGAAAGTAACCCAAATTTTGATAAAAAGTACAGTAAGACAAATCTTTCCCCCCACCCCTCCAAAAAAAAAAACAAAAAGGTTTCAAGAGCTAATTTTGTATACAGACAATTACCTTTTATTTAAAGAAAAAAGGAAAATCATTGTTGCCACAATGTTTCAGCTACTCTTAAAAAACCTAGGGTCAGCACATGAAATGTAATTTCATGTTTTAAAATAGCCTAACTGCGGTCGACAATGACCTAAATATATGGGACTTTAGATGCCCAGACCAATGCATTTTTCAATTGTTACCCCAAGCTGTGTAGCAATAAACTACAGCCTTAAAATTGTTTTGTATATTCATTTTCTTTCATAAGTGTCCCCCGCATATGTACAAGGAGGGAGAGAGAGAGAGAGGTGGGTAGGCATGGAGGAAACCTTACAAGTAGCAGCAAAAGACATTAATTTATTGAAGACTCAAAGCAAATTACAGAAAATAATTAACCACCCAAACTCACTATATCTTCTGTGAAGTTGGCATTGCTAGAGAAACTCCACCAGCTGGTAAATCCTTCCATTGTTGAGTTATTGTCTTGATCTGGGTGTAAAAGTTCACTCCAGCCTTACCTGCAATTCAAAAAATTGTCTTGTTTAATGAACAAGAGTTTCGTATCTCCTTGTGCAATTATATACAAGGGTGAAAACAATTAGTAACCCATGCACACACAAAATCATGGGTAAAATACCATAGAAATTAAGGTCGCCAGCAAAAGATGCCTTGGAGCCAGTAAATGAGAAAAAGGGCAATGGAACTGGTATTGGAACATTGATGCCAACCTGAACCCAAAAGAGTGTGATTATATATAAACTTTACACAACAAATTATTGAAGCAGAAATTAACTCATCTTGTAAACTAAGGTTCAGACTTCAGATAAACTGCAAAAACCAAACAAGGCAACACATTTTTAAAGAAAAAAATATATTTCTAATTCATTATGGAAAAAAGAACTGCATGTTCCTTTTCTTTAGTACCACCCACCGATATCAACATAAATTGGGTAAGTGCCACTATTAAAAAAGTGGCTTCACATAACAAACAATTTAGACAGTTGTAGCTTTTAATGATTGTACTACTAACAACTCTACTATGGTCCCTATAGTATACCTGTCCAGCTTCAATTTCAGTCTGGAATTTCCTTGCAGCTGCACCAGATGTAGTAAATATAGCAGCTCCATTGCCATACCTGAAATGAAAGTATTGTCAATATTTAAAGAGAGAATAACAAGAAAATGATAATTTAGGCTGACAAAGTCCAAGTAAATGGTGTACTTGTTCTTGTTAACAATGTCGATGGCTTCTTCAAAACTAACAGCCTGAAGGTTGAAACAAAGAACAATAAAGATATGTGTTAATGAATCACCATTCTAATGGATTAGATCTGAGCCAACTTACATAGGAAAAAATTACTTAACCTACCTCAATGCATAGGAGAACTGGCCCAAAGATTTCCTCCTGCAAAGGCCACAGGTAGAAAGAAGTAAACCTTTTATCCATGTTGTGTGCCTATTTCTTTTATTGATAAGCAAGTTAACAGATTTTCCCAGGTCCAATTTCTCTAAAAGAAAACAAAGCATACCTTGTAGCACTCCATATCAGCTGTGACACCAGACAATATGGTAGGACCAATAAAATTGCCCTGCTCGTATCCCGGAACCTAGTTGAGACAACATAAATGTAAGTATACCATTTCCTCTTCATTATGTCTTGAGTAGAAAAAGTTCAAAAGCACCATCATGAAAAGGAAATCAAATCACCAAGGCAATTTTGGTAACTACATCCCATAATAATATATCGTTTTTTAACATAATTTCCCATACATAATCTTTTGTTTGTGTCTAACTACACACTATCATTACCAGAAACAGCATTTAAGTTTGACAGCCTAGTGCCTATCTCTTAATCCAGAAAGAATGATCAAGTGCTACAGCTAAATAACAAATTTAGATGATGAAATGTTAAGGTACCTTTATATTTCTTCCATCAAGCAGTAGTCTTGCTCCACTTTCCACACCACTTTGAATTAATCTATGTATCCGTTCCTTGGCCTGCCAATGCAGAAAATTTCAATTGGCAATAAGTCTGCTGGACATATGACAAGTGAAAGGAGAATCAATACGCCTACAAATTACAATGCACAACAGATAAGGGAGGCAAGATCACTTTCATTTTCCATTATTTTCTCACTAAAGTTGATAAAAAGTGGTGCAATTTACATAAAACATTGTTGAAATGTATAACGTACTTGTTTGCTTATGACTGGACCAAGGTCTGCATCTGGCTCTGTTCCAGCATTTACTTTCAAAGCTTTTGCACGTTCCACCAGTTTATTTTCCCTGCAAAAACATTTCGGCTATGTTTAATAGGATGTAATATAATGTAATTAAAAATATAACATAATTGTCATTACATTCCTATGTTTAAACAATTTAAAAATCTATATAATGTGATGTAAGAACAATTTTTATTCCTAGATCAAGTTTACATGCAGTGATGGTTGTGAACTTGAAAAAAAATGATACAGGAGGCAATCAATGGATTGATGATGGACTTATGAGTTACTCGCAGTTGGCAGAGATGGCAAAGGCCTATTGAGTGGTGGAGAGGATAGTGTCAAAACCAAGAAAGTGGAGATGGTGATAAAAATAGAATAACATATGTTATCATTATATTATTTTACATGAAATACATATTATATTGGCTAAAGTTTTAATTGATTAAATTATATTGAACAAAGAAATGAGGCATGTAAGTTAATCATGATTGTATTACATCATTTATTATGTCTTACAAAAGAAGTCCCAATTCTCTGTTAGCTATAAGTGCAGTAAAGAATAATCAAAAACCTATTTGTTTACCACAAAATCTAAAAAACATTGTACAGTACGTTACCATGATAATACATCTAATGATATGCAATCTTGACTAAAAATTTACAATAGAACTCACAAGCACACACGTATAGATAAAGGAAGATCCATTTCCTATGGCTAACTAGAAACAAGGCAGCAGTCCAATTATAAATGAAAACCTTTTCTATGTTCAGATGGCCAAACTAAGAAAGGAACTAAGTAGACTTTTCAGACACAAATAGACAATTCCAATAACAAAGATTCCAGAGCCACTAATTTGAAGATCCTATTCCATTGCAGGCTGCCAGACAGCAGATATTTTGGCAATCTATCTTGAAGTTCTCAAATTAAAATACTAGAATGCCTTCTATTTTGCTTGTTTGTCATTAAGTGTTCTGCAATTTCTTTCAACATCCGATTCTCAAGGAGACCATTCTCAAGAACCAAAAATACTGAACTAAGAGATTTCTAGAATCATGCTCTAAGTCCACTCTCTTGATTCCTGTTCTAATAGCCTACTTTTGGTTTCTTTAATTGTTTCAATATAAACTAACTGCAAAAATTATACCTTTTCAATTACTCATATGCAAGAATTGCACTTAAAAGTAAAACAATATAATAATATGGCCAAATCTGGCCTTAAAAATTAGAGATAAGATTACCAGAGAAAGCATAAAATTTATAATATTAAGACTGGGGGACAGCAGGGTAAAGATAGAGCATATTACCAAGATTGTGAGTCTCCAACAAAAACTACTGTGCTCAATGCCATGCAGCGTTGCCCAGCAGCACCAAAACCAGCAGCAACCAGAGCATTTAAAGCAGAATCCATATTTGCATCAGGCAAGACAATGGCATGATTCTTGGCTCCCATATTTGACTGAGAAAAACAGGAAGCACTATAAATTTCAACTTCAAACACAGCAAAGCCATAGATTGGACATTTTGCCAGCAACTAACATTAAGTGTACCTACCTGAACACGTTTGCCTTTTGCTGATGCTCTTGCATATATGTGCATACCAGCCTTTTAAATAAAGAATTAAAAACAATAAACGAGAATGTTATTAGGATATGAGTGACATTGTGCAGACGACTAAACTGACAACCATAACAACAAAACTGAAGGCAGTTGACCAGCTATGCTTCTCATCTGGAACTTGCACATAAACAGCAATGGGTAACTTACAGTATTGGAACCAACAAAAGATATAGCTCTGATTGCTTCATCATCACAAATGGCATTAACAATATCCTGTTGAAAAATGGAAACAAGTAGAAAACAGCAGTGTTTATAATAATGTGTATGATTATCTGTACCAAAAATCATATGCCCATGAATTAAAAGTTGATAATAACTCGTGTCGGCCAGACTGTAGACCTGAAATAATGCACTCACAAAAGTATCTACGTGAAGGCATAAATATCTTTAAAGTGCAATAAATATATTCATATTGTTATGTTTATTTCTTAGGAAGAGATAGAGGAATTTTTAAAGTTCAAAAGCTTCATATGCTAAAAGTGCTACAAGGAGCTTTTTGTTCAGTAAGGGCATACATTGGTTCCATGAACAATATTCAAGACACCATCAGGAAGACCAGCTTCCATTGATAGTTCAGCAAGCATTATTGATGCCCCTGAAAAATACCAAAGAAGAAAATCATAGTTGAGACAGCATGAGATTTATTATTATTCTTTTCAATGTTGTCAAATTTAATCAAATAAAAGTTTGACAAAGATAACAGATAGTTAACAAAGAGATCTACTTTTGTTAATATTGAAGTCCATCAAAAAGCATTTTTATTTTGTCTATTTAAGAAAATAAGACAGGAATAGTACTTTTGGGACCCGATATCCTGTCTATAGTACAAAATGTTTTCCCTGGTTTGAAACTGGAAAAGTTTCCAAACAGCACAGGACATTATATCTATGCTTTTCTTTATAGGTATATATACACATATACAAACCCATATATTCTATTCAATTTCAGTGTCAGTTTTAGGAGAAATATGTAGCACTAAGATGTAAAGGTATACAACTCAGTTAGCAAATAAGCAACTAGATTTTCCCTTAATATGATACCAAATTTATGTGCACACCCATTCTGAATAGAAAAGGATGGACAAACAACAATTACTTGCTATGAGAGTCTATACCTTAAATCACAAAATCCTAGCCTCGAAATGCTATTACATTAGAAGGATGTGATCTCACAAATAAAAGAAACACCAACAATTCTTAATCCCTTGTGCCCAAACGTACAATGCAGGCTACCATTTCAGTGCACCCAACTTCTGAACAAATTCTTAATAGACCTATGACTTTGTTGCTTATGATTGAATATCCTATGGTTGAGAGATGATACTTCATAGAATTAACAACTCAAAACTAACCTGGATCTTTCTCTGATGGCTTTAAGACAAAGGTATTACCACATGTAACTGCAACAGGGAACATCTGCGGTAAAATAACAGAACAAAATCTTAAAACTTATATTTATCTTTTGTTTGGTAACTGAAGATAGCAGCAGAGACTGAAAATCCCAGTAACTTTTGTATGCCCATAGCAATTAAAGACATGAAAATGGAAAAGTTATATTAGCCGATTGTTTTAATTCATAGTTTAAATTTAAGGCCAGAAGTGCAAGATTTCCAAGGATCCTAACATACTTTTAAGGATCAACACTAGAGTTAAAATACTATTACAAAAGGAAATGGGAACCAGAATATAAATCTTGAAGAAGAATAATGCAAGGCTTTACCCATAAGGGGATCATTGCAGGAAAGTTGAAAGGGCAAATGCCGGCACACACACCAAGCGGCTCTCTAATGCTGTAGGTATCAATTCCATTAGACACATTTGGAACATACTCACCCATTTGCAGAGTTGCCATTCCACAAGCATGTTCCACCACCTCTAAAGAAGAAAATGAAATACTCAATGGAGGAGCTCCATCAGTAAACTCAAACCGTCACTAAACCGAAACATCACCCGACAAAAAACCTCTAAAGCAACAAAATGGGGAAAAATGAACTAACCAAGCCCGCGGAACACATCACCGTGTGCATCCTTCAATGTCTTGCCTTGTTCAGTAGTAATATTCATAGCAAGCTTATCCTAAAACAAGATTGCAAGATTCTCCCGGTCAACATTCCATATGAGAAAAGATAAAATCAAACTCCACAAGGCAACTGAAAATCTAACATGCTTACAATATCCCTACGAATAAGCTCTTGGAGCTTGAGCATAATGCGTTGACGGGTTGTGATTGGCGTGCTACGCCAAGATGGGAAAGCCTTCTTTGCTGCGGAGACTGCAGCTTTGAATTCCTCATTTGTCGTCAATGGAATTTGTGAAACAACTTCTTGTGTCGCCTATTGCAAAAATTTTAAATCAATAACAAAGAAGAAGAAAAAAAAGAACATAAAACAATACTTTAAATACAAAACTTAATTAACCCAAAAAAAAAATCATCTAAGAACTTACAGGGTTAATAACATCAATGGCTGAAGATGATTGCGAATCAACAAATTTCCCACCAATAAGATTTGGAACTCTCTGATACAATACATAATCCTTTATCAATAAAAAGATTCAAGCACACTCCTTTATCAACCTATTAAATAAAGTAAATATTTTTACTGTAAATCAATGCATATACCAGAGATTTATGCTGGGTAGAAGAAGGCTGAGCAGCAGTAGAGAATTGTGAGCTCCTCAAAGAGAAAATCTGACTTAAAGTCCTCAAATTTCTCACTGATAACAGATTAAAAAAATCAAAAGTCAAGTTTCGTTTTTGAACTTGGAATATAATCCTTCTGTGATAAAATTTCAAAATACCTCTTTTAATCGAAATTTGGAGCAACATGTCTTCTTCGTATTTTCTCCTTCGTTTCACTGATTCGATTAAACTCTTGGTAAAGAGCGGGCGCAGAACGAGGAAGAGTGTTGAATTGTTGATCAGAGTTGTATCAAATGGATTTTGAAGAGTGACTTGATGAAAGTTGGCCGTTTCATTTTGCTAGGAATTATCTGACGGTTGATATTCAAAGCTGTTGATGCTAATTGGAGGATTTAGGCTGAACATTATAATTATATACAAGTACAAGGTGAGTTTTTATCTCTATCTAAACTATCTTGTTGTGGATCGAAAGAGATAATATATAATATTTTGTTGCATGGAAAATTAATCAACCAGTAATGTAATTAAAAATTATTAGAATTGATGTATTTTATTTTGGTTATAATATACAAATAATTTGGAGTTTTTAAACAATTAGTCTGCAACATTTTATATTCTATTGACTTCTTTTTAGTACTAATTTTATTTTTATCCAATGAAAATTTTTCCCTTCTTTACTACTAATCCTTTTATTATTATTATTATTATTATTATTATTATTATTATAATAAGCCGTTTAAAATAAATCCCACTCTGAATTCTTACTTCTCATCATCTCCTAAACTACAATTAAATGACATTTTAATAAAAAAAAAATGTTTGCAACAGATAAAGAACAGAAGGAATGTAGTGTAATTGCCACCTATTGTCGTCGTCATCCCCCACCACCAAGGACTGATGACCAAAAGTTTATCAATTTAAACTAAAACTATTTCAATGCATCAAATACATGCACCCAATCAGACAGCACATATGCAGACACCCCAGACTTCTACTCGTCCTTTTGCCTATAACTTGTTATAATAAATTTTCTTTTGGAGTGAGGAGTAGGAGGGCGTGACTAGGTGCCCTAGTGCTCGCACGTTGAATCAGGTGAGATCCGCTCGCTGCGCTGACGGTGCGCGCACACTGGCTCATCCAAGTAATTCTCAAGGAGGTTGGAGGCTATCCAAGCCTCTTTTTTCCCCTGTACCAGGTCTGAGAGCAAAAGCCAATATTTGAAGCAGGGAGACTAATATAAACAATGGGTATAATTTCCTGTAAGACACAAAATGAATACAAAAGACAAATCATCTACTCTATTATACTATGATCAGAAAGTGGTTGGCATTGATGCTGCTACTAGATCTTCACGTTGTAGATCTCTCCATTGTTGAGTCACTGTTTTAACTTGGGTATAAAATTGAATTCCAGCTTTCCCTGCAGTAATTTAAACAAATCTAATTGGTTCAATCCACTCATAAACTTCTCAAACACAAAGACAGAGCAAATCTTCAAGGGCATAATTACCATCAAAGTTGACATCTCCAGCAAAAGATGGCTTTGAACTAATGAAAGAAGAGCATGCCAGTGGAACTGAGATGGGAACATTGATGCCAATCTGCACTACACCCAATAAATTTCCAACATCAATCATTGGTATATAAGTAGAGAGACTTTATTCTATTTGGGCTCGATGACACAAAAAGAAAATTCAACTTTTGGAAACAGGGAAAACGCAGAACCTCAAATATTACATGCTGGTTAAAGTTACTTTACCTGCCCAACTTCAATCTCTGTCTGAAATTTCCTTGCAGCTGCACCAGATGTGGTAAAAATGGAAGCTCCGTTGCTGTATCTGTGAGACCATTGCCAAAACATGAGAATTACTTCAAAAAAAGAAATTACTTTTAATGAGGACAAAAGAGTCTAAAAGTTTGGGAATACTTATTTCCATTAACAATGTTTATGGCCTCCTCAATGGTATTAGCATGCATACAAAGAAGAACTGGGCCGGAAATTTCCTCCTGCACAGCTCAACAAGGAGTATCATGAAGATTATAATATAGGAAAGTTTACCAGAAATCACCAAGATAATTTTGGTATGCATGATATAAACTACCTTGTAACATTCCATGTTGACCGTGACATCACTTAAAATGGTAGGACCCATAAAGTTCCCATTCTCATATCCTGGAACCTGGTAAAATCTCAAAACAAACAGCAATGGATCCTTTAAAACTCTTTAACAAAATATAATTATGAACAAACTTCTTACAACTACTTGCACCAACTCACATCGGCCAAACTTGTTTGCAGCAAATTAAACTAATAGAGCAGACAGAGGAAAGAAAACTATAGTTTCATTATTGCCTTTCTTTTTCTGGCAGTCAACATTTGAAAAAATAGCATTATCTGTTCAATGGGACACCAAATCATTCAAAGTCTCATAACATGCTATTAGAATACACTTAATGCCAACTCATGATATACAGCATGAGGTATAGATGACTATTCGGATAGAGGAACACAACAGCCATTGCCACCAAAACTATTTAAGAAACAATATCCCTTTGGCTTCAGCATCTTGTTTGGCATCATAAGCCTACACAAGCGGCCTGACCAAACAGAGATAGAAATTCCCTTTTCTCAGCCTATGCATCTCAGACCCCACATGCAGCCATCTTATTCTGTATGATTCTCAATAAGAAGAGCAATTCAGTTTGCACAATACTTAAGCTTCAACACAATAAAGTTCAGACATATAGTTTTATCAACTCTTACCCGACATCTTTAAGCTCTATGAGGCATCACTGCACTAAAAAAATTACAGTTCCTAGCAACTAATTGTCAACAACTAATGGTCAAGAACTAATGGCAGTGACATCATGTGGTTGGATAGTCAGGCGGGACATCAATGTCAAAAAGTACAGGATACAACTGACAGCAACAATTAAAATAAAATAAAAAAGGATTGTTAAAAGCAACATAAAACTCGATACCAAAATGTTTCTTCCATCAAGAACTACTCTTGCACCACTTTCGATGCTCGTTTGAATTAGCATGCACAGTCGTTCTTTGACCTGTCAATGACAAAGAATGTTTAAAAATCTTAAGAGAAAGCGAGAGAAGGAGATATTATTAGGACATGCACACATGAATTCATGAAGAGTGCAAAGAAGCTGCCATTACTCTGCCCAACACAAGTTGTATTTGGTTTCTCTTATAAAACAGATATTGCAGCAGTTTCTTACAATTATAAATTTATAATCATTTAATGTCGGTTACTTCCAATTCACTACCTTGATTTAGAAATAAAATGCTGATTGATAATAAATATTTTAATTCAAATAGGCACCTGCTTACTAATAACTGGGCCAAGCTCAGCATCAGGTTCTGTTCCAGCAGTTACTTTAAGCACTTTTGCATGCTCTACTAGTTTATCTTCCCTGAAAAATGAGGTCAAATGGTTTAAACGAGCAAAACTATAATTTACTGTTTCATAATAAATTGTAACGAGCTCATTTGATACGTGAACAGGAAGAAAAAGGAGTATCATTTTCAAAGGACAAGACAGCAATTTAATACATCTAACAATTTTAAATCTCATTTTATTATCCATTTTTTTTCAAATCTATTCCTTGTAAATAATAGTGTTTCTCTTTGGAACTTTCTTCTTTCAGAATCTAAACAATTTTCAGTTATTTTATGGTAGGTCTAAAAATTGAAAACAAAAATAAAAACCTAATGCTTGTGCACGCACTGATTTAACAACAGCAACCTGTTAGACAGCGTGCATGACGCTAGCTACCTATACATCATAATCAGAAACCTTTCCATTTTCCTGAGAGAGAGAGAGAGAGAGAGAGAGAGAGCATGATTCCCCATAAACCACTTCTCAGAGACTAAAGTATATTGGACCAACTCCTGCTATAAGAATTATTTACCATATGATCGGAATTGGGGACGATAATTCAAGGTGAATAAACCCCGATTAATTGACTTGATAATTACCATAACAAAATGAGAAGGTAAACAAAAAAAGAACTAAATAAAAGATACCATGGAGTTAGGCCTCCAACAAAGACAATGGTATTCAGGGCCATGCACTTTTGTCCTGCACCACCAAAGCCAGCAGCAACTATTGCATTTAAAGTAGCTTCCATGCTTGCATCAGGCATGACAACTGCATGATTTTTTGCTCCAAAAATGGACTGTAGGAAACCAGTCAGTCAGCCAGTCAAATTAGATCCACCATTGGACTTGTCCATCTTGCTAACAGAAAGGAACTGGAAATCCACTAAAAATAGAGCAAAAGAATCTACCTGAACACGTTTTCCCTTAGCAGATGCCTTTGCATACACATAAGCACCAGCCTAAAGAAATATTAAATCTTGTTAAAAATTGATTTGAGATCAGAAGACCTACCTCAATGAGAATAACAGTACCCAAGGAAATTAGAGAGAACATAAACATGTTACTGGCAACCTACTCAAATATGTTGTCCACACACACTCGCGCACACAAAAAATGTACTCAATGGTTTTGAGCATAAGATCTCAGAAGAATGTACTCTAACTAAAAAGATGCAACGATCCTAATATGACTAATGAAAAAAAGTTCCACCATTCAATTTCCACATTAATCCTTAACAATTCATCCGATAGGCAAGGAATAAATTACTCGTACAAACTAATACACGAGGTGAAAACAGAATCTTAAAACTATGAGGTGCACATACTGCAAATATCATTAAAAACATAAAGGATAAAAACAGATGTCAGTAAAAGAATAAAAAGGATAAAAACAGAGAAAAATACAAATAAAGAATTGCGAAGTATGCCTTATTTTTATAACATAGAAACTGAGCACAATGCATGGAACCTGGAAAGCTATATGCAAATTGGCCTCAGGAGCTTACTAACAAGTAACAAATAAATAAAAGCATTAAGTCTGTCGATATAACTTAACTAAGTAGCAAATATTGCAACTACATGCACCAGATAGAGGATTTTTATTCAGTAACTTGAGGAAAAAATCACCAATGAGAAATGACTTACAGAATTTGGGCCAACATATGAAATAGCTTTAATATCATCATCATCACAAATAGCATTAATAATGTCCTGCAGTGCAATAATGCCAAAAGTGAAAACCAATGAATGAAAATTTTGAATCTTGCAGAAGCATTAAACATACACATGTGCAACAAAAGGATACAACAATAAGTTCATAGAAGCCAAATGGAGCAGTGCCCATATCAATGCATCACAAAAGAAAACAAAGAGGTTTCAGTCGCAACATATTCAGTAAAATGAAATTTTTTGTGTCAGTACAAGTACTCCCAAAACTCAAATTTTGAATGTTTACGTGAACATCCTATGATATTTCAAAAAGTGTAAATGATATAAACTGTACATTTATCTTTTTTGCATTCTCACATACTTAGGAAAAGAAAACCAATAATCCTTCAAGTGACACCATTTATTGGTGAAAATTTAAAATGGAAACAAAATCCCAGATTCAATTCTGAAATAAGAACTTACATTGGTGCCATGAACAATATTTAGAACACCATTAGGCAAGCCAGCCTCCAAGGCTAACTCAGCTAGCATCACAGACGCTCCTGCAGTAACAGCAGACAACACACAACTTATTTTGAACTTGTCTCATATGTGTGATACAAAACCAAGCAACAAAATCACATAAAAGAGAGATGCATAAATTTTACTATTGACCTCAAGCTTAGCAACTGAAATATCTTCTTTTTCTTTTTTGGCTTGGGAAACAAAATTCCGAAGAAAGAAAAGGTGAAAAAGAGATAAAAGAAATGTGCTCTGATTAACAGATAATAGAGAATGAACAACAGATAGTTCAATTGTGCAACAATGTCAGTATCATTAGATATACTCTTAGGCATTATAAAAAGAAGTCACCTGGATCCTTCTCTGATGGCTTTAGAATAAAAGTATTACCACAGGTGACAGCAACGGGAAACATCTGCATGCAACCACATTTGAGAAGAAGAAAAGATACGATTAAACATCAAAATTAAATCATGTAATCTCTTACAACACCCTCAGGAAATGATATATGCTTAATGCAAGCACCTTAACGAGTGCAAAGAAACTAAAAAGTATGACAGCATCTAGTGGGCTCAAATCATGTTATCTGCTCCACCACAACCATCACTCCCTTGTTTATATCTCAAGATCATGATTTATTTGAGAAAATGGCAGTAATAAGCATAGCATTGTTTATTCTATACAGTCCCAGATCAATGGACAAGTAAAAACATAAAGTAAAATTGCAAAAGGCTTACCCAAAGTGGGATCATAGCTGGAAACTCAAATGGACAGATTCCTGCACAAACACCCAGTGACTCTCTAATGCTATAGGTGTCAATTCCATTAGATACATTTGAAACAAACTCTCCAATTTGCAGAGTTGCCAATCCACAAGCATGTTCCACAACCTCTACGAAGGAAGATCCAGGACTTTGTAGAACACAAGCATCACAAATCAATTGTTCGTGGATAGCAGATAAAAGACACTAACCTAGCCCTCGTGACACATCACTATATGCATCTTTTAAAGCCTTTCCATGTTCTGAAGTGATGTTTGCAGCCAGCTTTTCCTGGGAAAGAAATAATTGTAACTCACATAAACTAGACAATACCAGATAAAGGTGAAGTAAAAACCAAAACTTTACGATGTCCCAGTAAAATCCAAAACTTTACAATGTCCCTCCGAATAAGTTATTGGAATTTGAACATGATTCTTTGACGGGTTGTAATTGGTGTGTTTCTCCATGAAGGAAAAGCCCGTTTTGCAGCAAATACTGCAGCCCTGAATTCTTCATTTGTAGTCAAAGGAACTTGAGAAACAACTTCTTGTGTAGCCTGTCAGACAACAACAATTAAATGGAAGGTCAAACTAAATAATTATTGAATTTGTAACATAAAGGAATAAAGAAAATGAACTTCCAATGGCAATATCTGAACTTACAGGATTTATAACATCAATTGATGCAAAAGATTGAGAATCAACAAATTTACCTCGGATGAGATTGGGAACCCTCTGGCAATCAATACTCAATAAGTTAAATTCCAGCATAACTTCCTAACCATCAACACAGTGAGAAAAATAGAGAGAGACAAGGAGGGGTTCTCCTTTTCCTTCTGATCTTGGCCTAGTGTGTAAGTTTCTGTTGATCAACCATATATGAAAATTAAAATAGAACTTACCACAGGGCAGTGCTGCCTCCAAGATGACTCATTAACCAAGAGATAACTGCTCCTCGCAGCAGTTTTTTCAGGTCTCAAGGATCTGAAATGTCTCACTGCAGCAAACAAAAGATTAAGAAAAAATACCCACAGTAAAATGACTTTGATTTCTATGGACACATAACAACTAACATCAAATGCCACACTTCATGAATTCAAAAACATATCTTCATGTAGTCATCCACTGCATCAAGCACCTAATCAAATATGGATTGATATGGCATCTGATGATATCAGGAAAAATAAAAAAATAAAAAAATAAAGTACCATTGAATGTGGACATAAACCTTGGAATTAGTTGCCATGCACTCTCGTCTGAAGGTGCAGGCATTGTAATCAATAATCGGTCAAGGAAAATAAATGAGACCTTAGTAAGCTCAATAAGGCATAAGTATTATTACACACTTCAAGGATTAAAGCACCATCAATTAATTCTAAAAGACCCTCCAGTCTTGGTACAATATCAGATGAAGAAAGCCCTCTAAAAGCATTGTATAAAATTTGACTTCAAGTTGCAAGGGATGTAAAAATTGCACCATACGCATAGTAGAGATTTGTGAGGCAAAAGGAAAGAACCAGGAAAGGCTAGCAAAGTAGGAGTTTCCCTTCCTGCCAGAAATCCTAGGAACTTATTCAGAAACCATCATCAAATTCCAACTATTTTGGTTCACTTCCTTCCTTTTGCTCCCACCAGTGGAATCCCCTCAATATTTCACCTCATCACATGCATGGTATATGTGTGAAATATCTAAAAGACCATTTAACTAAAAATGAAGCCCACTTAATATTGTTAGAAATGCAGGCATTTGCAAGCAGATGATGCAATCAATACATTGCAGATTGTAAATGTTGATATGGTCCAAAATTATTGCATCATTATGGCCAATTGCAATGACCTATTGCAATTATTCAAACTTCAACAATGAATTTACTAAGAAACCTTCCAGCTATGTTGGTTCAGCGGTACAAATCTTTAGCCCAATCAAGAAAGATTAACAAGGTAAAGGGTAAAGTGGAAAAAAAATGAATAAAGAATAGATGCTTGATCATCAAGATGTTGGAAAAATGGCTAACCAGTCATGTTTCCATGTCGGAGTTTAGCTTTAACATTGTATACATGCTTTGGAGTGGAGAGAAGTTCTGGGTTGCTTTGTCTCAATCTCTTCAGAATTTGACGTGGTTTTAATCCAGCTTCAGTCATCTCTTTGATTAACTGAATTTCTGTCTCTGAGAAACGGCGAGCAGAAGGATGTTCTGAAATGTCTTTTAATGGCTCATGGTTGTGAGTTCCATTTTTCACAGTAAGTACCCACAATCCATCATCTTTCTTACCCACAACTTCAAATGGACAGTTCGTAAGCCGAGAACCTGTTTTCCTTTTGCGGATTTGATCAGCAGATGATTCTTCAGTAGCCTTTCGCCTATTACGATATACACCTCCTCTATCACAGCCCAGAATCACTACTCTGTCTCTCTTCGACTGTTTAATAGTTACCACATATCCCTGGGATACAGCAAAGTCCCCAACATGTTGTATAAGTTCTTCGCGATCCACAAAAGTTCCAGGTGAAGGTGGAATCATTAGTGGTTGTTCATTAAACTCTCCACTACGTTCATTATCCATCATTAACACATGAAGTGGACCTGCATTAAAACACAATATTATGTCTTAAGCATTTCCGCGAAACTATTGATTACATGTCTTATATTGTCATGTTAAGCAAATATAATATAAATATCCTTTCAAGTGTCTCAAATACTTCCAACTTGGTTTCCAACCTATATTAGCATTAAAAGGCACTTCTCTTCTGTCCCTCACTTTTTCCCTCGGCCATAATGTTTACTTCAAGAAGTGATCTATAACCTGAGATCATGCTCTCAAAAAAATTTTTCAATTTCCTTTCAAAATTCTCTTTTATTTTGCCAAACATAATTACAAAAAGTCTGGGAATGCTAAACTCATGAATCCACGCCTAAAATTACATAAAGATGTACCATGAGAGTCAACTGCTAATTTCCTCGCTAATAAACATTTGCGTAGTCTGCAATTCAACAAATTTCTCAAACGAATCATAAACTAATTACTCCCCAAATATCGTCTTTACACACACACACACACACACACACAAAAAGAGAGAGAGAGAGAGGACTGTGCTTAGGTCAGCACAAAAAGTGCAATGCTTCCACCAAAACTGTAACCATTCATTATTTTCCAGTTTTCAAATGGACAAGCCAGGAACAGGCAGAAATAGCAGAGCAGAACCAAACCATACCTCAGAGAAGCCTTTATGTTCCCATCAAAACAATTAACTTTCTTTTTCAAACAAAGGAGTAATAATCTCCCTACAATCTGTAGGTTACTGTTCTAATTTATCCCTTTCTTCAATAAAATAAAAGATATGTTTATCATACTTGCTTGAAAGGAGCATACCTAATTAAAAAACGGGAAGTAAATAGATATATTTTCACAATTTTTTACTCCACTGCAGTACTATCACAACTCTTCAAATTTTAGCTTTCTCCTTTCTCAAAATCTAATCAAAGGTGCATGCCCATTAACAAACATATATCTGTTTGCATTTTGAAAACAATTACTTACTACTTAGGCTCCTAATTACACGTCCCAAAAAATAACAAAAAAGTCTCAGAGGAAAAAAAAAATTCAGCATTACATTAATTAGGCAACATCAGAGCTAAAAAAGTTTAGAAAAGAAAAAAAAAATCAAATTTTGAGCTTGACCCAATACTCTTCTGAACATACTACTAACATGTGACCTTTAATGCAAATTATTAACCAATAAATTATGACAAAATTTGATATTTCAAACTCTTCCTCCTCTCATTTTCTCAAGGGAAAAAATCCACGCCACATTCAGCAGGAAAGGAGACTTACGTGAGACAGCGATCGGCCGGAGAAACGACGCAGTAGATAGCCGGCAGCGGCAAGAATAGAGCTTTTAGTTGTCTATGGCACGGTGATCTTCATCATAGCAAAACGGAAACCCGTCTCAGGCCGGGAGAAGTGAAACATGGTGGCGTGGATTAGAAAGAGATTCCGTGTTTGGCTAAGGCCTTGCTTGGAACAAATAAATTGTAATTGTGGAATTCATTTACAAATGAATTTCACATAGAATTCATTTGTAAATGAATTTTTATGCTTGAAATAAAATAATTAATGTGTAGAATTGAGAATAAATTTCTTAATTTTATACTTGAAATAAATGAATAAAAAAATTTATTTCTAATTTATTTATTTAAATATTCTTAATATTAATTCAGTACATATAAAAAAACAATAATGTCTATAAAAATTATACTAAATAAAGAACTAACTATTTCAATTCATGATTAATTAAACAATAAATCAATCAATATGAACAAATTTATTAAATTATGGTTTTCTAATTTTATACAAAAAATTCAATTTACAAAATATAAAAGAAAAACAATGATCAGGTAAATTTGATTGAAAAATTGAGGAACAAAAGAGTAAGAATCGTTAAAAATACAGATTTAATTGAGAAAGAAGTGTAAAAGACAAGTTATATATATATATATATATATATATATATATATATATATATATATATATATATATATATATATATATATATATATATATATATATATATATATATATATATATATAATAGAATAAGGGTATTATAGTCTTTTAATACTTGACTCCTTAAAAATAAGGAATTCATTTGTAAATTCTACCTATTTTGATGGAATTTGGTCAAGGCATAACGAATTCCATAGAATTTAATTCATGAAATTCAATTCCTATTTTTTTCATTCCAAGCACAAATATTTGGAATTACAAATGAATTCCATAAAATTTTATGGAATTCATTCATTCCAAGCAAGGTCTAAAGGATTATCAAAGGTAATGAGGGACCAAAATTACGGGGCATTAAGTTTTCGAAACAAACAGGTCATTAGAATTTTTATTTTTGGGGTCCCGGAACATTCAATTTATATATTATATCAAAAAAGAGTTTGTTAATAATTTAATATGTTATTTAAGCAGCAAGTATTTTCAGTTCAATAACTCCAAAAGTAATTTATACTAGTGAACTTAATGCAAATTCTTTTTTAAGAATTTGTATATAATTTATGAAAATTAGAAATGATGGGTAACGAATCACAAAATAAAAATATTAAGATTTAAGAGTTTAAATTTCATATAAAATAAAAAAGAGAGAAAAATTAGCTTGTGATTTTGCAGCGACAAATATACAAGATCTGTTAATTTACAGAAAATTACTTTAATTTTCCAGAAAAATTTTTCACAGAAAATAAAAAAACAGTAATCATATTTATTTTTGTCAATTTACTAAAATAGAAAACAAAAAATGAATTTTATAGTTTTCTAAAATAAAGAAGAAAATAAAAAACTAATAAAAAATATTTTTCAAATTTTCTAAATAATTTTAATACATACACACACACACACATATATATATATATACATGTATGTATTTGTATATGCATACATACATAAGTATATGCATATGTATATGTAGTACATGCATACATACGTACATATGGATATGTATATATATATGTACATACATACATATGCGATCGCTCGTAGGGATGATCACGGGGCGGGGATTCCCCGGCCCCGGCAGGGATCCGCCCCGTTCGGGGCGGGGAATCCCCGAAATTTCCCCCCGCGGGACGGGGGCGAGGGGAAAAAATTCCCCGTCCTAAAATCGGGGACGAGGATGGGGAATGGGATCTCCGCCCCGCAAAAAAAAAAAAAAAATATATATATATATATATATATATATATATATATATATATATATATATATATATATATATATATATATATTAAAATATAATATTTTATAAATAATTAAAATATAATTTAATTTTATAATTATTAAGTTTTAAATTATTATTGATTTTAAATTTTTTATTTATTAAATATTATATTTTAATTTTAATTATTAATAAAATATTATATTTAAAAAAAACGGTGGACGGGGATCCCCGCGGGGCGGGGACGGGGGGAATTCTTCCCCCGACATTGGTGGCGGGGGCGGGGCGGGGAATCCCCGCCACTGGCAGGGGAGGGAGTGGGGGAGCATTCCCCGGCCCCGCCCCGCCCCGTGATCATCCCTAATCGCGCGCGCGTGCACACAAACACACTCACACATATATATACATACATGTATATGTATGTCCATACATACATACACATACATGTGCACATATACATATGTATGTATGTGCATATATTCACATACATATATATATGCATGTATATATATATATACACACACATATACACATACATACAGACATACATACATATATGTATGTACATACATATATATATATATATAAGTGTATGTATATATATACACATATATATATACACGTACACATACATACACATAGACATATATATATAGAGAGAGAGAAAATAAATACTCTAATTTTTCATTTGTTGATAAATGAACGTATTTTCTAAATTTTCTACATAAAAGAAATAATTCAATTTTCTAAGAAAATAGAAAATTGTTTCCTTGAAGTAAACGTATCCGTATTTTTTTTTTCCTTTTGTCAATATTGCATGTTATGGAGTTTTAGACTTTAGTAAACAAATTATTAAAAAAATATTACTCCTTTTGTTTTATATTAAATGATATACCATACACATTGTATTTCACAAAATTTAAAACAAGGCAATCGATTTTCTTAAAATTAATATAATTTACTTGAATGTTTACTAATTTATCTTTATATTTATTGAAGGCATAAAAGCATGAAATACTATTTGTTATAGCAATGGAAAATTGAATATTAAATAAGAATTAAGCAATTAATTGTAATATAAAATCATGCAAACAAAAGTATGCTTAGATTTGGAAAGCTATATATATATATATATTTTTTAAAGAAAAGGCTCATGAAATTGGTGAGCATATCTAGTTCAACAACAAGCTCAACCCAAAAATAAAAACCAGCCATAAAGCATATCTAGTTCCTATATTTATTGTGATTTGTCCTGTGGACTCAATAAACAAAAATGTAGATGCTTTTTGATATAATTGAAGACGTGCTTGAAATTTCCTCGCACTTTCAACTAAAAATCAGAGAGTTTAACTCTTTCTTCTCCTCATCTCCTGCTCCTAGTAACAGTAAAATCAAGTTGAAAATGTTAGCTTTGCCTTTTCCTGAATATAACCCATTTCAAAAGCCATCGGATTCAAGTCCTCCTCCTCTTTTCATCATCCTCTTCTTGTGATTTGTCTAGGCCTAGATGGATAGTGCCTTTCAAGATAACCTTTCTCCAAACTAATGTATAAACAGGCTTCTATAAAACTAGGATAATCTGTGAAGCTGATGTTCTATTTTTGTATCTGTGTTCCTTAAACTGTTAGCACTAATACATCACGCTTTTCATGCTTCTTTAGTTGCTTCCAGTCTTCGTTCCAATGGCATCACATTGAGCAAACCACTGCAAAGTCAACGTTGATGCATGCCAGGGAATATGATTAAACATAATCAGCATTAGCACCTAGCACAATCTACTTCATATGGACTCAAACATCAAACAAGTAATAGCATACAGAACTACATTATTCAAGGAAGTGGTGATCCTAACAAGAACAACAATCCGTAAATTGATGAACTCAACTCAATCGCCACTGTGGATAAACAGGAGTACGCCTAATTGAGTTTCTCGCAAAAAGAACAGTACAAGGGTCAGTACCAGTATAGGGCCCACATTCAGGAGTAGACCCTGTATTTAAATGATTTGGGCAGTATCTTTAGCCGAGACCTAAACCAGGAAAACAGAACTAAAGAAGAAAAGTGGAACACAATAATAAACTAAGATCACTTTTTGCTTGCAAACCAACAATTGGAGCATCAAACCATTTTTGTGCTGTTAATGGCAGAGATCAGTACCAAGTACGGCATGTAGAAACAATTCTCCTTGGAAGTAATATCTATGTTCATTGTTCAATTTACAGTATAAGTTCAATAATTTACATTTGAACAAAACAGAAAAAGGCTTCATTATACTTTCATCAGCTGAGCAAAAGTCGATTAAAAGCAAGATTCGAGAAATCAATTAAAGTGCAGCTAGAGCTTACATAAGTGAAGAGTCCTCATCAACTGCATTCATTTGCATATTTTCATAGCTATCTTCCACGGTGGAATCAACATCAAGGTTCAGATAGGCATCAAAATCTTCAAATTTTTCCAATTCATCAATCTTCATGTACAGCTTCAATTTTTGCAAACAGAACCTCAACCCTTCCTCTAATTTAGTCCTTTCAGATTCCTGTTTCATTATAATCCACTGCAATGATTGAATCACTTGTTCATCATATTCTTTATGTTGCTCTGCCAATCTACGATGTTGATTAGCTTCAATCTCTAAGGAACTTTTCTCACTTTGAAGCCTCAAAATCATGGCCATTGCCTCGTCGGCCGCAGATGCAGAAGCCATTCTCTCCTTTTCAAGTTCCAAACAAGCCATTTCTGCTCTGTGCCTTTCAATTTTGAGTAATCTCCTCAATGCCATAACATCAAACTCTTCATCTTCACCACAGATTTCTCTTCCATTATCATCATCAACATCAAGAGGATCATCATTAGTATGCCCAGGCTCTTTAATTGCCAACAAATTATCCTTATTTTTCGTTTTTGAATTCTCCAATAACTTCAATGAACTACACTCGCAAGGTATAATCTTTGAATCACAAACTTCATCAAAATCCTTTTTCGACCAAAACCCAAATTTGGAATTCCATGATTTGCCTCTAATTTCATACAGAAACTGAACAAAACCCCTTCCCTGCCAGGTAAATTGCAAATACTTCAACCCCACCCCAAACATCAAAAACAGGCCCAAGATGTTGAATAGCGGGGAGAAAAAGCCAAGCAATAAAAACCCACTTTTCAATTCACTACTTTTAGATAAAAACCTCAAGCAAGAAGCAAAATCCATAAGAAACAACTCCAAAGAGACCTGCAAAATTCTTCTGTACAACTCAAGAGCAGAGCAAACAACAACCAGCAAACCGAAACGACACAGAAACTGCATGTGGCTTCAGAGTGAAGTGAATCGATTTCCCCTCCCTAATATATATCTCAAGAAGTTGAAGCAAATCAACGAAAGAGAGCGAATTTCATGGCAAAGGAAACGATGAAGAGAGATATGGAAGAAGTTAATGCATTACTTAGTTAAATGGGTCTATAGAAGGAAAGAAATGCAGGATTAGAAGCATTGAACAGATCAGCCACTATATCAAGAGCAAAGCAGTGGCTGGAGATTAGAAGAGGATAGATAGAGTGAGAGATGGCAAGATATGGTAGTGTCTCTTTGTGCGCACTGCGTGTGGTAGTGAGGGGATATATGGGGGAACCGAAAAATACGGCGAGAAAAACGAGGGTGCTCAGTCGGCTATCCAGACTCAGGAAAATTTTTAGCAGATACGGCATACAATTGTATCCTTAGGATTATTTATTTAATGTTCATGCCATCTTTCTTTTCAGATAATCGAAAGACTTTTTTTTTTTTCACCCGAGGCTCTCATTTTTCAACATTATTATTTGTTGACGGTTCATAATTACCTTTCTGCTATCGGATCTTAACTCGAATATGAAACTGTTTTAATAGAATTTGAAAAATAAACAATATCGATAAAAATTCAATGAATAATGCTCTAACAATTAAATCAGAAAAAATGCATAATGTAATATCTGTAGCAATTTTAGCTAAATAAAAGCTCATACTTGAAAATGTTACTTATTTATAGAGGAAGGACTTTTACTCTAGTTCGAAATTCTTATTGTCGCGGGATTCTTGTTGAGGAATAACTCTCACTTGTATAGAAAATATGACCGAAATAGGCAAAAGAATCCAAGATCCTCTTCTTATCAGGACTCTTCTCAAGAAGACGTTGTTGAGCTTCACCATACAGATCCTAAGTGATCCAAGTAGCTACGACTCTGGGCTATGGACCTAGCTCAAAGGTCCAGTCTGATTATCATAAGTCCCCTCTCCCCCGAGGTATGAGATATTTATATCAAAAACAATCCGAACTCCACTCTATGGTCTAGCAACTGTACAGTTACGCAAAAATGAAACGATACTTTGACTTTGCGCTGGCGTTAAACCCAAGACGACATCCCATCGGCCTCAGTAGTGACAACAAAAATATAATTACCTCCTACGATTCTCGTAATAATGGTAGACGCGATTAATTACCCAATAGCTCGAGAACATCTGCATCATCCATTCTTCTCGTCATCCAACGGCTCTTTCCCCTTCTGCTCTTGCAAGCGTGGCATCGAGCTCTTCACCCCATAATAGTCCTAATGCAATCACCATTCCTGATGCATCTCTAGATTCCATGCCTATCCACCTGTCTTCCCCCGCCAATGCTTGTCATCCTTCAGTACTACTTCCCGACCCTACCTCATCTCGCATTGGGGAAAGCAGAAGCTCGACTTTTCTTGCTGACCGAGCTGAGAAGTTTGACAATGTACTAGATGAAGTTCGAGCCTTCTTTCTGCAAAACAAAGCTTATTGTTCGTCTAATATTGAATTTACCAACTTTTGCTCCTTGCTCACTTGCATTCTTGATGAGGTGTCCCCTTTTATCAACTTGATAGTCGATAATCTATGCTTTGATTATGCATCACAACCAAGTGGATGTGAGTCGGCCCTTCCCTTCTCTTTTTCCTTTTTTTTGACATAACACTTTTTTCTTGCAAAATTTCATTTTATTCAATGCGGTTGGTCAGTGTCTAGCAAGTGTACTAGATCAGCTAATAATATAGAAAAATATAGATTAAGATCCTAAATATCGAACCAAGGGAAACTTGTACAATTGTGAAAGATTTTAGTTTTAGAATGAAATTTACGTGTAAAAGATAGAAGAGAAATTTCAAAATTGCAATAGTGAATGCTTGATTTCTTTCTCTCTATGCAAAGTTTAGATGATTTCTCCATCCTGGATTATAAGTATTGCTGTAAGGGTTTAAAGTATTTACGTCCTCTACTAGACCTTCCCCACTTTTTACGCTCCTTGATTTCCTGCATAGACATTAATTCCATTATATAAAGTTGAAACATTTTGAACTTTTAAGCCATTTAATTCTTTTGTTAATAATTCTAATTTGGCATTGGTCATGGCAAAATTATCGATGCTATGCACTCCTTGCTTCTTTTGAGTAGCTCTACAGCTTATCCATTGAGAATCATTTATTGCCATCTCATTCAGAAGTAAGAATGCTTCTTCCAAAATTTTATTCATAAAACTTTCATTTGATGCTGCATCTAGCAGGGACCTTGTAGCTTGATTTACACTTGCATAAAAGATATGTATTAATTGATATATGAAAAATTCATGGTTTTAAATCTTTCTAAAGCCTCATGAAATGGCTCTTCATAAAACTACTGGAATTCATTAATATTTTTTCTAATAAGGTATATTTTAGTAGGTGGGAAGAATTTACACAAAACTTTTCTTGCATTTGTTGCCATGAGTGAATAGATTGATTTGGTAGCATTTGCAACCAATCCCTTGCTTTATCAATGAGGGTAAAAGGGAATAACTTAAGTCTAATGGCATTCGTTGACATATTTGGGATATATATCATATCATTGATCTCTAAGAATATATCTAAATGTTGAACGGGATCCTCTATCTCTAAACTCGAAAATTGGTTCCTTTATACCATTGTGATGGTGGCGGATTTTATTTCAAAAGGTTGGTGATGAGGTATCCTAATGGTTCTATGTTCTTTGTTCCATCTAAGGATAATATAGTCTCTAATGGTTCTAGGTCTAAACCCATTCCCTTGAGCTTGGAAGTGCATGTCTTCCTCTTTTATCCTAGGCAATGGTGGATCATTTATAGGTGGGTCATTATGAGGTACGTCGTCAATGTTGAGAGGTGGATCTACCCTTATCCCTTGATCATTCATGGTGTCTCGAAGTCACCTAATCCTATGAAATGTTCTTTCTATTTCAGGGTCAACGGATAAAATTGGATTGCTTCTTAGTATAAACTACTGATACCTGCAAAATAAAAGAAGAAAATTAGAAAAAGATAGAGAATAGAAAGAGAAAAAGAAAACACATAAAATCCACTTTAAAAATCTAAAATAAATAAATAAATGCCAATGCATCCTCGACAATAACACCAAAAACTTGGTCAATGTCTAGCAAGTGTACTAGAACGGCTAATAATATAACAAAATATAAATTAAGACCCTAAATATCGAATCCAAGGAAAACTTGTGCAATTGTGAAAGATTTTAGTTTTCTAATGAAATTTACGTGTAAAACATAGAAAAGAAATCCCAAAATTCCAATAGTGAAGGTTTAATTAAACTAAAATAGAATTTTAAGTAATCAAAACAACCAAAATTAAAGCAAGCAATTGAAAACTTAAATAATTGAACTAAACTTAAACAAAAGCAATTAACCAAGATAAATAAAATCAATATTAAAGACAACTTTCACTAAAGAACCATCCACCTTAACTCTTATATTGAAATGACTTAAGTAAAAATAGAACACAAGTGATTAAGAAGAAAATAAAATGAAGAAAGCCAAATACCTTAAAATAAGAATATCATTCTAAGTATTGAACCTTTATTTTTAGGAATTATTCAATACTTAGCATAAAAATTTGATTTTAATCCCCTATATGTCTATTAAACTTTTTTCAAGTAAATTTAATTTTCATCTATTCTTAATTTTAACTCTTCTTAATCTTAACTTACTGATAATAGTGATTTATATGATATTTTTAGGTATTTAATTGAGTTAATTTTGTGTTAATTAGGTTGAATTTGAGTTTAATTGGTTAATTTTATATTTTTAGAGTTAATTGTAAGTTTTGATGTTTTTCAGGGTTAAATTACAAGCAAAAAAGGCTTAATTATAAAAGGCAAGAAGTTATGGGCCAAAACTGTGAAATTGAAAAAGTTATATTAGTAAGACGTACGTGAAATCTAGTAAAGTAATGAGTGGCCGTGCATGGAGATTGCGTAAGATTATAAGTGGCCGTATATGGAGACAATTCAACTAGTTTCATCTTTGAGTGGCCGTGCACTTGGAAGCCAAATTCATCAAGTGGCCTGCAACACTATGGGAACCATGCACTACAGTGCATGGAAAAGTAAAGGAAATCAAGTGGTCGTGCATCCCTATAAGGAAGGATACACGACAGTGCATTTTATTAAGCAGATTTTTGCTTGGCCGTGCAGTTTGAAGTCCGATGCATCGAAGGATTTTCCAATTTAAGAAGAATTCTTTTTCTATTCTAATTGAGGAATTTTAGAAGACCTTTTATGACTTATTTTGCCTATAAATAGACAACTCAAACACCAAAGCAATGATCATAAACTAGTAGAGTTCATTAGTTTTAAGTTTTTACGTAGTTTTTCTAGTTCTTTTGTTTTTATTCAATATTTTCCTTTTCAACTTTGTTTTAGTTTTTTTAACATGTTTATGAATTAGTTTTTCTTCTTTTGCTAATGGATACTTGAATCTTTTATTTTTATTGTTATGACTTTATTTTGAGCTTTAAATTCAATATCAGTTGATTATTTCTTGGTTTTAAACATATTCTTATCTTTAATTGTGTTGAGATTGGTTGTTTGTTTATTGATTCAATAACTAAAAATTGGTTTAGACATAGTTAATGATTTACATGTTTTTGGGTTAACTCTTTAGTGTTAATGCATGATTATTTTTTGATTTTGAGATAATTATGTATTGAAATTATATTGATTAATACTAAGAGGGGAAGAACTAAGAATAAACTGAAATTGAATTTTCTTGCAAAAGAGTTTAATGAATACTTAGGATTTTAACTGGATCTTTATGCTAAGTATTGAGTTATTTTTAACAAGAGAATTTAATGCTTAAGAAAGATAGTCTTGTTTCAAGATATCAGGCTTTATTTCATCTAGTTTTTCCATAATTACTGGTATTTCTATTGAATTTAAGTCATTACAATGAAAGTAAAGGTGGATAGTTCCTTTAACAAGAGAATTTTAGTTATTATTTTTTTTAATTCATGTTAGTTTAATTTTAATTTTTATTTTGTTTAATTATTTATTTAGTTTAATTTTTGCTTTTAAATCGAAAACATTTGAAAAATAATTTTAGATTAATTTAATTCATACATAGGTATTTTTCTTAGCAATCCATATTTTATTGGATACAATATTTGGGGTTTTACTCTATATTTTCCTATATTACTATCCAATCTAGTACACTTGCTAGACACCGGTCACTTACCTTAATTAACACACAATTATATCTAATTTAGAACATAGTCATGCATCAACACTAGTAAACCAACCCAAGAATATACAAATCAATGATTAAGCAAAAATCAATTATTAATCAATAGTTAAATGAATTAATAACTAAAATTTATATAACCAAAGACAAGACTTTGCTCAAAACTAAGAAATAAGCATGACTTGTATTAAATTAAGCACAAACTAAGTCATAATAATAAAGAGTTAAGGATTCAAGTATCGTTTAGCAAAAGTTAAAGAAACTATGCATTACTCATCTTTAAAAACTAAAAAAAAAAGTTAAAAAGTAAAGTATAAGAACAAAAATAGAAGAAGCTTCCTTGATGACTATACAAAGAGAAACAAAGAATACTTCACTAAAAGAAAACTAACGTAAACTAAGCTAAAATTTGTGTTGATCTCCTCTCTCATTTTTTCGTTTACTTTAGTACCATTTTATAGATGAATTTTGCTGATAAAAGAAGAAGTTTTTTTTTGACTTATTCTTCCTATTCCAGAGCTAAATTGGAGTTTTGGTTGATTACGAAATCTTTTGTTGACAGAACGGTGAAAAGACTCAAGCAAGCACCTTTTTTGCTCAGGAAAGCAACTATTATGCTCGGGGGAGCACTTATTATGCCCAGGTGAGCACTTCTCTTCTACACTTCACGATTCTCTTTCCGAAGCCACCTTTGTCAAAATTATAACTATGCCCCAAATCTTCTCATTTCTTCAATTAAATCCTTCTTTCTTTCAATTTAATCCTAAAAAATACCAAAACTTACAACTAAACCAATAAAAATATAAATTAATTAATTAACCATAAAATTAACTAAATTAAAACCAAATTAACTACTTTAAATACCTAAAAACACATTAAAAACATAATTTTATTCACAATTATCAGCGGTGTCAAGTAAGATAAATCGGCTCATCATGCTTATCAAAGAGGAAAAGAGAGCTTCGATCGAGCTAAAAGAAAAGCTTAAAGCTACTAAACATAAAATGGCTAGCTCGATGGAGAAGATAGCCTTAGCAGAGACCAAAGCTCGAGCAGCAGTAGAGGTGCTCAAGAAGGCCAGCGAAAAATCTGCAAAGAGGATTGTCAAGCTTGAATCTCAGCTTGCCAAGGAGAAAGATGGGCATCAAGCTACTAAGGCAAACCTTGAGGAAGCAAATACCGAGCTTTAGAGAAGCCGTTGATAAAGCTACTCTTAACAAAACTTGAACTAAGCTGGAAGAAAAGTGCATCCATCTTGAGGATAAGGCTATGGATCTGGCTGCAGAGTAATGCATCACTTATGGCAGCAAGCTCATGAAGGCTGTCAAAGAGAAATATCTGAATGAGGACTTTTCCTGGATGGAAGAGGTGTATCATGACAAGGATTAGTTAGGATTTCAGGCAAAAATTTTTTATTACAGCCTTCGCAGCCTCTTATACTTCGACCTTTTGAAATGAAAACTTCTTTTTGGTACATTATTTCATTCTAAGCACGCTTATCATGATTGCTAAAATCATGTACTTCCAATAAAATGAGAGCAATTCAAAGAACAAACATAATTTGGCTGAATATACTCGCGGCTTAAGCTGTCGGATTGAGCTCCCATCTTTATTAAGAATAATGCTCCTGGCTTAAGTTGTTGAGCTGAGCTATTACAAAAGGTTAATGGCAAAAATATCGAACGAACAAAAATAATTAAATGCTGGTAGTGAAGATGCCTAACCGAGCTTAAAAGAATACAATATACTTATGGAAAACATGCCTATTTGAGCTAAAAGATACAAGTTTGCTTCCGATGAAAATGCCTATCCCAGCTTATGGGGGACTCTCGATGAAAATTGCCTATTTAAGCTTTGGAGAATTTTCTCATAACGAACATGCCTATTTGAGTTGAATGGAGGGCTCCTGACGAAAATTGCCTATTCGAGCCTTATGATTTTGCTCTTGGCGAACATGCCTATTTGTTGTATGGGGGGCTCTCGGTAAAAATTGCTTATTCGACCCCTAAAGTTTTTCTCCCGACGAGAATTACTTATTTAAGCTGAGTGGGGGCTTCCGATGAAAGTTTTCTATTTAATTTGAGTGGGAGCTTCCACTGAAAATTGCATATTTAAGCCCCATAAAGTTTATTCTCGATGAAAATTACCTATTTGACTTCAGTGAGGGCTCCCGATGAAAATTACCTGTTTGAGCCCCATAAAGTTTTACTTCCTATGAAAACTGTCTAGTTGAGTGGGGGCTTCCGATGAAAACTGCCTATTTGAGCCCCAAAGTTTTACTCCTGGTGAAAACTGCCTCTTCGAGCTCTTGATCCCTGCCTTTGGTGAGCATGCCTGTCTGATTAGGGTCACTAATGGTACTTTTTAAGGTTAGAAATGTTTCAAGAGTGTGGCAATATCTTTTCACTCATATCTTTAAGCCTATATACATTGAAGTTCACCACCTCGTGTATTTCATATAGACCTATCCAATTTAGACTCAACTTGTTGACTTCCATAGCAGCCCGGGCTACAAAAACTTTTTTAAGACCAGCTCACCTATATGCAGAGTTCGAGGCTTTAGCTTACAATCATGATACGATGATATTTGTTGTTTATAAGTTGCTGCTTGGATCTGGGCTTGCTCTCTTTTCTCTTTAAGTATATCCATACAGTACAACATCAATTCCTTATTTCTTTCCTCGTCAAGTTGCTCTATCTTGAGGTTTGGCATTCTTATTTCGCAAGGGATGATTGCCACCACATAGTATGTTCTAGAGAATGGGATCGCCGCTATCGTCGACTGAGGTGATATTCGGTAAGCCCATAATACATTATTTAGCTCTTTGACCCATAAGACCTTTGCTTCGTAAAGCCTCTTTTTCAATCCCATCAATATTGTTCTATTGGTTACTTCGATCATGCCATTTGATTAATGATGGTAGACCGATGTGAACTTGAGTTGGATATGCAATTCAACGTAGAATTTTTTAAAAGATTGACAATTGAATTTTTTTTCGTTACCAATAACAAAAGTATATGGGATTTCAAACCTGGTTATAATGGACTTCCAAACAAATTTAATTACAATCACCGGGGTGATTATTGTTAAGGGTTCAGCTTTTATCCACTTGGTGAAGTGGTCCACCATAACTAATAAAAACTTCATTTATCCTGCAACTAATTGAAATAGTTCCAATATGTCTATCCCCCACTATGCGAATAGCCATGGGCTATATATTAAAGTTTGCCATACTGCCCTTTTGTGAATTACCTTTCCAAAGCACTGGCATTTATTGCACTTTCGAACCAAGTCTTTGGCATCATCTCTATTGTTGGCCAATAATACCACTGAAGAAAGGCTTTTCGAGCTATCATCTGAGTTTTTTCATGGGGCTCGCAAATGCCTTTATGTATTTCTCTGAGCATATAATTGCCTTCATCCAAGCTCAAGCATAGCGACCGATAGTAGGAGTAGGACCTCCGATATAGTTTTCCATCAACTATTGAATAAAGGCTAGAATATCGAGCTATCTTTTTAGCTTCCACTTGATCTTCTAGGAGAGCACCTGTTTCCAGGAATCGATAGATCGACAATCTCCATTCATTTGCTCATTTATTTGGATAGAGAATGTTTCATAAGATGGTTGGGTGATGACCACCCAAATTAAATCTGCTGACTGTATGTTGCAATTCGAGGATGCCTAGTTGGTAAGTGAATTCGCCTCCTTATTTTCTTCTCTAGGTACTTGCTTGATTGTCCACAAACTTCCTTCTTTCTCTAGTTGTGCTAGTAGGGCAGATACTAAGTCATGATATTTTATCATAACTTGCTCTTTGGCTTCGAATTTTCCTATTAACTGACTAACAACTAATTAATAGTCCGAATGGATAAGCAAAGAGTCATGCTTTACCTCAAGGGTGAGCTGCAACCCAAAACAAAGTGCTTCATATTCTGCCATATTATTTGATGCTGGAAAAAACACCCGCCATTCCTTTAATTAGTATTCTTCTCGAACAAGACAGTATGACTCCTACATCCACTCCTTCTAATAAAGCTGCTCCATTAACATACAGCTTCCAAGTCATCTTATCTGGTTCAGTAGGAAAAGCATAGAGTTCGATCACAAAATCTGCCAAAACTTATGCTTTCATTGCTGATCGGGGCTCATACCAAACGTCAAACTCTCTTAGGCGAGCTGCCCACTCAGTTATCATTCCCGATGCCTTTGACTTCTGCAATACCTTATTGAGAGGAGTATTAGTTTAGACTACCACAATATGTGCCTGGAAATAAGGGTATAATTTTATTACCAACTTGACTAGGGCTAGAGCCAATTGTTCTAGGATTGGATACCATAATTTGGCACCTTGAAGAACTTTGTTGGTGTGGTATATGGATACTGCTAAGTGATTTCCTCTCTAATTAGTACTGATCCTACTACCCCCTCAGAAAGTGACAAATACATAAACAGGTTCTCACCGGGTTATGGTCGATTAAGTAGTGAGGTGAGCTTAAAAACTGTTTCAAGGCTTCAAAGGCTAATTGGCATTCTGAGCTCCACTTAAAGTTCTTTAAATTTTTCAAGGATTTGTAGAAGGGAAGGCATCATTTAGCCGAGTAAAAGATGAATCTGCCTAGTGTGGTAATCTTTTCATTCAGCATCTGCACTTCCCTGATCGACTTTAGTGGCATCATCCTTAAAATAACTTTAATTTTCAATGGGTTAACCTCTATCTCTCTCTTCAAAATCATAAAACCTAGGCATTTCCCTGAACAAACTCTAAAAGTACACTTATCTGGATTTAGCTTGAGCCCAAACCTTTTAAGAGTAGAAAATATTTCTTCTAGCTCTCTAGGCAAATCTGATAGAGTTCTGTTTTTAATGATTATATCATCCATGTACATCTCCATGTTTCGATCTATCTGGCCTATGAACATCTTGTTTATCAACCTCTAATGTGGCCTTTGCATTCTTGAGCTTAAATGACATCACCTTATAGCAATAAGTTGCCTTATGGGTTATGAACGCTATTTTTTCCTCATCTTCTGGACTCATAGGGATATAATAGTAACATGTTAAAGCATCTAGAAAGGCGTACTCTTCGAATTTGACAGTCGAATCTACTAACATATCTATGTTTGGCAGTAGGCAATTGTCCTTTAGGCAGGTCTTATTCAGATCTGTGAAATCCAAGCACAATCTTCACTTTCTATTTGATTTTTTCACCAAAACTATATTGGATAACCAGTCCGGATAGAGCACCTCTCTGATGAATCTGTTTTTCAATAACTATATATTTCTGCATTTATCACTATTTACCACTCTAGCACATGATCACACTTTTTCTATTTTACTAGTTTACAGCCAGGCTAAATGCTTAAAGAATGAGACATGACATTGGGTGAAATGCTGGTTATGTCCAATAGTCTCTAAGAGAACACATCTTCGTAGGATTCCAATACCACTAATAACGACTCTAGTTTTGAACTGGGTTTTTCTGATGCAATCTTTACTATCTTTCCTGGCAATAGCTCTACCTTTTGTAATAAATCTACAGGTTCTGCTTTTCAGGCAGCGTCTGTTTGGACATTTATTGTATCGATTGGGAGGGCTTGCTTTGCCTCCTTTTAGCATAGTGATGTATGCTTCCCTGGCTACACTTTGGTTTCCCCGAAGTATGGTCATTCCGTTCGGTGTTCATATTTTCATGATGAGCTTCTGCATAAAAATATAAGCATCTACCTCGGCCAACATAGGTCGGTCAAAAATTGCATTATAAGATAGAAGCATATTTACTACTATGAAACATGAATTATATAACCTAATAGTGGAGTCATCTCCTAGTTATAAGTTCAGATTGACAGAGCCCTCAACTTGGAGATTTCAATCAATAGGATTATTACCTCGTCCATTGGGCTTGGCATCCCCAATGCTTTGTAGGCTTGTAAAGTGATAAGATTCAACGTACTGCCTATATCTACCAGGATCCTCTGCACCATGAAATCCTCAATCATAGCTTTCACTACCAATGCATCGTTGTGTGGTTATCGGACATTCTTCCCATCTTTATCTGAGAACTGAATGACACTTGATAGAATAGGAGAATTTGCTCTTGCTCCTGGCCTTCCTAGTAAGAACACTTTCTTTACTTTCCTATTTTTCTAGTCACCAAATACATCATAGTGTTTTCCTTTTGCAAGGACATGAATTATTCCCATCAGGGCCCCCATTCCACCACTACTTTCCCCTTTTTTGAGCCTTTTTAGGGGAGATTTCCTATCTTCGCTCTTACCCCTTTTCACAAACTGTCTAAGTTCACCCTTCTTATCTGATACTCTATCTCTCTCTTGAGCTGCCTATAGTTGTTGGTTTCATGGCCTTTATCCCTATAGAAGGCGTAATATAAAGTCTAATCCCTATTTAAGTCCTTTATCATAGGCTTCGATCATTGAACTTCTTGGTTCTTCTTCATCTATGCTAAAACCTATGTCGGGCTAACGTTTGATTTAGTGAACGTTTCTTCTTTCCAACTATCCGAATATGGTTTTGACATCACGTAGAATTTATTCTCCCCTCTTATAGCTCAAAACTCATTTCTCTTCGAACTTTCCCCCTTTCATCTTACTTCACAATGGTTATCGTTTTTCGTTTGATCGCAGTATTTCAGCCTTCTGGCCTCATCCATCCGAATGTATTTGTGGCCTCTATTCATGAGTTCGATAAAAATTGTAAGGGGGCTTTTTTTCTTAATGAGTCATTGAAGTCCTGGCATCTGATGTTCCAACTGAGTGCATTAATGGCAACTTCCAAGTTTAGATTCTGGATGTCCATAGTTACTATATTAAATCTGTCTATTTAATTCCTCAGTGTTTCTCCTCTCTCCTGTACTACTTGATGTAAGTCGGCTGACACCTTGGTTGGTTGAATTATCGCTACAAACTTTACCTTAAAAATCTCAGTCAACTGTTGAAAATTATGTATTGAGTGCTCGGGTAAATTACCAAACCAAACTTGGATGCATTCAGCCAAGGTCTACGAAAATATCTTACAGAGGGCAGCATGCTCTATGGTGTGAATTAGCATAAAGTGACGAAATTGTTTCATGTCAGCCCGAGGATCAGTGTTGCCGCTGTATCTGGTAGGTTGGGTAATTTTATGCTCGGGGAATAGGGTTTTAAGTATGGCTCTAGAAAGAGGGTATCAGAAGTCATCTTGGCACTGCATCACTTTAGGGTTCTATTTTTGTTGCATCTTTTCTTCGATGAGTTTATCCAGCTCCTCTCTCTTCAGGGCTATTTGGGATCCCGCATCTTGTTGTTGGGGTGTAAGATTCAGGTTTTCAGGATTTTAGAGAGTGTTTGTCAATGATGCTTGGAGAGTTGGTAGAGGTGTTGTTTGAGCCACCATGTGCGAGAGGGTTGCAAGTAGGGCTTGAGCTAGCTTGGGTGTGAGGTTGGGAATGGGCATCCCAAGAATGGACATTCTAGGCATTACGGCGGAGGGGCCGGCCATGGGAAGGTTTGTGGAGGTGCCTTAGGGGATGGGCTCTAGGGATGGAAAAATTGGTATTAGGGGTAGTGGTATTGTATTGCTTTGGTTGTTTCCCACCTTAGTATTTTTTGTTGTTGGAATTCATGGTTTCATGGGGATGATGGTTCTACGCTCACCGCACCAAATGATAACAGTTTGGAATTACCTGATTGTTATCGGATCTAAATTTGGATGTAGGACTGCTTCAATGATACCTGAAAAATAGAGAGTGCCAGTGAAGGTCCAACGGGGGATGCTTCAACGGTTAAATCAGAAAAGGATATAATGTGGTATCTGTAGTAATTTTGGTTAAGAAGAAGCTCATACTTGAGAAAATTGTCTATTTATAGAGGAAGGACTCCTACTCTAGTTCGGAATCCTCATTGTCATGGGATTTCTGTTGAGCAAGAACTCTCACTTATATAGAAAATCTAACCGAAATAGGCAAAAGAAAGCAGGATCACCGTCCTAGCATGACTCTTCTCAAGACGGCATCGCTGAGCTTTACCATGCGGATCCTGAGTGACCCAAGTAGCTAGGATTTTGGGCTATGGGCCTAGTTCAAAGGCTCAATCCGGTTATCATTATTTTATATGCAATTAAAATAAAAAATAATAAAAATTATCTGTAATTTAAATGATTGACAATTTAACTATTTTATCAATTTAAATTTTATTATTTTTGCTCTAAAATACATTAATCACTGCTTAATTTTTTAAAATATCACTTAAAATAAAACATATCAAAAATTTTGATAATTACTGTTAAAAGAAAATAAAAAAAATACTATTCCGTGCCTGTTATGATATTTACATTTACGCATTATTCAATTAGATAAAAAGCAAAAATATAAAAAATTTTATATCGATTTGATAATAAGTATATTTGTATATATATACCAATTTAAAAATTCATTAAATTTTGACTAATTGACTTATAAATAAATTTGTTCATGTATCGAATTTTTGATAAATTTATATGATTTTTAAAATTTTTTTCTATTCAAAAATTATAGATGGAAAATGAACTTTTATTTTCTTAATTAATGTGATCTTACTGCTATAATGTGTTGTCATGATTTTTTATTTTATTTATGGATAATGATATTTTTAGTTACATTAAAATAAATAAATAAATATAGTCTTGTTTATTTATCGTCGAAAACAAAAGGGAACAGACTGGGACACTTTTAATTCAATTTTCAGAAGATATGACTATACGAGAAATTTATTTTATAAATTACTCATAAATTAATGATAAATTGCCAATAGTTGCCTTTTACCTCTGCGGTTTGCCCGTGCTGTAATTTCTTTTTGCGCACGTAATTATGCAATTCTTTTAAATTCAATTGTTCATTAAAAAAAAATACTTCTTCCTATATCAGAACTATTAATTTTTAATAATTATAATTTAAAATAAAAATAGTGTGTATATATATATACACACACACATTTTGCGACATAGGAGGGTGGAATTAGTTATATCCGTCGTAAAAAAAATATTTCTAAAAAATCTTTTAACTAATTGATTTAGGCATTTAGCTGGATAACATAGGCAACAAATTTAGTGCTATGCAAAGCTCGAGGTAAAGGCATGCTCTTTTTAGGTTGGATCCATGACCACCACATAGATTTTTGTTTCTTTTCCTTCCTTTGTTCACCTCAAACATTGTATAAAATTCATATTATTTTATATTAATATTGTGCAATCTTGTGGAAAATGCCACATAAAATATGGTATTGATTGAAAAATGAGCGGAAATGGAGGTTAACAGTAGAAAATTTTTTTATGTACTTTGACTATGTAACACCTCTTACACATAAAATATTGCTACTTGTATCTAATCCAGCTGATTAGAAATGAAATACAAGAACATGATGATGTTGCGCATTTATTCAATGGCCATGTCTAATGAGAGGAACAGTAGAAGGTGCTTCTGTATTTGAGGTGTTATTAGTGGAAAGCAGGGGATGAATTTTGTGTTGGAACTGCTGTGAAAGTTGCACTAACAGAAGTTGAATTAGTTACCGATTCCTGCAAAGGAACAGAATTAGCTGTTCCAGGAAACCTTGGTGGAAGATCAGGCAATTCAGCATCGAAATTCAGCACATTAATTGCTTGACTCATTTCAGGTCGAAAAGACAAATCTGGATGAGCACACCACAGTCCAACAATCATCAAACGTTCAATCTGTTTCTTGGTGAATCGCCCATTTAATTTTTTATCAGCAGCTTCAAGAATTTTCCCATGTCCATAGAATTCCCACACCCACTTAACTATATGAACTTGAGTCTTATAATCCTTTTGCACAAAAGGTTTTCTTCCACAGGCAAGCTCCAGGGCAACTATACCAAAGCTGAAGACATCTGATTCTTTGCTTGACTTGCCTGTCTCAAAACATTCAGGAGCTATATATCCATGGCTTCCACCCTGTAATGTTTGAGACCGTGCATCATGATCAACTATCAGAGCTAATCCGAAATCTCCGAGCATTGGATTGAATTCTGAGTCTAGCATCACATTGCTTGGCTTGATATCTCTATGTAGAACACAACTTCTCCATCCATTGTGCAAGTACTGCAATCCCTCCGCTAATCCTTTAATAATTTTGTACCTCAATTCCCATTTCAGTACGCTTTCCTTCCTGTAAAGATGGAAATCTAAGCTGTGATTTTCCAAGTATTCATATACAACTAAGATTTCGTTCCTCTCGTGACACCAGCCGATTAGTTGAACTAAATTCTTGTGTCTCAGTTGGCTAAGGGTCATTACCTCAGCTGCATATACTGCTATACCTTGAATTGAAATCTCTGATATTTTCTTAACGGCAACATTTATATCCAAATCACTCAAATACCCTTTATAAACAGCACCAAATCCTCCCTGTCCGACCTTCCTTTCTTCGCTGAAACCATCTGTTGCACGAATCAAGGCATCATAGGGAATGTTCTTAGCTCCTGTCACCTTTTTGAATTCGTTATCCTGGGATTCTACGATGATTGAATTTGACTCTGCTCTATCCCCAATTTCTATGTACCCTCCACCATGAACATTGGATGAATCCCTATCTTTTTCAACTATGTTTGTCTTTTTGTGCCTATGATGGTTGATTATAACTATAACAACTAATAGTACTATTATGCAAGCCCCAACAAGTGAACCAATGACAGCTCCCACAATTGTTCCCGTCCTCTTTTTATTTTTTCCTGGGGGTGGAGAAGAGGGCGTGTTTATGTTGTGATGGCTTTGAAAACTCGACTCCAAAGACCAAGTATGGATGGTATGGAACTCAGACCAGACTCCAGTTGAAGCTGAGAAGCCACAAATAACCCATTCAGCCAAGTAATTCCTTAGATCAACTTCAAAACAAAGTTTCTGTTCAACAACAATATTTTCTGAAACTCCTGTGGAAGTGACACACAAATCATTGGAACTAGAATTATAAGTAACCGTAGCATCCATTCTTCTCCCATCCATAACACTGCTAAGCCACTTCGCACTTGTCGTAGATTTTACGGAGCTGATGTCGATTCCTACATGATCATCGCTCATGTCATCCCATAGATTATAATGCGTCTCAAATTCGACAGCCACAAATGGATTGGCTGTCGAATTTAGAGTCAGGTTGCCATTAGCAAGTCCAATGCCACCGCCCCCTTTCTCATCAGGCATTCTGTAATGAAGCGGAGCTATGAAGAAGGCAAGGCCATCAGCGTGAGAAGTATTGTTTTGTGCATCGATGGAGAATGAGAAACTGGTGGTGAAATCTGCAAGACTTCGTGTGGCATTGTCCCAAAGATGCATTGGCTCAGAATAAGTAGCATGCCCTGTCTGCGAAGGCCGGTTAGAAGTAAGCTGGATCGCAGAATCCAAGCAAGATGCATCCCCTTGGTAGTATATTTCATGATTACTAGAATCAAAGCATGTAAAATTGAAAGACAGAGAACTGAGTTGAGAGATTAATGTTAGGAACAGGAGAACAAGTAATGCGTAAATGGAGCTCAGCATATTTATATTAGTTCAAAGAATTGAAAGGAGATGCTGTTTACTTCTTCTTGATAATGTTTCAATTTATATCGACTCTCAGTTCATATATATTTTGAGATCATTAATGGTTATCGTAGCCACAATGCTAAGAAAGCATTGAGAAAGACCGTTGGAAATGGTATGGAAAGTAAAGAACAATAACGACACATATCAATTAATTATCGGATCGTTGTCAAAAAAATAAAATAAATTTAATTATCGGATCATATATGCTAGGAATTTGTAGTTATTAATTTCAAAAGTGATATTAAAATTTTGAGAAAATTTTTAAGATCAAATGTCCATAAACAGGGTTGGATCGTAGAAGAAGAAATTTGGGGAGCCAAATCTACATATATATGGATAAATTAAAAAATTTTTAGGGGGGCAAAAGTTATAAATAAAGAACTCTAAAGGCTAAAGTATGAACTTGCTCTCAAATTTTGGAGCAAATTGAAAATTTCTCTTTTGTCCATAAGTTATTTGAAAAAATGATGTTTTTGTTCTAAATTCATGACACATAAATGGAACAGTCTTTAATACATGTGTAGGTGCTTGCAGGGGAAGTAGGATGGAGAAAGAAGTGTCAAAATATAATATATATGAGATCAAAAAATTTAGGAGGGGTCAAACTATAAATTTAAAAAATTTAAAAGGACTTTTAATGTAATTTTAGAGGACCTAAAAATGTAGACCCCCCTTAAACGTAACTTGAGGCGGCCCTTGAGTGTTTGTATTTGCCCAGATTATTCAGTTAGCCCCTTGCATTTTCTTTTTCTAAATCGGCATATTTTTTCATCAACCCTCTATAAAATCAATTTTTATTCGACTTAGCCTCTTTTATGCTAATGGAACAGTTAAATATATGGTAACACAAGGCTAACACTGCATATCATCTAAAATGACACATACAAAAATATGCCTAAGAAATAGTATTGTAATTTATTGTTAGATTCTGGGAAAATTCAAGTGAATAACTTGTATATATATAATTATATCTAAATATTTTAAAGTGCAATTTCTATATATATATTCTTTTTGAATTTAATTTTGTCATTTGCAGCCGGCCAAATTTGTATTTGTTTTGAATTTAATTTTGTTGCCATTGTAAGGGTGGGTAAAAAGTTTAGAACAGATACCTTTCTGCTTCGTCCTTGCTTATTGTCACTTTGCATCGCAATTGCATGTATTAAACAAACAACTTCATCGGAAGCGGTATGGAAGGTGAAATCACATCCCATGAATTAATTTTCGTTAATTTTCTTTAGCCTTTATCTTTCTCCAATTCAATTTCATTAAATTAATGATTCTTATTATTTTTCTTGTTTCTAATCATAATTCTAGCCTCAAACATTATCCTTCAACTTCACCATCTTCTATCCAAATATTCATGACATAAAATATGAAGGCAATCCCATTTTCTAGGTTAATTATGTCCGTGGTCATCTAATTTTTGTAGTTATAACCAAATGATTACAATAAAATAATTTGTAATACAAAAATATAAAAATTTAATTTTATTTCAATTAAAATAAAAATTCCCTAAAAGTCAATTTTTATATTATTGGAGTGATATTTAAGCACGCTAGTATTATTATAATCATGTCATTTTAGGATCAATAACCTTTATAAATTGAGCCAAAAAATGAAAGAAGTTTTATATCATCATATAAATATAAAAAAATGACCTATACACACTATTTAAATAATTAAAATCGCACATTAATTGAAGTCATTTTGTTGAAGTTATGGCATGTTTGTCGTTATGGCATGTTTCTTGAAGTAAAATTACTGCGATCTCAAGTAAGATTTCTTGAAGTTATGGCATGTTTGTCGTTATTGAATGAATATCCATTCACATTTGTTTATGCTTTCTAGCGCATGATATCTGGTGACTTCTATGGTTCATATATTGGCATATACTTGGGAACATTTATTTTAGGCTTGCATTCCTCCAGAGAAGTTGCAGTGGCTTTGTTTGAACACTGATTCAAGTGTTAAGAAGCTAACTTTGGACTGCTCTATTTCTCTGGTAGTAGTTGGAAGTTGAAACTTTTAAAAGTAGAACATTTGGGATTAGCAATCCATAATGCTTTGTTTTGCTCAAATAGTTAATTATGGTCCTTTTGTTAGATTTAAGTGTTTCTGTAGCTCTGTCGAAATATGTTAACATGGACTGTTTAATTTCTTAACAAACATTTAGCAGGTTGAGGATGATCTGGCTCAAGGTGTAAATGGGGCGGTACCCATTCCTCCAGATGATGAATGGAAAGACGAGGTAATTGCAGCTTTAGTTGCTAATATTAAAGCAATGATCAGAGCAGATCGGAAGATAACTGCCTTAAAACAATTACAAGTAAGATTCAGAAACATTTGATCATAAACTCTACAAGAGACAGCTGTTCTCAGTATAAAACTTGTATTCTGAATATTTTTACAATTTAATTATGCAGGGTCATATTTGGAGAACTGGATTTGAGAATAACGAACTGGAAGGAGTAGTTTTCGATGATGTACCAGAAGCACTGGAGAAGTGGCATGCCTTGGGAATAAAGGTTGTTTTCTTTCTCCCTTTATCCTATCCATTTTCCATTTATTACCTCATATAATGTCAAAAGAACTGTTTGGTGTCCTTGTATCATTTTATCTAGATTTCTTCTCAAATCATTGGACATAACTTTTAAAAATTGAGCAAAACAATAACTTCACTAGGTTACATGCTGTAATTTAGTTTATGATGTGGTTGTAATAGGGAATTTATCAATTAACATGGCATAATCATTTTGTCTGAATATGAGAATATATTTCTCTTGGACCAGTATATATGGGACCCTAAACTTTCTCTTTTCTTGTGAAAGAGTTCACTGTTCCCTTTCACTTTTGTTAGAGCATCTCATTTCTTGGTGAATGTGTTAGGTGGTATGGTGCCTATAATAAGCATGAAATATATTAATATGGAGCAGATTGCAACTTTGTGCATTCAAAGCAAATTGTTTGACTCTGTTTATTTGGCAAAGAGAAAGTTTTGAGGCTGTCTACTGTAGATTAGTCCACCATTCAATTATTCTTTGGGGTTCTTACAAAATGTATATGGTATATTCCTAATTAGTTGATTAACTTACCTTGTATAGTATTTTTCTAATTAGGTTAATTGATTTAGTTTTTAATTTACTCTAGATGTTGATTTCCTAAGTTCTTTACTGGATTTGCTACAACTAGTTTGTACACGACTTGAATCTATCATTAATTATTGAGCCCATTCTGTTTGTCACTGTGTTTTGCTAATTAGCATGTAAGAACAACATGTACTTTTGTTTCAATTGTCAGATATATCCGCATAAATATTGATTTTCTAACTTCGAAAGTAAAAGTAATTTTGTGTAAAAAATCAATAATAATTTAGTGACGGAATAGCGACGAAACTTCCGTCGCAAATGTTTTTAAAATATTCGCCGAATGTAGCAACGGATATTATAATTCGGTTGCTAAAAATAGCAACCGAATTTCTATTCGGTTGGTAAAAATAGCAACGGAAAATCTAATTCCGTTGGTAAAAATAGCAACAGAAAATCTAATTCCGTTGCTAAAAATACCAACCGCCAAATTTGCAATCGAATGTTCCGTTGCTATTTTCCATTGCTAATAAAAATTAGCAACGGAAATTCAACATATTCGGTTGCTAATTTCCGTTGCTATTTGCTGATTTTCTTATAGTGACAAAAACAACAAAAAAATTCAAGTAACTAATTATTATCTATTTTTAGAGTTAATTAATGTTAAAATGAAATGACAATCATATATGATCTGCTTAATCGTCACTTTGTTGGCGTAAAAAATTAATTTTCAGATTATATTTACTTTAATTAAAATAAAATAGAATTTTGATGAGTTTTGTGTTATAAATTATTTTATTATGATAATTTAGTTATAAGTAGCAAAATTCGATGACCATGGATATAATTAATCCTGTATTTTCTCCAGACAATGCAATTCAACTCACATATAACCATAAGGCTAGCATGCCACACTTCTTATTCTGAAGAGAAAAGATATAAAACACACATATGTAGTTGGTAAAAAATTTTAGTTACACTCTTTAACTTTACGGATGATATTTTACACATATAAAGCTGATAAAAAATAATTTATTATCTGCATAAAGTTAGTAATGCGCCCACATTACCTCCGATTAATTTTGAGAAAAGCATACCTATTATGTACTCCTTTAAATTCTTTTTTTTGGTTGAATTCATGTGATATTGGCTAAAGTTTTTTTTTTACCTCCTAAATGTAACATTAAGAGGTAATATGTGAACATTATCAAATTTAAATGGACAATATATTATCTTTTACAACTTCATATGCATAAAATGTCATTTGTAAAATTGAAAAATGTAACAAAAAAAAAAAAACTTTTGCCCACTGCTTATGTATTGGTTGCATGATTGTATCCTTCTTTGATTCACCTTTAATTCTATCAATAGTCAATTCTGTTTGAGCTTGAGATGATAATGTTGCAGAGGATCTTTGAATCAGAATTTGCTTTCTTTCTACAAAATGAGCTGTTGAGGAAGAAGAGGGCACAAGTTTGGTTTATTTACTTCTTTGCCATTCTTTTCTTTTCCCACCATTGCAGGAAAGTTGTGGCTAAGGGGAAAGAGAAAAGGATTGGATTGGTTGAGACTTCTAGCATAGGATTCCCCATTGATAAGTATATCCCTATGCGTACCCTCCAAGAGTCAATACTCAGCGATCAACAAGTATTAACAAAAACGTGAATATATAATCCAGGTCAAAATGTCCATTATTTTTAGGATTAATACATAAAATGGCACTCCAATTTTTACACTTTTGCCAAACCGATCCCTCTATTTATAGTCGTTTCGGTTCTTCTACTTCTTAAAACTCCATTAAATAAACACCTGGTCCAAGGATGTGTAACTCACGTGATTATGGAGTGTAAACGGAGTGAAAACAAGGGGAAGTAATTCCAATTACTAGATATGCTAAACTGAGACAAAGTCTAATTAGTAAAAGAAGCGGCTTGACAAAATTGTACAAATCAGAGTTTATATTTGGCCTTATTATTTTTATTATACTTTGAGCTTGAGCGAGGTTAGTTCATGTCGTGGAACTCAAATTAATTTTTAACAAATTCTAAATTTTCAAAAAACTTAAAATTCACACCCTTTAAATATAATTTAATAGCACAAAATTAAATAATATCATAATTTTATGAGATTCTTCTAACACTATTAAATTAACATTTTACTATCATAAAGATATTATAACGTCAAATATTACAAAAGAGAGAAATAACTTTTAACTTAAAACTGAAGGGTCAATTTTTGATATGATTAAAATAATCAAAGAAAGTTGTTTTATAGGAAAGGAAAACTCCTTTTTGATTCTCCAAACCATATTTTCCCGATGTGGGATCCACAAACTTTGTTAAAATCAATGTTATTAAAATTGGAACTAGTTGAATCGATTTAATCGCGAACCGATAATCTAACCAGTTGGTTTAACTAGTAAAAACGGATTGACACGGAAAACTGCCGAATAAGGAGGAACCAGGTTTTTTCCTAAATTGACAAAACGTCGCCGTTTAGTTAAAAAAGGGGGGAATTGGGGTCGTTTTACACAGATCTGCCATTTTCATTTTTCACTTCACTTCCTCTCCTCATTTTACTTCCGTGGCCGCCGACTGCAACTCCCGTGAGTCTCTATTTGTTATGATAATAAATGTTAATTACAATCTTCTTGCTTTGTTCTTTTTGTTGCTTAATTGTTTAGGTTGCCTTCAAACCCTCATTCTTATGTTTATCCATAATGTGTGAGAATGGCCCTTTATTTTGGATTTCAGATCTTATATCCATTGAGTAAAAGGTATCAGATCTTGTCAAATTCTTGATCTTATATCCATTGAGTAAAAGGTTTCAGATCTAACAGTACTTGGAAGTGATTGTGTTAGCCTTTCATATTTAGTTAGTTAAAAATCAAATTTAGCTGCGGCTCCGGTTTTGGCCAGCCTCACATGGCTTTTTAAACTTTTTCTTTTGTTCAAATTTAGATAATTATTAATTGAATTGTGCAAAATGGGAACTAATAAATCGATGAAGCAAAGTGAAAATTATTTAGTTTGTATAAGTTGTGAAATAAATGTTAATTTGATTTTCCCTATTCGTCACTCTTTTGATCAGTAATTCTCATTCTTTGGAGAAACAAGCGTCCTTAGCATCTCTCTTTTACAATGTTTTAGTGCTCATGTGTTGGCTATACAGAACCTTATGAAGTTCTTATGGTTATAAATGTATTACTTCCTCATTTGAGAATTTGTTTTTTCAAATATCGTTTTTTAGAATTAAAAAAAGAATTTAATATACTTTCTTTATTTTATACATGTCTTTTAAGTGTATTTATATATTTTTAATCACTTTTTTATATTAATTAATGAAATGAAAATTTAATTATTTAATAATATTTTTAAAAAGATTAAATCAGTATTTTAATCTGCATGCCAAGACTCAAAAGCCACACTTAAAGTGATAATGGAGTGGTAGTTAGCTACTTATGTTGAGCACCTCTTTAATCGCTCTTTTAAGCTATAGTGAGTTGGGTGTATATATACTTGTACTTCAATACCTCTGGAATTTTATAGTGTTCTACCGATCACATATGTTTCCTATTATTCATTTCATTTATATTTTTTTTTCATTTTTTTAGTTTCTCAAAATAGTTTGATACAAAATACTTGAAATATTTCTGCCATTTGGATGAATTCAAAAAGAAATGGTGCGTATGCTGAAATGGCTTTTTATGTATGAAATAATCAAAGGATGACAATTTTAAAAAATATATATTCTACACCCATGAATGTATTATTTCTTTATACTGACCTATTTAACTAATTTAGTTTGTGTTTGAAATTTGCTATTTGAAAATATAGATTCGGATGAGTCTTTTTATTTTGTGCATGCTTGTTGACTGGTCGAAGCCACAAAAAATAAATACCTCAATTAGCCTATCAAATAAATTGTAAATAGGGCAAGAAAAGGTCGAATTCATATAAACTAGTACCGAAATACTTTTAAAAACCCGGTTTTCAGCAATAAAAAAAAATAAAAAAGGGGAGTTTCATAAATCAAAAATTAAAAATACTGAATCTACGCAATTGAAGAAGAGAGGTTGGTTTTATTCCATGTAATCTGTACATTGTGTTTCTTTTTGTGTGTGACTAGATCAATGACCAGTAAAAACAATGCTGATATGTCATATTCCCATTGGCTTGAATAATTAATACTAACCACGTGGCGCCACCGTTAGATGGAGGGGTAAATTTACACCCTAAACTTAAGTTTAGGGGTATAAACACAATAAAATTGACTTCAAGGGCAAAATGGGCTCAAAAAAAAGTTTACAGGCTAAAGTTATCACTTTTGAATAGTACAAGGGTAAAAATTCATCTTATCCCATATCACTTTTGAACAGTACAGGGGAACAATTCACTTTTGAATATATATATATGCAAACCTCATTGAATTGGTGATGCTTTCCTTAGTGTTATAATTAATTGCTTAATATAAGAAAGTGATATGCACATATAATAGTTAAAGTAGTCTTGTTATAGTGGTTGATTCTAATAGTTTGACACTTGGTTTTTTAAATAAAATATTGAATTCGAATTTTGTAAATGTCGAAAATCAATATTGAAAGAGTTTTAATCGTATAGTGGGTATTATTTTATTTTATTTTATTTTTTAACTATACAATGTTCAAAGTCTATAACCACCACTAATTTGAATTCATAACGGATAGACCCATAAAAAAACAAAATAACAAAAAGCTCGCTCGGAATTATTTCAAAATACTCAATATCCATTAGTACAGCATTCTCGTCTGAATCAGCATGCCTTATCTATGTTATGATCATGTTTATGTTGGTTAACCAAATTGTAACCCCAGCAGATTTAATTATTAGGGTAGTATTTGTTAACCTTGAAAATGTTGGGATGAAAAAAAAATTATTTTAACTTTTTTGATCTTTTCAAGAATTTATTAAAAAAATGGATCACACAATTTTTTTTTCAACTACTTATATCTTGAAAGATCAAGATATGCATATCTTGATATAGAGTTAAGATATGAATTCCTTTATTTTTACAGATAAAAAATAACAAAAAAATTGAAGAAAATATATTTTTAATTCATCGTAAAAATTTAACAAATAATTGAAAAAAAATTTTTGAAATATTTTTCAATTTTATTTTGACTATTCCACATTTTGTTCCTGAAAGTATTCCAATTTTACCTTAAAATTTTTTATTTGGATCAATTTAACAAACATTACCTAGAAAAATTATTAACCTAAAACAGGCAGAAAAAAAATAAAAGAGAGAGAAGAAGCAGAGAAATATACGAATAGGTAAATGTTTTGGTTAAACCAAAAAAAATTGAGAGAAAATATACCACAAGTTAACGAGATTATCATGTTTAAACAGGCAAGGGGAAAAGAATGACAAGAAATTAATTAAAAAATGGAGGAAAAAATTCTAATTAAGTAGGGTGAAAAATGTTTAATAATTCTATACCGCTTCACCACATGCCGACCTACTCTGCGATTTATTAAATAATGGGTATGCTTTACTTTGGCCGCAAGCATGTTGCTGAACTAACGTAGCTCAAGCTCTAAGGGGAAAAAATAACATGAATGGAAATGTTGACTTTATTCTAAATTCATGTTTTTTCTTAGTCACTCTTGATTATTGATTATTGACCACTCTTGGAGGTTACGCATAGGGATATACTTATTAATGGGTCATCCTTCGCTAGAAATCTTAACCAATCCAATCTCTTTCTCTTTCTTCTTAGCCACAACTTTCCTGCAACAATGGTGGAAAAAGAGAAGAAGGGCCAAGAAGCAAATAAACCAAACTTATGGCCTCATCTTCCTCAACAACTCGTTTATCTAATTCAAAGAAAACAATCCCTGATTAGTGAAATTCATTCGAAAGGAGTGACAAAGTCATGGAAAACAGAAGCAAGCAAATGCAGATCAAATCCTGCACCACCTTGGCTTGATCTCTCTCACAATGATGAAACAGATCATGACCAACCTCACACTTTCACCATATCATATAAAGCAGGCTACTTTATGTACTGGGGAAGGAGGAGCTTTCCTACACTGGAAAGTCACCATTTTGTAGGAATCTCCCAAGGTTTATTAGTAGCCGAAGGAAATTCACCTTCTGATTACAAATTATGGGAACCTCCTTTTTCTTATTGGCATATCCCACCATGGGATCCAAAACTTCCATTTTTATCCGTTGCAATCTCTTCATTTCCTTTGATAGATAACAGGAAAAATAAATGTATTGTAATGGTTTTGACAGGCCTTACTCATCCGGCTTTCCTCTTCTACCGGTTATTGGTAGGACAATGAAATGAATGGAAGAAAAAGGATAGCACCATCATTGATCCCCATTGTTCTGATCCAAATCAACGAGGCCATCGTCTCCGATTCACCAATGGAATTTGGCTCAAGGGAAAGTTTTATGCTTTGAGTATGCAAGGGACCGTTGCTGTTATTGAATACATTGATTCTGATCTTAGAATAACTGCTGTTGGTAAGAAAAGAGCTGTTCCTTGTGTTTCGTCGAAGCATTATAGAGAATGTATGATTGAATCAGAAGGGAAGATTTTGCTGGTTTTACTTATTTCTAGAAATTCTATTAATAAAGTGGAGTATGTGGAAGTTTACCAGCTCAATACAACTAAGCTTACATGGACTAAGAAAGAAAGCCTGGGGGATAGGGCATTGTTTTTGGGAGCTGATTGTTGTATGTCAGTTTCGGCAAGGGAAGTTGGGTGTAGAAGAAATTGTATCTATTTTAGCCTTTGTGGTGTTAATGGTTGGTGGGTATATGAGATGGAAACATGCACCTTTACTCCAACAAAATTTCTAGATTGGGCTGATTCTGCAGAAGAACAATAACTGTTTTATGTTATATATGTCAAATCTCATCGCCTTGCTGTTTATTTCTTTAGTGTTATAATTCATTGCCTTTCCGTTTTATGTTATATATGTCAATCTCAACCAAATTGAAGTTAACAGAATTACAGATGATGAACTAAAGAAGGATACAACCAAGAAAGTAAAACAAAGTCTCAATATAAATTGAAACATTAAGAAGTAAAGAGCATCTCAAGATTCTCCTAGCATGGCTTTGATTCAATATGTTCCGCTCCATTTACACATTATTTGTTCTCCTGTTCCTAACATTAGTCTCTCAACGCAATTCTTTAACATTCAATTTTACATGATTTGATTTCAGTATTCATGACATAAACTACCAATGGAATGCATCTTATTTGGATTCTGCAATCCAGCTTACTCGCAACCAGCTTCGGCAGACAGGCCATGCTTTCTATTTCAAACCGATCCATCTTTGGGACAATGAGATTCGAAGCCTTGCACATTTCACCATCAGGTTCTCATTCTCCATTGATTTACACAACAATATTTCTGGCGCTGATGGGTTCGCCTTCATCTCTCCACCCCAGTACAGAGTGCCTGATGAGAAGCAGAGCAGAGGCAACCTCACACTAAATTCGATAACCAGTCCATATGTTGTTGTCGAACTTGTCGACCTTGATACATTTTCTGTCTCTTGGCCATGACTCTTCATCTCATGGCCTATGGCCTATGGCCATGACCTGCTCTGTTTCCAAACCGGCAGTTCCACATGGCCCTGACTTGTTCTGGAACAAATTTTAGAATTTTATGTTTATTTGACTTTTTTAACGTATCTTTTATTTCCAATGATACATTAGCTTAGTTTTCTGTAATTTTTCATTTAAGTCTTGTTGGTTCTTGTCCTAAATTTCTCCAAGAAGTTTGTGATGTATCTAAGCTATTCTTCTTTCAAAAACTACCGCATACAATCAAACATCAAGTACTGTGCAATTCGAGAAGCTGAAAACAGGAATGAGGTGCAGATCCTTCATTGTTGTGCTAAGGATGAATTGGCTAACATATGTACCAAGGCACTGCCAAAGCAACAATTTGAGTTTTTAAGGCACTTGCACTAAGGAGGAGTGATGAAGTTGCCTTCTGTCTTTGTTTCTTTTGGGTCTTTTGGGATGTCAAGTGCTCTTTGCAAGCAATATGAAATTCTTTTGTTCAAAAGAGCACAGCTCTATCACTTTATTTGTTAGCTCACAGACACAGTGCCGTTTTGCTATGCGAATCTGCCGGCGTTTTTTAGTTTTTTGTCCATTATTAATTATTGATCATTGATAACATTGAAGCTTCTCTTGTAATTGACCAAACTCAGTATATATAAATTCAGAAAAATATGCTCTGATTTTCTTTTCTTCTCCATAATTTTCTGCTTGGCCGAACTCCTCCATATCTGTGCCCATTCATTTCCTTCAAAATAGGACATGCTTTAATTGGGATAATCGGTTGAAGTGCCAGCTGCTCCCAGGGTGTTTCTTTGGATGCAAATATATTAAACACTTGCTTCAATCAGATGTAAGAAATTCACGAATAAATCCGACGCAAATTGTGATTGATTTAATTCACAATCCTGATGAGGTTGTTTCTTTATTGCATGCAAACTGTATATGCCAACGCACAATAAGGACTGATCATTCTATTCTGAACGTCTTGTACGGTTACACCTCATCAAAGAATAGGGATGATTTTAAATGGCTTAATCTACAATTTCACACTCCAACTTGCACTAAATGGTCAAATGGCCTCTAAACTTAAACTTGTTTTGACTATTAATAAACACGAATCTGATGATATGGCAAAATTGGAACTGACATGTACAAGAGCGTGAAATGCATCTACTTTAAAAGCGTCAACCACTTAAAAATTTCTGCAACAAATTTACCATATTTATGTGTACAAATTATAACTAAATGAAGTGATTAATAACATTAAACTGCAGGAAAGCAGTAAACACAATTTCAGTGTTCAAATCACACCGTTCAACGTCAAACTAGAACTATTGTTTGAACCACAACAAACTAATTTTTACATACCATAGCAAACAAAATATTAAGCCATGGACCCTTTCTCTTAAACAGCCTGTGAAGAAAATTAATGGATGTTATATTAGTGAAATTTGTGTTTATTAATAGTCAAATGAGCAAGCTTAAGTGTCAAATTGGAAAAATTTAGGGGTCAGCTTGATAATTTAGTGCAAGTTGAAGGGTCAAATTGTAGATTAAGCGTTTCAAATAAGAAGATATGATATCGGCCGGCTAATTGATAAAAGACGAAAAATGATATAAAAATGAAAAAAGATAATATGTACAGTTCACGCTTCTTGTTTGGATACTGCCAAAATGCTGCCCATGGCATTGTTGTTCTTCACTTTCCAAGGTCTTTCTCAGTGCTTTCTTAAAGCTGTAGCGACGATTACAAATAATCTCAGTTGGTGAAACATCAAGAAGAAGTAAACAGCAACTCCTTGCAATTCTTTGAACTAAAATGAATACGCTCAGCTCTATTTACACATTACCTGTTCCTGTTCTTCTGTTTCTAACATTAATCTCTCAACTCAATTCTTTGTCATTCAATTTTACAAGCTTTGATCCGAGTAATAGTAACATAAACTACCAAGGGGACGCATCATGTTTGGATTCTGCCATCCAGCTTACTCCTAACCAGCTTTTGCAGACAGGTCACGCTACTTATTTTGAGCCAATGCATCTTTGGGACAATTCCTCGCAAAGCCTTGCAGATTTCACCACCAATTTCTCATTCTCCATTGATGCACAGAACAATATTTCTCACGCTGATGGGCTCGCCTTTTTCATCGCTCCACCTCAGTACAGAATGCCTGATGAGAAGCAGGGCAGTGGCATTGGACTTGCTATTGGCAATCTGACACTAAATTCAACAGCCAATCCATTTGTTGCAGTCGAATTTGATACGTACTATAATCCATGGGATGACATGAGTGACGATCATGTAGGAATCGACATCAGCTCCTTAAAATCTACAAAAAGTTTGAAGTGGTATAGCAGTGTCATGGATGGGAGAAGAATGGATGCTACGGTTACTTATAATTCTAGTTCCAAAGACCTATGTGCCAGTTTTACAGGAGTTTCAGAAAATATTGTTGTTGAACAGAAACTTTGTTGTGAAGTTGATCTGAGGATTTACTTGCCTGAATGGGTTATTTGTGGCTTCTCAGCTGCAACTGGAGTCGATTCTGAGTTCCATACCATCCATTCTTGGTCTTTGGAGTCAAGTTTTGGAAGCCATAATAACATAGCCACTCCACCTCCAGGAACACTGACTCCGACTTCTCCTGAAAAAGATAAAAACAGGACAGGAAAAATTGCGGGAGCTGTCATTGGTTCACTTGTTGGGGCTTGTATTTTGGTACTATTAGTTGTAGTCGGTATGAAAAAACGAAGCGATTCATCCAATATTCATGATGGAGGATGCACAGAAATTGGTCCAACAGGTAGAAATAGAGATGTAGAAGAAGCAGAACCAGATCCAATCATTGTAGAAAACCAGGACAATGAATTTAGAAGTGTGACGGGAGCTAAGAACATTCCGTACGATGTATTGATTCATGCAACTGATAGTTTCAGCGAAGAAAGGAAGCTCGGACAGGGAGGATTTGGTGCTGTTTACAAAGCGTATTTGAGCGATTTAAAAAAATATGTTGCTGTTAAGAGAATATCAGAGATTTCAATTCAGGGCATAGCGGGATATACAGCTGAGGTGATGATCCTTAGCCAACTAAGACACAAGAATTTGGTCCAACTAATCGGATGGTGCCACGAGAGAAATGAAATTTTAGTTGTATATGAATACTTGGAAAATTGCAGTTTAGATTTCCATCTTTACAAGATGGAAAGCATACTGAAATGGGAACTGAGGTACAAAATTATTAAAGGATTAGCCGAGGGATTGCAGTACTTGCACAGTGGATGGAGAGATTGTGTTTTACATAGGGATATCAAGTCAAGCAATGTGATGCTGGATTCAGAATTCAATGCTATGCTTGGAGATTTCGGATTAGCTCGGATGGTTGATCATGATGCGCGGTCTCAAACATTACAGGGTGGAAGCCAGGGATATGTAGCTCCTGAATGTTTTGATACAGGCAAGTCAAGCAAAGAATCAGACGTCTTCAGCTTTGGTGTAGTTGCCTTGGAGCTTGCCTGTGGAAGAAAACCTTTTGTGGAAAGGGAGGATGGGACCCAAATTCATATAGTTAAGTGGGTGTGGGAATTCTATGGAAATGGAAAGATTCTTGAAGCTGCTGATCCAAAACTGAATGGGGAATTCACCAAGAAACAGATTGAACGTTTGATGAATGTTGGAATGTGGTGTGCTTATCCAGATTTTTCCTTTCGACCATCAATGAGGGAAGTGGTTAATGCGCTCAATTTTGATGCTGAATTGCAAGAACTTCCACTAAGATTTCCTGGAACAGACTATATTCTTCCTTTGCAGGGATCCGTGACTTCATCTTCTGCTAATGATACTTTCAGAACAGCTCCAACGCAAAATTCATCCTTTTCTTTCCATTAATGACACCTTAAGTGTGGAAACGTCTTCTACTGTTTCTCTCAATAGATATGGCCTTCGAATAAAAGCACCAATATCATCATGTTCTTGTATTTCATTTCTATTCACAAGTAACGATATTTTATGTGTGCAAGGGTGGTCCACAGTCAAGCACATGTTTCATTCAGGGTGGTCTACATCTCCAATTCTTCTTCTCCTTTCTGGCTTTAAAGTTATCCTTTGTAAATGTAAAAATTAGTGAAATAATTGACTATAGTTAATCAAAAGGTTTGTCTCCTTTGTACGTTTAATGTATTTTGTATTCAGTTTTTCAAATAGTGACTTTTTGTACGTTGAATCTTAAACCTGCTTTGGGGGGTTTAGGTAGGCTATGTATGGGCAACAATGGAGACTTGACCATGGGCGCAATTACCCATCTGGATCGGTCCGGTTTATCCACAAATTTTTTTTGGGATTCCATGCTATTTCAATTAATTCACTTTTGTCGGGGACCTATTGGCAAGTGGGTAATGGGTTGAGAATATCGGGCACGATAAATGGATACTACAACCTTCATCTTTCAAGATAATTACCCCCTGCAATTCAAGTTCTGGAGACGAATTGGTCGCTTCACTCATCGATCATGACAGAGGAATCTGGAAATGGGAGTTGCTAAACCAGATATTTCTTCCAGTTGATGTGGATCGTATAAAAAAGATTCCCATTGGGTCACGTAACGCTGATAGCTTGGTTTGGTTTTTACCACTCAACGGGTCAGTATGTTGCTAAGAGTGGGTACCGCCATGCCTTGTTGATGCTTGAAGATCAGAGTGTTAGTTCGACATCAGGAAATCAGAATTGGCGGTTTTGGAAAAGTCTCTGGAACATTAATGTCCCACCAAAGGTTAGCAGTTTCTTATGGAGGGCCTCTTTGAATTCACTTCCCTTTAGGGATGTCTTACAGTATCGTGGTTTGGGGGTCTCTGCTTGTTGCCTTAGGTGCAATGAGCTGGAATCGGCACTTCATCTGTTCAAAGATTGTTTTTTTTGCTAGGCAAATATGGCAGCTTGTAGGTCTGCCCACCATGGGTATCCAGGTTGGGAATTTTAAAGTGGTTGTCAGCATTGTTGGAGTGTCTAAGCCAAGAGGAAATTACTCTGTTCTCCTTCTTATGCTACAGGTTATGGTTTGCAAGGAATAAACTGTTCCATGATAACTCAGCCATCCCATATTCACAGGTTGTTTCTTCAGCTAGACAGTCTATGGAGGAATTTCTTGCTGTTTATGTCAAAAATAATGCTGGTACTGGACCTGTTGGTGATGAAGTGTGTAGGTGGCAGCCCCCTCAGTCTGGTATGATCAAATTGCGTGTGGATGCAGGTCTTATTGGGACAGATCTAATCGGTTTGGAAGTGGTTTTCAGAGATAAGAAAGGGCAAGTCATGGCGTGTGGTCACATAGCAATGAGGGGTAATTGGAATCCTTATACAGCTGAAGCAAGGGCCTTGTTGTGGGGTCTCTCAATTGCAAGAGATTTGGGTTTTCCTAGACTTGTGGCTGAATCTGATTGTAAGCATGTTATTGAATGCTTGATGGGAAACACTGAGCTTCGTAATGGGTTTGGTGGCCTTCTTGAGGACTGTCGAGCTTTGAGCAGATGCTTCTCTAGTTGCTGCTCGTCTTTCTCTCGGAGATCAGGAAACAAAGTGGCTCATAGCTTAGCTAAGAGCTGTCCCCCTTATCCTTCTACTCAGATATGGGTTGAAGACTTTCCTTCCCTTGGTTCGTAATTCGAACTGTCGAAACTCTAACATTTAACAAATCGATTGATTAAGTCAAGAAAGTGATTTAAAGCCAATCACCAATATATAATTGGCAAATGTATCGCCAAATTATTAATTTTTTTTTATATATTTTTACTATTAAATTTCTATATTTTTTTATATTTTATTTTAAAACATTAAGTTCCTAAATTTTATTTTTTTACTCATGAAATTTTCAATGAATTAAAAACATAAAATTAAACAGTACAGTTCATTTTACATACCTTTATTATCACTTTGAGAATGAATTACTAGTTGTAAATGTTGTTAACTTAAAATTAACAAAAGTATGCGGCGTGCCAAACTGAACGTACAATTTTATTTTATATTTTTCATCCATGAAGGCTTAGTGTGTAAAAAAAAATCAAATTTTAAAATTTTAATGTTGCAAAATAAAATTATAGAAGTTTAATAGTAAAAATTCAAAACTCGGAAATTTAGTGATACATTTTTCCTTATATAATACTCTGTTCATTCCTAATTGATGGATGCATATTTTTATTTGTTCCAAAATTATTTTTTATACTATAATTAATCGTTTACTTTCTAAATATCTTTATTTAATATTTATTATTATCAATAATATTAAATATTATCTCATACTTTTTTAATATACATTTAAAAATTATTAAATATTGCTCTCTCCGTTCTACTTTAAAATATTGTTTTTTGTATTTTTTTTGTCCCACTTTAAATATTTTTTTCAGAATTTGAGTAATAAGTTTACAAGTATATATCTATTTATTATACACCTTATTAAATATTTATCTTTCTTATCACTCTTTACTTTTAACTAAAATTAAATGAAATTCACGAAAATATAAGAGGGTATTTTTATCAATGATTATAATTTTTTTTATGCAATTGAGATATTTTAATTATTTCTTTAATTCAAGCGAAAAATGAAAAATTACCTTTTAAATTGTAACAGAGGGAGTATTATCAATCATTTTAAATATTATCTCATACTTTTCCAATATACATTTAATAAATATAGTGATAAATTAGTTACTAATATATAAATAATTATATAATTTCAAAAAAATTAATTGCATTTTCTTATCTTAATAAATGTGATATTAAAAACGCGCATATCAATTCAAACCTGAAGCAGCACCTTTTCATGGACCATAAAAGTGGGAGATTTTTTTAAATAATGCATTTAAAAAAAATATTTGGTGAAATATGGCATATCTGAAATTATTTACGAATCTAGAATTTAATAGAAGACACAACGGTCTATTGCGTCAGAGTTAGCATCGGGTCCCACAATGGAAGATGCAGCCACCTACTACATCATCAGTAGCCCACATAATTTCTTTTGATATATATCCATGTGCTTGTACTGGATGGACTTGGGTTTCTTCTCTCTTCTCCTTTATTAGGAGGAAATATTGTTGTTCTATAACTTGACCATAATTATATATGTTCCACATGGATTTATTAACTCTGTTTTGTTTCTTTCAACTCATATCTAGCTTTCAATATGGAATTGAGGTCAAGCTCCAGTTACCTTGAGAATGAAGTTAAGCTTAATAAAATTTGTTTTCCTATGATAATTATGAATTTATTATTAAAAAATGACTTGAATCATTTTAAAAATTGATTTCATTAGAATCATAAATTTATATTATTTCTCTTAATTACCTGCATGGGGTTGTCTTCAATACTTCCCATCAAATTCAACATTACTTTCTTGAATTCACAATTTTATTTTCACCACACTTACAGTTGCTATTGTTGTTTGCAAAGTAGAAGTCAAATTTTATTATGAAATATGTCAATATAATTACTTACTATAAGATTAAGACACTAATTAATTTAATTACTAATACACCAATAATCCATACCAAACTTGTCCAAATTAATTCTTCTTTTTCATTTGCAATTAATTTCATATTTGGGCATGACATCAGAGAAATTAACTTAAGCTACAAATAAGTAATAAAAATTTGTTAACAAAATGCAATAAAGAATATATTCTACACCCATGGGGTGGTGGCTTGGTGCTGATGCAAGCTAGGCTAGAAATGAAAGGTTTCAAGATTGACTCCCGACACCTTCCATGGGGAGAGGCAAAGAATCTTAACCTGCAACAACGCCTCAAATCTGAATTTAGTCGGTCCAGTAAGGTTCGAATATCGGATGATTAATTAAAAAATATATATATATTCTACACAATGTATAGTTGGATCTGTGGAACATTATCCTTTCTTCAATCAACTCTAACTTTATATTTACGAAAATTAATTAATTGTATTTACAATAATTAGTAAATTCTGTTGGAATATGCTGGAAATTGAATTTATTATATTTACAATAATTATAAGTAGATTTCTATTTAAAAATTGAAGAGCCATATAACCTGATTTAGTATAATCTACAATAATATAGTAGAGAGATAATTAAAAAATAAATAAATAAAAACTTTGAATTATATTAATTTTGGCAATAAACACAAATGAGCATACATAAATAAACATTTGATCTCAATTCGTGCATAATTAATTAAAAAGGGCATTTATGCTTTCCACCATGTGTGGTCATATTAGCATAGCAAGGGCCGATGCAAACAATTATAATTATGTTGGTTATTTGTGAATCTGGAGTCCAAAATTATGTTGGTTATCTCGTGGGATCCGATGTTGACTCTATAATAATGATGCAGCAGACCGTTGTGTCTTCCATCCGAATCCCAAATTTTAAAATAATTTCTGACATACCCCATTTTAATAAATATTTTTTTAAATACATTATTTAAAAAAATCTCTCTATAAAAGTCCTCATAATTTAAAGTTATCCTTTGAAAATGCAAAATTAGACATATAATTGATTATAGATTATCAAAACTTTAATCTCCTTTTTATGTTTAATGTATTTCACTAAAATTAAGTTTTTGAATTAGTGTTTTTGTTAACTGATAATTGTACTTTGATTTGAAATCCCATTAGACCCGGCCCATGAATGAGTCTAAGCAACATGTATCTTTTGATTTGGATAGATTTCTTTCAAAAAAAAAAAAAAACTGCAAGATCACAATTTAATTAAGGCTAATATTTTCTAAAGTGGTCAGTTTTTTTTTTTTTTTGGTGAAAGCGGTTAATTTTTTGATTATTAACTTTCAGTCCTTTTTTTTTCCTTGAGATTTGACTTAATTAAGAACTTCGGGGGGAAATTCATGTTAGGGGAAATTCATGAAAAAGCCGCATCAGAACATACTTACACCTACTCTCCATGTAATAAAATCTTCCAGCAAAATAGTCCAGAAATTGTAACAAAATATGAAGACAAAAGTGCTAAGTTAACAGCACTTCTTATCACATATAATTACACAAACAGCAGACTTTACCAGAACAGAAGATGAAGTAGACCTATTCCTATGAAGGAAGAGAATGTGCTGATACAGGAAATTCCAATGGAAGGTCAGGCATGGAAAAATCAAAACTAAGCACATTAATTACTTCCCTCATCAAAGGCCGAAGAGAAGAATATGGATGAGTGACCGGTATCTAGCAAGTGTACTAGATCGGCTAGTAATATAGGAAAATAAGATTAAAATCTTAAATATCGTATCCAGTGAAACATGGATTGCTAAGAATAATATCTTTAAGTAAATTGAATTAATCTAATATTATATATCTCCCTAATTTTTGCAGTAATGGCAAGAATTAAACTAAATAAACAGCAATGCAAAACAAAAATAAAAATTAGACTAACATAAATTATACATAAAATGAAAACTAAAACACTTCTGTTAAAGTAACTATCCACCTCAGTTTTCATTGTAATGACTCAAATCAAAAGTAACACAAGTGATTATAGAAAAATCAGTTAAATAAAGCCAGATATATTAGTCAAGAGTACCATTCTAAGCATTAAATCTTATTTTTAGGAATAATTCAACACTTAGCATACAGATCCGGTTTTAAACTCCTAAACATCCATTAAACTATTTTTCAAGCAAACTTAACTTCAATATATTCTTAGTTCAATTTTTCTTAGTCTTAATCCACTCTTACCAATACACAATTATCTCAAATTCAGAACATTATCATGCATCAATGCGAATAAATTAATTCGAGAACATACATATCATAGATCATTCTTAAAATTGATCATCAACCATTAATCAAATAAGTTAATAATCAATCCAATAACAATCAGATATCTTAGTCAAGAGTACCATTCTAAGCATTAAATCTTATTTTTAGGAATAATTCAACACTTAGCATACAGATCCGGTTTTAAACTCCTAAACATCCATTAAACTATTTTTCAAGCAAACTTAACTTCAATATATTCTTAGTTCAATTTTTCTTAGTCTTAATCCACTCTTATCAATACACAATTATCTCAAATTCAGAACATTATCATGCATCAATGCGAATAAATTAATTCGAGAACATACATATCATAGATCATTCTTAAAATTGATCATCAACCATTAATCAAATAAGTTAATAATCAATCCAATAACAATCAGAGATAAGAATTTGCTCAAAATTAAGAAATAATTAAACTTGCATTGAAATTAAAGCTCAAACTAAGTCATTACAATAAAAGTTTAAGGATTCAAGTATCCTTCAGCTGCTCTTGAAGTTTTCTCAAATTCTTTAATTGTAGCCTCCAAACCCTAAGTGAAAACTAAGATAAAAACTTAAAGAAAATACGTAATTAAAAACCTACTCTAGGTCTAACTAAATTCCTCTCAATCTTGGTGTTTTGTCTTGCTTATATAGCTTGAAAAGAAAAAGTTTTTATGCCTTAGAACTTGTTATTCCAGAGAGAAATTGAGTTTTATCATAAAAAGGAGTCTTTAACTCAACAGAGGTGTAATAAAACTCAGGTGAGGTGTTTCCTCCCCTTAGGAGAGGTGTTTAAGGCTTGAGTGAGGTCTTTATGAACTAGTGAGGTGTTTAAGAGAGTCAAATAGAAAATTCTCCATCCAGTGTCTCTTTTCAAGTTGTTATTCCTTTTGTTGCATTACAGCAAGCAACATACCGGAGCAACAAGTTGATATTCCAAACCCATAAAAAGAGAATGTCAATAATGAACAAATAAATGATGTACAAGTCACAAATGATCATGTGATACCACAAGAAACAATATTGCGAAGGTCTATAAGAGAGAAAATACCAGCAATATCTAATAACTATGTGATATATTCAGTTAAGCATGAGTGTGACTTAAGCATTGATAAGGATCCGGGCTCATTTAAAGAAGCCATGAAATGTAACAATTCTGAAAAGTGGTTCTTTACTATGAAATAAGAGTTAAAATCTATGGATGATAATCAAGTCTAGAAACTAGTTGAGTTATCTGAGGGCTCAAAGCAAGTGGGCTGTAAATGGATCTTTAAGACCAAAAGGGACTTGAAAGGTAATATTGAAAGGTATAAAGCTAGACTTGTAGCCAAAGGATATATTCAAAAAGATGGAATTGACTTTTTCAAACCAAAATATGAAATAGTTAAGATAAGATTGTAAAGCATTTCGAAAATTTTTTCTAATTGTTTGTTAAAAATTTTGGGATGAATTAAAATTATATATTTTTTAATTTTTTTATCTATCAAAATATAGAAATGTATATCTTGACCCTTGATATTTCAAGATATAGGTAGTTAATTTTTTTTGTTGGATCCATTTTTTTAATAAACGCTTGAAAATGTCAGAAATGTTGGAATAATTTTATTTTCTTTTAATCCCAACCTTTCCAACCAATGCTACCTAGATATGATATCTTTTTATCTTTTTCCAATTAATTTGACAAATTAAAACTTTTAAAATTATATTTTAATATATTAATTATTAATTATATGCAATTTAATGTTATACAAATGCAAATTTTACATGTAATATAAAGAATACAATAAAATTTTAAAACTGAAAATATAATAGGGTGTTATCAAGCTATAATATCCTATATCAATGAGAATTTTAGAGCAAAGCAAATATCCTAAATACCTCATTACTTCAATTCGGTTTTTGCCCACAAATTTTATAGGCTTGGACGTGTCTTAGTATGTCTACAGGGACTCATTACGGTTAAAATTCTGCTAGTTACCGGGTAAATTTGGGTTTTACATATAAATTGCAGTAAGGGTGAGAAAACAAATCCAAAATATGATTAATCGTAAAATCGATTCAAATTAATTGAACCGATTTTTGTGGTTAATCGATTCGATGGACTCAATTACAGTTTTTAATTTTTATATTTTTTTATTATTGTTTTGATTTTTTTGATAACGATTAACCGTTAATTCATGATTAACCGATTTATATATTTTTTTATTTTTATTTTTATATCTTAAAATTTTTTTATTTTTTTATTTTTCTCTAAAATTTACATAAAATAATATTTTAAAATATATTTTTATTTTTATATCTTAATTTTTTTATATTTTTTATAAAATTTATATAATAATTTAATTTGAATTTATATTATATCCTTTTCTTTTATTATACAGTAATATTTATATGCAGTAACTGATTAAATTATATATATATTATTTTTTTATCATATATTAGTATTTATATTTTATGTAATAACATTCAATTATATTTTTTTTGTATATTTTAAAATTTATATTTTAACATTTAATATTATCCAAAATCTTACATGACTTAGAATTAAGTATGTTAATTTTCAACAAATATCAAATCTATTTTATAATATTAGTTTTTAATTTGTTGAACATAAATTTTTGCTACTAAATTATGTTGATTTTGTGATTTTTTTGAATAACTTTGCACATTTAAAATTGAATTGAATTTTGCCTGATATTTTTATAATTTTATGTCATAAAATTTGATGGTTAATTGAAAAAATATTAATTAACCAAACCAAAAAATCAAAATTGATAGACTGTTTAACCGAATGTAACGGACTGATTAATAGTTAATAATTTTAAAAAACCGATACTAATAGGCTTGTTAATTTTTTTGCTCATGGAACGGTTCATGCTTGCTTTTAAATTGCAGGTTAATCCAACCTCGTCTAGCTTCACACTTTTTTATATTTTTTCATTATTTGTATTATTAAAAATATTTAATAATATACAAGAAATAAAAATTTATAAATATATTAAACTTTATACATCCATTAACATATGAAATCATACTATGGTACGTTTTTATAATTTTCTATAATATAATATATTATTTTATATTTTAAATTAGTTCTTATTTTACTTTTTTTAATGGATTGCCAAAGCCTAATCCAGCTTTCATTGCACAGAAAAAAAAAAAAAAAAAGAATTGGTCCCTGGCCATGAACAGATTTAGGCAACATGTATTCTCTTGACTTGGATAGATTTCTTGCAAGAAAATTAATGCAAGGTCACAATTAAGGCTAATATAAATAGAATATATTTTTTAGAAGTGATTAATTTTTCAAATTAACTTCCAGAGTTCCAGACCCTCATTTTTCTTTTTGCTTTTGTTCTTGCTTATAATAACAGCTCTCTCTCTCTCCTGCTCTGTATTTCCAGAATTTTGCAGATTTGCATTTTCAGTTTTTCGGATCTAATTTTACAGCAGTTTAGCTGCAAATTTGCAATTTTGTTTATATCCTTCGTCAACACCCATCGAAGAACGACACCAAAATTAAAATTAAGGACGAAAAATAATATAGAGGCTGTACAGGAAAAAAGTTAAGATATAATTTATATATATACGGGTACATTGTACGATATAGAAGTTGTACATGAACTTTTAATGAACATGAAGGAGAGCAAAAGATACACATGGAAGAAAAGGGACTCGGATCTGATGAAATTGTAATCAAACTTTATTTCATACTTCAAACTTTCAAAGCTTTTTGTTTTTATATATAGAAATACAGTCAGTATCAACTCCCTTAAATCCTTGAGATTTGAGTTGGAACTTAAAGGGAAAATTCACGGAAAAGTATCACACACACTTACACCTGTTCTCCGTGTAAAAGAAAGTTAAACAGCAAAATAGTACAGAAATTATAACAAAACATGAAGACAAAAGTTCCAAGTTAACAACACTTCGCTTGACACACAATTACACAAACAGCAGACTTCACCAGAATAGAAGATGAAGTGGACCTATCACTTGTTGGGTTCAAATCAGTTATGAATCATTGTTCTTCAACGTCCCTGTGAAGGAAGAGAATGTGCTGATCCAGGAAATTCCAATGGAAGGTCAGGCATGGGAAAATCAAAACTAAGCACATTAATTACTTCCCTCATCAAAGGCCGAAGAGAAGAATCTGGATGAGCACACCACAGTCCTACAATCATCAAGCACTCCATCTGACTTGCGGTGAATTCCCCATTTAGTTTCTGATCAGCAGCGTCAAGAATCCTTCCACTTCCATATAACTTCCACACCCACTTCACTAAGTGAATTACGGTCCCATCCTCCCTTTCCACAAAAGGTTTTCTTCCACTGGCAAGCTCTAGGGCAACTACACCAAAGCTGAACACATCCGATTCTTTGCTTGACCTGCCTCTATCAACACATTCAGGAGCTATATATCCATGGCTTCCACCCTGTAATGTCTGAGACCGCGCATCATGATCAATTATCCTAGCCAATCCGAAGTCCCCAAGCATAGGATTGAATTCTGAGTCCAGCATCACATTGCTTGGCTTGATATCTCTGTGTAAAACACAACTTCTCCATCCATTGTGCAAGTACTGCAGTCCCTCAGCTAATCCTTTAATAATTCTATACCTCAATTCCCATTTCAATATGCTTTCTTGGCTATGGAGATGCAAATCTAAACTCCGATTTGGCAAGTATTCATATACAACCAAGATTTGGTTACTCTCATGGCACCAACCGATTAGCTGCACTAGATTCCTGTGTCTCAGTTGGCCAAGTGTCATCACCTCAGTTTTATACTGCTCTATGCCTTGAACTGAGTCCGCTGATATTCTCTTAACAGCAACATGCATATCCAAATCACTCAAATACCCTTCGTAAACATCACCAGATCCTCCCTGCCCCAGCTTCCTTTCTTCATTGAAACCATCGGTTGCACGAAACAGAACATTATATGGAATGTTCTTAGCTCCTGTCACCCGTCTAAATTCGTTGTCCTGGGACTGTGCAATGATTGTATCCGGTTCTGTTTCCCGTAGAATTCCATTTATGCTGGTTTGACCGGAAGGACGAGTTTCTACCATTTTTCTACAAAACCAGATCATGCCACCAATCAATGACACTAAAACTAAAAGCAGAAGTCCAGCTACTGACCACCCAGCTATCATCACTTGCCTGTATTTATCACTAGTAGAATTAAAATTGAGGGAACCAGAAGACGCAAAAGTGGAATTAAAAGACCAGGAATGGATCCTATGTACCTCAGCATACGTCCCTGTCGCTGCAGAAAATCCAACAATGACCCATTCGTCTAAATATTCCCTTAGATCAATTTCATCACAAAGCTGCCCAACCACGAGAATATCCTCAGGTACTTGATCGAAGTAGACACAGAAAGTTTTGGAAGCAGAATCATAAATAACCGCAGCATTCATAATTCTACCATCAAGACTACTATCCCACGGCCAAGTTTTAATAGATCTCAAAGAGTTCACATCAATACCAACATGGGCACCTGTATCCTGGTCAAACGCATTACGATTGGTATCAAACTCAGCTGCAACAAACGGATTGGAAGTTGAGTTTTCTGTTTGGTTTCCACTAGCAATACCAAGACCGCTTCCTTGTTGTGCTGGCGTCTTGAAATCCATATTAACCAGAAAGAATGCAAATCCATCAGCCCGGGAAACATTATTTCGGGCATCGATGGAGTAAGTGAAATTGGTGATGAAGCTGGCTAGATTTCCTGTGCTTTCTTCCCAAAGTTGGATTGGTTCAGAATATTTTGCGTAGCCTGTGACAAAATTATTGTAGCCTGTAAGTTGAATTGCAGAATCCAAAAAAGACGCATTTCCTTCTAATTTAATGCCTTGGTTACTTGTACCAAAGCTACGAAAATTGAAGGATATTGCAGTGGCGGGAGATATTAATAGAAAGAAGAAGATAACCAAAATCATGAGTACTGAAACACTGCTCAAGGGAAATTATACAAGTTATTGGGCAGCCACCGATACCTTGAAGTTATGTGGTCTGATTTTAATTATGCATTCCCTGCTACTTATATTGTACATTGTCAATGAGCGTCTGGGTGACCACTCTAAATTCAAATCCATTGACTTTTTAAATACGTATATATTCGCTGTTCGTATTACATCCCTGGTATAGCTGTTCGTATTATTTAGATAATTGTTAATGTTAACCAAGAAGCTTAAGATAGGCACACCACCCCAAATAATTTTTGTTTACTAAGGCTGTTCAATTTGACAAGTATTTTATATTAAAAAAAAAAGAAATTTGCGACTTCCAATTTTATCCCTTACTCAGAAGTTTGACGTTGAGATGTTATTTTAGTAATTTTATATTTATAAGTGAAGCAAATGAATTCACTTGTCAAAAAATCCAAATTATTCTAATAAATGAATTTGAACTAATCAAAATTGAAATGAATATGGGTGATTGTAATATTAATTTTAATGGATAAATTTCGAATCCTTTAACTAATAAACGAGTTATGTTTGACTTTCAATGTCCACTTACCAAGTCTTTTTTTCACTTTTCCTATTATATGAACAGAGTAATTATCGGAGACATTAAATATATCGAACATCAGCTAAGCTAATCTGAATTGTTGGATGAAAAAAATATTATCTTTTCGTTGATGGTTTATATTTGCTAATATACAGTACTAACTAGGAGTGAGAAAAAAAATCGAAAATATGCCTAACCGTAAAATCAATTCAAAACCGAATTGATTTTTATGATTAATCAATCCGATATACTCGGTTACGGTTTTTAATTTTTATATTTTTTATTAATGATTACGGTTTAGATTTTTAGATACCGGTTAACCGTTAGTTCATGGTTAACCGGTTCATATATATATATATATTCAATTTTTTCTATTTCTCTTTAAAATTTACATAAAATAATATTTTAAAATATATTTAAATTATATTTTTATTTTTATGCCTTAATTTTTTTATATTTTTCTATAAAATTTATATAATACTTTAAACTAAATTTATATTATGTTATTCTCTTTAATTATATAGTAATATTTATATATAGCATCCGATTAACTTTTATATATATTTTTTATCATATATTGGTGTTCATATTTTACTTAATAGCATTTAATTATATTTTCTTATATTTTAGAGGTTATGTTACAACATTTAATATTATTCAAAATTTTATTTGACTTAAAATCAAGCATATTATAATTTTCAATAAATATAAAATCTATTTTATAATATTAGTATTAATTTATATAAGATGAATTTTGACTAGTAAATTATGTTTGTTATGTAATTTTTATATTAAATTACTGTACACATTTGAAATTGAATTAAATTTTATCTAATTTTTTTAATAATTTTATTTTATAAATTTTAATGGTTAACCGAAAAATATCGGTTAACCAAACCAAAAAATCGAAACCGATAAACTGGTTAACCGAATGCAACGAACTGGCTAATAATTAGTGATTTTAAAAAATCAATATTAATGAATTGGTTAAATTTTTTGCTAATAGACAGATTAACCGGTCCATGCTCACCTCTAATACTGACTCATGTACTGAACTCATATGAATACATTGGTTTTTTTTCTTATTATTTTGCTGTGTTAGTGCGTGGAATTTGTTACGATTTTGACACTATTATTAATAAGTTCATTTTAGGAATTGATTATGCATATTCAGATGTACATACGGAATCTACCAATGTACAAATACTTGGGGGCCGTGGGGGCATTTCGAAGAAACTTTTAATTCGGGTGGGGCTAATTATTGAATGTATAACCCTGCCGCTGCCACCACATTGCCACCACCATCATTATGTGACCAAATCTTCAAACTATAATATTAAATGTATAACTTCATAGCTATTATAAAAAATATATATATATTATAATTGATTTTTTTTTAATTTTTTGCTCAAATATTTCGTCAAATTCGTTATTTAGATTTTTTCATTTTTATCTAATTTTGACTTTAAAAATGCCGGCATTTTAATAATATATAGTTATTTCTCATTAAATTTTTTTATTTTTTTAATAAAAAATTGATGTATGTATTACAAATTCTATTTTATAATTATAATTTTTTTATCAAAATTAGTTACAATAAAAATAATTTAATTATATTTATTTTTAATTTTTTTAAAATTATTATATCACTATGGTATGCACTAAATACAGTATATTATATTACAAGCTAATACAATTTTAAACCAAACACTATATAATATAATATAGGATACTATTGTACAGGCTAATGTATATAAGCTAATGTTATACAGGCTAATATAATACATTGAACCAAACATCATTTACTAAAAATGAAGAAATTTAATGAGAAATGGCTATATATTATTAAAAAAAAGTTGGTATTTCTAAAGGCAAAATTAGATAAAAAAAATGAAAAAATTTAACAACGAATTTGATGAAAAATTTAAGCAAAAAATGAAAAAGTTTATCAATTATAATATAATTTTTGTATAATATATTATTTAAGCATTTCGTGGCTATTTAAGCATTTTATTGTAGTAATAGCTATTAAATTATACATTCAATATTATAAATTTGAAAATTTGGTCGCAGTGTGGTAATGGTGATGGCAGTGGTGGCGGTGGTGGCAGCAATGTGGTGGTGGTGGTGGCGATGGCGGCGGCAGCATTGGGGGCGGTGGTGTGGTGGTGGGGACGGTTATATGGTGGTACAATGGTGGTGGGATGGTATTTAGTATTAATATGATGTTCACTGTATTATACAAATTCAAAAGTTTTTGGTGTAGTATTTTATATAATATATATAGAATAATGAGACCTATGTATCCTATATTATTTTTACATTAATTTTTCAAAAAACTTTCTTAATTTTTCAAAAAAAATTCAAATACCGTACTTGTATTAGCTTATATTACATTATATTGTCACATGTATAATTACAAGTGGCAAATGAACGGGTTGGAAGGGTTTGGGTGTGGTCATTAATGGATAGGTCACTAATGAATTTGGTCATAAATCGGTCAAAAAATATGGATAATAAATGGGTCAATATCCAAATGAGTTAAATGAATTTGAATTGACCCATGGGTTTAATGTAAATTATTATAAAATTTTTTATTACTTAACTAATAAATCCGATAATAATAATATTCTATTAAAAATATAATATAAATAATAAATTAAAATATAAACAAAATAAAATAAATTTCAGCAAAAGAAAAAACTCAACTGAATAAAAGAATTCATTAACTAAAATACCCAGAAGAATTTTCTCAATCATCAAAAATAGCAAAGATGCCCATTAAATTAGAAAGATGCTGAAAGGGGGAAAAGCTGCCATGGGTAGGATCTTGAGTTTTCATTATTATTATCAAATCATAGCTCATAAAATATTAAGATCAGCAAGCAAAAACAACGAAATTGGTAAATCAAAATCTTCAAAAATGGAAACAGAGAGCCGATTGGTGCAGATGTGCATCGAAGCTGCTTGCCAAAGCACAGAAGCTGTCGAAAAATTCAACTAATCCAAATAGCCAATTTCTTTCCTTCTTCTCTGGCAGAGGCTTTCCAACTTCAAACAATTTTTTTTTAAAAAAAAAAAAAGATAATAATGAGATATAAAGATAAAACTGTATCTTCTATAAAAAAAAATAAAATAAAAAAAAACGTATCTTAATTAAATTTTGAGTAGTCATCACCTATCATCATTTTTTTATATAAAAAAAAAAAAGATTTACGTGCCTTATTCGTTTACTCTTGAACGATTCTGAAAATGGGAATGACTGTAATTTTACTTGCCATTCTTCTTTCACCTTCTTTCTTTCATGTTTTTCCCGAGACTGTTCAGCATGAATTTTCTCCTCAGCACAAGGTTTGTCTATATATATATATATATATATATATATATAATTAGTTTAGTGATTAAGATACTGATTATTCTTTTTAATTTCGAAATTGGCTACATTACATTGTGTACATGGGACACAAAAAAGGTTTAGAGTCTGAAGTTATAATCAATGGCAACCATGAGATGCTTGCTTCATACATGGGCAGGTAAAATTTCTAGAATTTTCAAACAAAGCGATGTGGAGGTTGATGTGAGAGGTCGAAATGCAGTAGATGCAGAGTGGATGGCTTATTTGGGAGCATTTTGAAAACATTCATTGGGTTAATACCCAATGGGTTAATTTTAGATTGATTCAATGAATATTGAATTTGGTTAAAAAATAAAATGGGTCAGTTTTGAGTTGATTCAATGGATATTCATTTGGATTAGGTTGGATTTGGATAAATTTTTTTTTATAAATTTGGATCGACCCATGGATTTAGATCAATTTTGCCAGGTCTATGTATGATACAAAAACCAAATATTGCTCAAGTGTAGTAATGGGATGGAATTCTAGTGTCTACATTTTGTATGTTCAAGTATTTTACCATTATGATTTTTTTTTTAGTAATTTTTATATTAATTGGTCGCAAATTATTAAATGAACATGTATGGAATAAATATAACTTTTTATAGAGACCGCCCATAAGATGCGAACTGATTAAGCTTCATTCAAACCATTCTTACGACCCAGTCTTCTGAGAATGAGAACAGAATTAAATTCCAAATTGAATATGATATTGGCTGGATGACAATGGCGGAAAATAATATAGAAGTACATGAAATTATTTATTAATTAGTATATAAAAATTTACTATATAGTACAAGGCCCGTTTTTCCAAGGGATAATATATATAATTGTACATGTCAAATATAGAAGTTGTATATGAACTTTCCTAGAATTAATATAACATTTATTTACAATAATCTTCCTCATAGATAATAAATATTTTGTTATTATATTGAAACAATGAATACAGTAACCTAGTATGAGCAAGAATTTTCTCAAAACATTATCTATTGTTTGACCACATGCAGTAGTACGCCTGGAGAGTTTTATTGATGGGTTTGATATTTTTGTTCCAAAGTTAATCAATCATTTTATAATTAACTTATTTAACGTTGCAATTCAAAACTCATATATAATTTAAATTGTTGAAAATCTAACAACTGTTCCAATTGATTAGAATTCAATTCTTATTGCTGCGCCAAAGTACAATTATATAAAAAGAAAAAGTTACAATTCCTTGATATTTTTCACTTAAATATTTACTCTTTTTAATATTTTCTCAAAAAAAAAAAACCCTTTAAATATATTGTTTGACCTATTTTATATTACAAATTTCTTTCTTTAGTTTTGAATACATGTGCTAACTTCAATACATGGGCTTAGATGTTAGTTTTGAATTTTCTAATATAGTATCAAAGTTTTTTTTAATTTTTCTTGTGAAGGATGTGCTAGTAAATATATAATTTGTTGTCTTAAGCATAATGAGCCAGCCATCATCCGTGGTTTTATTAAAGTCAACTTCTTCATATTCCATGATTTTATTTAATACAACTTTGTTTTTCTTTGGGTAGCAAAAGATGTTGCTGATACTTATAGTAGCCTATATTTTGGAGAAAGAGTTGAATTGGTCATGGTTGTAAACTTTATTATATGTTATTTTTGGAAGAAAATGATGATGACCCCAATCCATGTCTTGAGTGAGAGAGTATTGAGCGTCATCCATTTTTTTAGGCATAAAGGGACTCTTTGTAATTTGGACTTCGGGTTGATGGCGGGTTTAATTCCAAACTGGACTAAGCTATTTTGCTTTGATCCCCTATATTTGTATTTTGCTCATTTTTCTTGCAATTTCCGATGTGGATTTTGGTTATATGCAGTCTCTGGAATGAAAAATCATTGCCTTCCATTGCTAAAAATAGAGAGATTTTTTAGCACCAAAATTTTACAACAGAATTTAGCAACGGAATTATTTTTCCATAGCTAAATTAGCAATGGAATTACTTTTCCGTTGCTAAATTAGAAATCGAGATAGAATTCCATTGCAAAATTAGCAACAGAATTTCATTTCCGTTGCTAAATTACCAACCGAAATAGAATTTCGTTACTAAATTAACAATTGAATAGTAATTTGTTGTTAATTTACATTTTCAACATAAAAACAGAAATTAAATTGTATTTCTATTGTTAATTTAGCAACGAAATATAATTCCGTTGCTAAATTAGCAATGGAAATCAAATTCCATTGGTAAATCAAGGGCATTTAATTATTTTTACACTTGTTAGAAATATAAAATAATAAAACCCTAGTATTGCCTCTGTTTCCTTCTCTTTCCCCTTTTCCACGTCAATCTCCCTCTCCCACTCCTCCCCAGAGTGCGATCTCCCTCTCTCTTGCCCCTTACTGCCGTTCTTATGTCGTTGTTGTTATTCACTACTAGAAAATTAGCAAATAACAACTAAAATTAGCAACCGAATTTATTGAATTTCCGTTGCTAATCAAAATTAGCAACGGAAAATTTGGTTGCAATTTTGACTGTTGGTATTTTTAGCAACCGAATTTTTTTTCGTTGCTAAATTTAGCAATAAAATTTCAAATCCGTTGCAAAATCCAACCAATGTAAAATGCGGTTAACTGGTCAAAATTAGCAACGGAAATTAATTTCCGTTGCTATTTTTAGCAATGAATTGACAGTTCCGTTGCTAAATTTAGCCAGTATTATAAAAAAATTTATAACAGAATATTCATCGCCATTCCGTCACTAAAAATTATTATAATTTTTTAATTATTGTTTTTTACACAAAATATATATAAATAATACATTACAAAACCACACTATCTCTGGACAACATTTAAGCAAGCAAAAATAATCAAATTTCACAAACTTTCCAATTACCTTCTCATTAAAATCACAAAGTCAATTACAAATTCAAATAAATGCGTACACATGGTAAGTATAGCCATTTTCTTCATTAACTAAGAGAATATTGCTATTTCAGTATCAATACTATCTAGTCTACACCAAGACACTATTGCTAGAGTACAAGAATTTTCTTGAACCATTGTAACAATCTACAATATCCTTAATTCTCTCAAAGAATCCAAATCAATTATAGGACTTTCATTACTTACAAGTATATGTCTAAACAATACCAACTGAATGTAACATAGAAGTTGGGAGAAGATCACTCCATCATACTCATCACCATGGGCACTACTTTCGATCATCTGCCCAAGAATTGGAATTTTAGCAAAGGATAACAAGAAAGGAAGGAAATAAAATAAGTGTTTATGCATAGAAACCATAAGTGTTTATGCTATAGAGAAGGAAACAGGCAACCTGAGTAGCAACACCTTTAATTTATTGTGAACTCACTGAATTATATTGTAAATAACATGAAGTAACCTAAACCCACGCTTACCATCTATTCAATCCAATTGATCTCCAGTTTCAAGCTTTCTGCCTTCTCTTTAGCCATTGCAGCCTCTATTTCAACATTTTGATTGGCAAGTTGTGCATCATCCAGTGCCACCTCCATTTGTTTCAAATGTGCATTTGCCTCACCAACCTTCATCATGCTATCAATCATCTCTCTGCATTCAAAGATATCTGAATTACTGACATTCAAAGAGGACCTTCTTTGCCTAAAAAGCAAGAAGAAAGCAAAACCAAAAGGATCTTCAAACCATAACAGATTAAACTTCAAAACCTCTCATGAGTAATGAAAATTTTGAAGCTTAAAGCAAACTTTTGTATTTTACTATAATTAGACATAATTAATTAATTAAACTAAAAGCACTACATAAGCTGATCCAAAAGAAACTATTTAAATAATATTTATCATGGTATAAGTGAAGTGTGAATTAATTAAAGAGATGATTAAATAATCAACAGGAATAAATTTGTTCCTCATTGACAGGTATAATTAAATAATACTTCCATAACGTTATATGATTATAAGAAAAAATAATGTTTTTTTCTTTTTCTTTAATTAATTCTTAGTATATTGATGCACGGTATTGAGCCCTTGACCTGTGCAAGTACATGGAATTCTGAACATGTTAGAAACGTTTGTTGATGGATTTATCTATTCGTACAGCATAATTGCTCCTCTAAAAGCTTCTTGCCATGTGTCAATTAAAATAAATATCTTTTCTCTAACATTCAAATCAGGCTGCACAATCATAACCAGAGAATATATGTGTATATACCTATATTAAACAACAAAATGAATAAGATAATAACAAAAGAAAATAAAAAATATCTGTACAGCTGAAGAGAGAATTGCTACCTTCATTTTCACTATTTTAACCATATAGCGTAGGATGCCACGCTCAATCATCTGCTGGAAAACATTGTCGCCACAGTTTTTGCTGAGTGTTCCAATCCCTAAATAAAAATATTGCAATAAGAATATCAGTAATCAACAATGGCTTATTTGTTATCATGCAGAGGCACAACAACAAGACACATAACAACTAAGATAAACAAACTACTATCACGGTGAGGAACACAAAGCACAAACACAAACTCACTATTAAACATTTTATCAAATCGATTATATACATTTTAGCAAACAATATCAGCACTGTCACTTCTGCATCATTTCCAGCAAATTCATTTAGATAACAGAAAAAATACTTCCATTTCTAATGAACAAATGCACATGATAATATAATTTTAGGAAGTGCAATCCAATAAATAGTGGACAAATAATTAATGACTAGTTAGTGTGAAACAAAACTAAAAAATAAATTATAGGATTTAAGTTCTATTTTAACTCTGCAAGTGTGATTTCAGGATCAGAATCCATAACAAAGGATCTACAGATTATATTATACATTTCAAGCTATTTTCAAGCTTAGAGCCATACAGGTGCAAAATTAGAAACCATAAACCCCTTCTCTTCTCAATGCAACAACACCCCAAAGCACATAACTCTTCTTTTTGTTGACAGAAAAATAAGAAAATAAAATAAACTAGTTATAGTAGCTGAATAAACCATTTCCAGAAATTTCAATTAACCTTCAGTACTAACTCAGGACTGAAAATGTAAGCACCGACTGACAGGAGAGAATCTTTCATGCAACTGCCAAAGTTTTTGGGAGATAGGAAAAATATTCAACAAATTGACACAACAATTTTCTCTCTATTTTTCCACTTGGGAAAAATAAAAGATTTGTCGGGACAACTTTATATTAAACTAGTAAAGCCAAAACTATATCAGCTTCCCTCACATCCTCCACCCTCTATATGGAAGGAAATTGGGAAAGACAAATGATAACATCTCTAACACAACAGTCAATTTAAAATTTACAAAAAAGACTGAGATGTGCAACTTAAATTGTGAACTGTCGATTTAGCTAGATCATTTCACCAATTGAACATACCTTCTTTCGTAGGCATGGCAGGAAGCACTCTACAGAAAAGATCATGCCATTTACTAGTCATTCACTGTTCCCTGGCTGCAACAGATCTTCCATGTGATTCGCCATAAGCTTGGAGTTAAGTTTTCAAAAGCATCCACCCTCCAACTTCACAATGGGAACTTAGAGAAAAGCATAGCTCAAGAATCTGCAAAAATTCAGCAGCATTAGACCAGTTAACTATGTAATCTATGAAAGAACCTAATTCAAAAAAAATAAACAAAAAAACAACTGCAGGGGGCTTCAATATTTGAACATATAATAAACAAGGATTTATCGCCCTCAAAAAGAATATAGGAAAAGAGCCTATTTTTTCCTATTTTCTGCTGCAAAGGAGAAATATAAATTACTTCTGTACTGTTTCCAGGAAAATAAAAACAGTCATTAAATTTGCTTGCAAGCTAATTTATAAGAAGTTCCCCTAGACATTTTTTTTTCCACTGCTAAATTTCGTACTAAAATTTTTTCGCCATTTAATGGCGCCATATTTAGCAATGATTATAGATTTTCGTTGCTATTTTTCGTTGTTATATTTTGACGCAAAAGTTTTTCCCCTTTTTAGCAACGGAATACCACCAATTTTTATTTCATTGCTAAATATAAAAAAATTCAACCAAATTTAGCAACGAAATTGAATTTCCGTTGCTAATTAGCAACAGAATACAAATTTCGTTGCTAAATTAATTTCATTGCTATTTTGATATTTTCTTGTAGTGATTGGTATATCGTTCTTACCCCGCCGTTCACTTGCTTGCTACGAACATTCCCTCAATTGGTGCCATAACTTTTTATTCTTGTTGGACGTATCAGTGACATTTTGCTGGCCACAAGAGGTTAAAAAGGGACCTAATAGATTTTGGATGTCATTTTTGTTTTTTATAATCTGTCTTATTATTTTTGTTTTAAAGGAGGGGAAAGGATTGGAGTTGGCTAACGTTGCAGCTAGAATTTTTTCATGTATCATTATTTCTAATTTTATGTGCCTCATTTGGTTGTGTTAGGGTTCTAATTTGCCTAAAGCATGTTGTAAGAATTGCAAATACTGCTTAAAAAATGACTAATGCAACGCAAGGTAGCACTGGATCGGCGATGCTATTTGATGAGATTCTGAATAAGTAATTTCTTGTAATAGACTTCAATTTTTTCTTTTTAATTTACTAGGAAAATTCATTGTCTAAAATATAGAGTTTTGGTAAGATATGTTTAGCTTATAATAATTGTTTGCTACGGAATGGGGACGGATGTCACCGTCGTAAATTTTTTTTATTGGTGGGTGAATTTTAGCAACGGAAAGTGGGTCGGTTGGTAATTTAACCAATTGATCGGATATTACATTTGGTAGATTTTGCAACGGATTTTGTTTTTCGTTGCTAAAAATAGCAACTAACAAATTTGCAACCGAACCTTCCGTTGCTAATTTTGATTAGCAACAGAAAATCAACAATTTTCGTTACTAATTGAGTATTTTCTTGTAGTGAAGTTTGATTAAATTATTTTTTCCAATATTAAAATTTAACTTTTTCAGTAATATATATATATATATATATATATATATATAACACTCAATTAATTTCTTTTTTTATTCAAAATTAATTAATTTAAAATTGATCACTAAACTTTAAAAAGATCAGAAGTTGTCCCTCTCAATGTATGGACAACTCCATGGACTTAATGGTTGCCCCTCTTCACTTTCTTCCATTTCTTCTCTACTTTTGGTGGTCATTCGAACAGGCTTAAGCCCACCCTGAACTCTATTTCCAAGAGAATTCTCAAAATCCATAGTAATAAGTACTTAGAAGCTTAGGAAGTTGTTTCCAATTGGAAAACAAAATGCATAAATTCTAATATATAAGGCCTATATCTTAGATTTTCAATACAATCTATATACAGTACTCTCTACATTTTAGGTCAATTGTCACTTGTTTTGAGAAAATATTTTTCCTACATTATAAAATCAGAACGGTCACCACAAAAAAAAATGTAAAATAGCGACGAAAATTAACCATAACAATGAAATTTGTCGCTAAATGCACCATATAACGATAAAAAATGAATTTCGTTGCAAATGTTGGAAAAATTGGTAGGAAATAAATATTGCAACAATTTAGAGAGAATAAATCTTGTTGTTGCTAATATTAGGCATCAAAATTTTGGTACAAATAATTCCAAGGATAAAAACAAATTGGTGAGAACAATTGCGAGGGCAAAAGCAAAATTGGGGCAAACAATTGCGATGATAAAAGTAAATACCCAGGATTACCAATTAAAAAACTAATTTTATTCAATTGTGAATAGTTTGATAACACCTTTAATGTTGGAACTAAGGTTCCCAAAAGATACAAACTTATTGATGTACAGAGTTATCATCGATACAACAAGTATGAACCATTCATACTGGCAATGCTAGCAACTCAAGTGCATTACATGTCATATCCTAGCAAACGAAGGGATAAGGTCGACTGGCTTGCAATTGTGAAGGTATATACAACTTTTAATTTATAAATTATTTATGTAGATTATTACTTTAAATATTGATTCAAAAATTTGATACATTATGATCTTATAATTTTCTGATCATTGTTTAGTGAGTTGCAATTTGATTAAAATTTATATTTTTTATTTAAATTTATGTGTTAGTTAAATGACCGGTAATTGTTGGGGTATGAATATTCATTAATATTGGTAAATAAATTTTAAATAGGTATGGATGGTGGAGGGATAATTTTAAATAGATTTGGGAAGGGTATGAATATATTACAATTAAAAGAATTTGGTAATGAATTGGTTAATTTTAATAAATATCTCTTGCAGCCATCCATAAATATCCCAGGAAAAAGAAAAAAAAATCAATTTGCTCTCTCTCTCTCTCTGTCTCGTGTTATACATTATTCGGTTTGTCAATTCTCCATATAAAAAATAGCTTGCTTAGGGACTGATGCTATGAACCGAAGTGGGTGCAAATAAATAATAAAAAATGATAATAGATAATATAGTTATAAAAGTTTGAATTTCTTAAGTTATTAAAAAACAAATTATCTGTAGATATAATACTAAAACAACTAGTCATTTAAAAATATTTTTTTATACATTGGATTACTAAACTTTCAAAACCAAAAATCTGAATTCGACTGTTGGTGATTATTGAACACAGGAGGAAGAGTGGCAACCGATTTGAGCAACAGAGTAACAGAGAGAGGAAGTAGAACCGGATAGATTGAATCACAATCTGAATCAAAGGGTGAGGGGTTTTAATTTGGAGTTAAGAAGAAAAGTAACGTAACGAAAAATAAGATAGTATTTTGTAGATTAGAAAATAAATTAACAAATGAATTGAAAAATACATACGTATTTATCATTATAATTATACAATATAAAAAATTTAGTTATTAAACAAAGAAATCATTACATTTTTCATTACATTGTATCATACCAACCATAACCTAAATGTTTGAATTTTGTATTACCATATATATCTATTTATAAGATCTCATACTCTATACTAACACGTGATTTAGTTAATGTAGGTTTTTGTAAAATAATATTTTTATTAGGTTCAACATTAATTCAGTATTGAGGAAAGAAATACAAAAAGAAACGTAAGTATACGAGCGATTACAGAGTTTATACGGTAAAATTTAAGTTCCATAATTGTGTTGCAATTAAAAATTAAGTTATTAATAGTGCTACTGTCATCAGTTATTTATTGATTCTTTAATACATTAACAATTTTTTTCTATTTATTTTCCTTAGCCTGTCTAGCTTAGGGAGAACTACTGTGAGAAAATTAACTTTTTACTTTTTTATTTTAAGAAAGAAAATAACATAATGTAGTACTCATAACTTGTTACTTGACCTCACCTACACATTAATTTAATGTTTTAGTCCTTTTGAACAATTAAAATTCTCTTGCCATTTGCAGATATTTTACTTGTTAAATAATCAAAAGGCAAAACTTATCCTTACTTTCTTTTTTTTTTTTACATTTTAATAATTTTATATTGGGCTACTTTACTGCTAATTCTGAGATATTGGATCTTAAATTGATTGATAATACAAATGAAAATGTGATATACTTACAGTTAAATCGTATGAGTTTAAATTTAATTATACGTGGATAAATTTTTATTAGCCACCATTTTGGGACTTGAATAGAGAGTATAGAGATGACATACATAGAAATTTGTTTTCCAAATATTTTGATGGGTCACATTGTTTAGGGGATATGATTTGGATACAGAATTTATTTACTGTTTAGGAATTTGAATTTTTAAAATTTTTAAAGTAAATTTTTTACTATTTTTTGAAAAAATATAAAAAATCTTTTTAATCTCGCATTATTTTAATTACAAATGTATTTCACTCTCACCAATTAATTCAATGGATGACTTTTTTAATTGGAATAAAAATGTAAAAATAATAGAAATACAATAGCATGCAATAGTTTAATCATTCCCATTTATCTAATTAAACGGTTCAAATACAGGTATATACTATGTATTCTGCCAAAAGTTAATAAATATAAAAATGTATGTTTGTCAAATGGGTTTTGCTTGAAGAGTGGAGAAGGTGAAGGAAAGAAGATAAGCCAACTACCCTTTATTATTACTAATCATGCATTGGAATATACATTCTACCAATCCCATCGGCGACAAACCTGCTTTAAAGATTGAATATGAAGAATAACACAGGGAAGGAAATACAAAGGCAAAACAAAAGCAAAGGAAGAATAATAGAGTGAAGGAAGAAGATTGAACAATACAGGAATTCCATCCTCTGTTTTCTCTGCTTTAGTACTGAAATAGGTCTTAATTGCAGAAAACAAATACAAATCTGGAAGTTAAAGACACAAAGGAGAGAAAACAAACAACTTTGATAATGATAAGAATAGAACTGGCTATCGACCATTAAACGTTGTAGAGTCGGTAATATCTCCTGAAAAATCACAACTGATAGATGTCCAGGAAGGGGACTCACCATATGGCCACAAGAATGCGGGCCTGGATTGTGGAAGAGCTGGCATTGGAGCTTCAAAATTCAGGACTTGAATTGCTTGTCTGATTGAAGGTCTACATTTTGCATTTGGGTGAGCACACCAAAGCCCAACAGTCAATAAACATTCCATTTGTTGCCTATCGAAATCTCCATTTAGTCTTGGATCAGCTGCTTCAAGTAACTTCCCTTTCCCGTACAGATCCCAAACCCAGTGAACTATATTTCGAAATTCATCTCCGTTCACCTCCAAGTGACCATGTTTTCTTCCGCAGGAAACCTCTAAAGCAACAATTCCAAAACTGTACACATCAGATTCCTTCGTACTCTTGCCTGTAACGAAACATTCTGGAGCCATGTAGCCCGGGGTGCCGAAAGCGCCTGTTGATGTATGAGTTTTATCACCTTCAAATAGCTTTGCCAGACAAAAATCCCCTACTTTGGCATTAAAATTTGAATCCAACAGAACATTGCTTGGCTTTATATTTCTGTGCACAACAATTTGTTCCCATTCTGCATGCAAGTAATGCATCCCTGAGGCTAAACCTTGAGCAATCTTATACCTCACCTCCCATGTCAATAAGTGGCCATTTCCAAAGAGCTGAATATCCAAGCTGGCATTAGGCATGAACTCATATACAAGGAAGAGGTTGTTTTTAATGTGGCAGAAACCAACGAGTCGCACTAAATTTCTATGTCTCAATTGACTAATGATGGTAACTTCATATATGTATTCCATCGTAGCTGAATCTATTGACAACCTCTTCACAGCAACATAGGAGTTCAATTCCTGCAAGAATCCTTTGTAAACTGAACCGAACCATCCGTTCCCATTTTTCATTTGTTCTGAAAAATTATTTGTGGCAGAAGCCAAATCTCTGTAGGAAAACGACCGAAGCCCAAATGCCACTTCAAAATGAATGTCTTCCTTTTTGGCTTTACTCCTTTTCCAAAAACCAAAATTTGAACTCTTCAATTCTCTCAAGATACCTTTATAAAGTGAACCAAAGCCTCCCCCCGCAAATTTTTCTTGTTCTGAAATGTTATTTGCTGTGTGAACCAAATTATTGAGTCCAACATTTGGAGGTTGCTTTTCACTTTTCACCAAATCGGTCCCACCAGAAGCTGTGGAAAATGAAGCAAAATACGAGACCATTGGAATCTCTGATGGCAGATCAGGCAGCGGAGCTACAAAATTGAGGACATGAATTGCTTTCTCCATTGTAGGTCTCAACTTTGAGTCTGGATGAGCACACCAAAGTCCTACAATCATTAAACACTCCATTTGTTTCTTATCAAACTCACCATTTAGTCTTGGATCAGCTGCTTCAAGCAACTTTCCTCTGCCGAAGAGATCCCACACCCAGTCTCTCAAATACATCTGATCTTCTCTTATTGCCTTGCGGTCGATGACTTTTCTCCCACAAGCAATCTCCAAAGCAACAATCCCAAAACTATACACATCTGATTCCTTGCTTGCCCTGCCTGTAGTGGCATAGTCAGGGGCTACATACCCAATAGTTCCTGCTATTGCAGTGTGATCTAGACATTTCCCATGATCTGCTAATCTTGCCAAGCCAAAATCCCCAAGTTTGGCAATAAAATTTGAATCTAACATAATATTGCTTGCCTTTATATCTCTGTGCACCACATATTGCTCCCATTGTTCGTGCAAGTAAAGCAATCCCCAGGCCAATCCTTGAGCAATTTTGTACCTCACCTCCCATGCCAACAATTGACTTTGTTTAAAAAGGTGGGAATCTAGGCTGCCATTGGGCATGAATTCGTACACAAGCAAGAGTTCGTTTCTTTGTTGACACCAACCCATGAGTTGCACTATATTTCTATGTCTTAGTTGACTAATGATCATAACTTCTGATGCGAACTCCTTTATGCCTTGTTTTGAATCTCTTGAAACCCTCTTTACTGCAACGATTACGTTTAATTCTTTCAAGAATCCTTTATAAACTGAACCAAATCCTCCCTCCCCGAGTTTATTTTGCTCCGAGAAGTCATTTGTCGCGCTAATCAAATCCTCGTATGAGAACGACCGAGCCCCAGTAGCCTTTATAAAATCAACGTCCATGGATTTATCAAAGTCAACTCCATCATCGACCATGGATTTATCCATGTCAACTCCATCATCTTCCGTGGATTCGTTCACTACAATTCCATCATCCTCCATGGATTTATCCAAGAGAACATCATCATCATTCTTTGCTGTATTTAGGGGTGTCTTCAAGGCTGCTTGTTCTTCATCTTCTCTATTCTTTTTCCAAAACCACAGGCCCAGTAAAATAATGAAGATCTCTATTGTTCCTACACTAAATCCCGCAATAACTCCTAGCTTTTTCAAAAAATACTCTGTTGAAATCTCCATTGCTGGAGCATCAGCTGTTGAAACTGCAGAGGTTCTGTTCTGGTAGGAATCAAAACTTAAGGGAGTTGCAAAATATGAATTGGCAGCCACAGCTACAGCAGAGACTTTTAGAATTTGTTTGGGAGAAAGGAAAATTAGGTCGGAAGAACGAAGAGAGGAGGAAAATGATCAGAAGATTGAAGGAAAATACGAAATATCGAAGGGAGAAAAGTCAAGAAAGAATAATTATAAAAAAAACTCTCTTTCCTCTGTCTTTCTTTCTCAAACATCATCATCATCATCATCATAATTAAATATTATAATAATTATATATATATATATTTAAAAAAAAAAGGCTTGTGAGCTTATGAAATTGAAGCTCAGTACAAAAAAAAGGGGGGGTTGCATGTTACTTTCTCATCTTAATCCTATGTGGCCTAATATGATTATGCAAGGGGAACATCTGGGGAAACGTGTGAGTGGCCACATGTAAATTTTCTCTCACGTGCCGAATGTCAAAACATGGCTGCCACATTTGTTTTCTGTGTTCGGTTTGCTGTGGGCGTTTAAACCTGTCTGGAGTTTGTGTCCGGTTGATTTAGATTTTTCTCTCTATTGACTTCCATGTTGTTTTCTTGATCAAAAACAAATTTATTTTCTAGAAGGTTGACTGAGGAGGAGAGGAAGGCAGCTGATAGCAGTTATAAAGCGAGAGTTTAAAGTAATATAAAGCGAGAGTTTTATAAAATTCACTATAAGAACGGAGCTGTCTTCTGCTTTTGTGGAAGGAGGCAAAGCTTTCTTATTGCGATGTGACTAAATCATTACTATGGTGGTGAGCTTGCAGGAAACTGATCTTTTTATGTTATGTTTCAAAGGGAGTTTATTAATTTAATGCTAAATTGAGGTATCCTTTTGACTTTAATCCTTCATGTATTGTTGTTGAGTTTAACGTGCGTTCTTAGTTGGGAACTAAATATCAGTACCTTTCCTAAATGCTGTGGTTTCCACTCTAGGGAGGGTATCAATTTGTTTAATTTCTCATTGATGCGAGTTCAAGTAAATTCGGTTATTTTCTATTACGTCAACAGTTCACTTTGAAAGTTTATTTACCATATTACTACTACAGCTGAATGGGAGGGGACAACAATATCTACGGATGAAAAGATATATTAGATGCCATTCCAAATTTAAAGATTTTGGACGTTTATAGTGTTGTTCCACATGAATGATTATTTAATAATGGCCCACTGCTCTAGCTGTGGTGCTATTACATATAGTTTTTTTTGGCTTGTCGTAAATATGCAATAATTGACCTTAACGCATGCCAATCTCACCACTTCTTTTTCCTTCGAATCTTATCAATTTAAGAGAATCAATGAATGATTAGCCTGAATAATTTATGAATACACTATTGCCTTATGCACTATGTCTGAATAATTTATGCCCCCAAAAGAAAACGCATAACTTTATTTCTCCAGATGCCCCCAAAATAATCAACATGGACCGGGCCCTCAACTTCTAACCTTAACATCAATACAACCATGACCAATTCACACCTGCAATAAATATTTTTCCTTTCTCCGAAACAATGGCTGCCAAAGGAAAAGGTTGATTAGTATAGAATATGAAGAAGTTGACTTGTATTATGCTTAAGACAACTACTGGGGAGTTATTTAAACAGCTACCAAATACTAACACAACTTACATTAATAATATATTACCTCAAAAAAAAATTATAAAATATACAACAATGACCAGTTCAACTCTGTCTTTACTGCACATTTTGCTGCCAATTCATCTTTTCTAACCGAACGGAGGAAAAGAGTTCTTTTAAGAAATTCCATAGCTGATGACATAGTTGATCTCACTAACAACTCCGCGAATGGTGATGGAGTTGACTTGGATAGATCCGTGGAAGATGACTTTATTAAGCTTGACGGTGCACGGAAGTTCTCGTGCGACGATTTGGTCACCGCTACAAATAACTTCTCGGAGAAAGAGCAGCTTGGGGAGGGAGGCTTTGGCTCAGTTTATAGAGGATTCTTGAAAGAATTGAACTGTTATGTTGCAGTCAAGAGGCTTTCCAGAGATTCCAAACAGGGTACTAAAGAGTTCGCATCGGAAGTTAAGGTCATTAGCCAATTGAGGCATAGAAATATAGTTCAACTCATGGGTTGGTGCCATGAAAGGAAGGAACTCTTACTTGTGTATGAGTTCATGGCCAACGGCAGCTTAGATTCCCATCTTTTCAAAGAAAATCGATTCTTGACATGGGAGGTGAGGTACAACATTGCTCGAGGATTAGCCTCAGGATTGCTTTACTTGCATGAAGAAGGGAAGCAATATGTGGTGCACAGAGATATAAAGGCAAGCAATGTTATGTTAGATTCAAATTTTAATGCTAAAATTGGGGATTTTGGCTTGGCAAGATTAGGGGATCATGGGAAAGGTCTAGATAACACTACTATGGCAGGCACCATTGGGTATGTATGTCCTGAATATGCCACTTCTGGCCGGGCGAGCAAGGAATCAGATGTGTACAGTTTTGGAGTTGTTCTTTTAGAAATCGCTTGTGGAAGAAAAGTCATCAATCTCAAGGCAGTAAGAGAAGATCAAATTAATTTAAGAGAGTGGGTTTGGGATCTCTACGGAAGAAAAAATATACTTGAAGCAATTGATCCGAGACTAAATGGCGAATTTGATAAACAACAAGCGGAATGTGTAATGATTGTTGGGCTTTGGTGTGCTCATCCAGATGCAAATTTGAGACCTACAGTCGAAAAGGCAACACATGTCCTTAATTTTGTAGCTCCATTGCCTCATTTGCCATCTAAGATGCCATTTGCCACATATTTTGCTTGGGCTTCCATGTCTTCTAGTGGTACTGATTTGTTAGGAAGCCAAAAACAATCTGTAGATAGAAAACAAGAGAAACTTGCAGAAAGAGGTTTTGTTTCACTTTATAAAGGAATCTTGAGAGAATGGAAGACTCCAATTTTTGGTATTTGGAAAAGGAGCAAAGGGAAAAAGGAGGACATTCGTTCAGAAGCTCCACTGCCTGCTCTTCCACCAATTAGGCACCCATATGTTGGGGCATCTCCGCAATCACATTCTTGGACAAGCAACAGTACTGAATTTTCAGGAGATGTTACTGATCCTCAATGTCAGTTATCTATTTTTGTGTGTTGAAAAATTTTCTGTTTTTCCGATACTCTTGTTTTGCTTGCATTTTCATAGTGAATATTTTCATTGATGAAAGCAACATTATGTTAAAGGGAAATCCGAGAGTGAGAAGCCCAAGGATTCTGGCAGTGGTGTACAAGAGGCTCAAAAGGATGAATTGTTTAACTTTGAAGGCAATTTTAAGCTTGAGGATCTGTTGAGGGCTTCAGCTGAAGTTCTTGGTAAAGGGAGCTATGGAACAGCCTATAAAGCAACTATGGAGAACGGGACGACAATTGTTGTGAAAAGGTTGAAAGAAGTCATGGTTGGAAAGAAAGAATTCGAGCAGCAGATGGAGGTTATATGGAGGATGGGACAGCACTCCAACGTTGTACCTCTGCACGCTTATTACTATTCCAAAGATGAAAAGCTTCTAGTTTACAAATACATGCCAGGAGGCAGCTTTTCTACATTACTTCATGGTACATATTTATCTCTTGATTAATTTGCTTCTATATACCATATGTTGTATATTTATCTTGTGGTGTTCAAAAATTAGGTGATAGAGAAGAAAAAAGAACTGTACTTGATTGGGATGCAAGAGTAAAAATTTGCCTTGGAGCTGCAAAGGGCGTTGCCCATATTCATTCTGCAAAATGTGTCCATGGTAACATAAAATCCTCAAATATCCTGCTCACCTCTGATCTCGATGGTTGTATATCGGACGTTGGATTGATTCATCTGATAACTTTCCACTCAAAAAGATATCAAATCATTGGATACGCTGCTCCTGAGGTGATTGAAACACGCAAGGAGTATGAAAAGTTAGATGTGAATCAAAAGTCAGATGTATATAGTTTTGGAGTTCTACTTCTTGAAATGCTAACAGGGAAAGCGCCAGTTGATCATGATCGTGATTTTGATATACCGAGATGGGTGATGGCTGTTCTGAGGGAAGAATGGACTAATGAAGTGTTTGATGTTGAGCTGTTGAGATACCAAAACTTTGAAGAGGAAATGGTGCAGATGCTTCAGATAGCAATGGCATGTGTAGCAAGAGGGCAAGATATGCGTCCTACCATGAAAGAAGTTGTTCAAATGATGGAAGAAATTCGACAATCTGAGTCCTCATCGGAGGCTGAGAATAATGCAAGAACTCCATGAAACAGTTGCTACAGTTACATGTTCTTTCCCTATATGTGCGCAAACAACATATCAGAAGCTGTCTGATATGCATTTCTTATTTAGATATATTTCCTTTCTGAAATATCATCATAGATGTTAAGAAAAAATGTAAAATTCTTTTTCCTGGTTTGCTTTTGTGACAAGATCAATTTGTCGCCATAACTATTAGAATTTCTAAGAAATATCTAATCGATGCAAATTTCTATTGTTTATTCTTCTTTTCCTTAAAATTTTTACATCAAAGACAAAAGCAAAATATATATAAAATCGTCATGATGTCTCCCTATCTCGAGATAATAAAGAGGGAATAAAATTGTACTAAATCAAAACACATGCACTAACTGATCCTTCAAGAGGCTGAAGTTGATATGCATTCGTACAATTAAGAACTATTTAACTAAAGCAGAAGAAACAGAGGATGAAGTTTCATATCTTATAGTGTAAACGATATCTGTCTTGGTCGACTGAGACAGAAAATGTGTTGCAACCCATAGGATTGCGTCATAAAAGACATATGCTCTTCCTCGTTTATGAGTTCATGCCAAATGGCAACTTGCATTCTCATCTTTGTAAAGAAGATGGCTGTTTGACATGGGAAGTGAGGTATAAAATTGCTCGAGATTTGGGCTCAGGATTGCTTTACTTGCATGAGGAATGGGCACAGTGTGTTTTGCATGGAGATACAAGGTCGACAAATATTATGTTGAATTCAAATTTTAATGCCAAACTTGGAGAATTGCATCTACCAGTGCTTATGGAAATTACTCAATTTATAACAACAGAAGTACCTGACAACATGATGCGCATGGCTCCAGAGTTGTTGGGGACAGGCAAGGCTAACAGGAAATCTGATGTGTATAGTTTGGGAATTGTTGCTTTGGAAATTGCCTGCAGAAGAAAACCTTAGAACAGCGAAGCCAGTGAAGAACGATTCCGCATAGTTAAATGGGTTTGGGATCTGTATGGAAAAGGATAGCTACCTGAAGCTACTGATCCAAGATCCCATGGATATTTTGATGAGCAACAGATGGAATGTTTAATGGGTATTGGGCTTTGGTGTGCTTACCCAGATCCACAATTCAGACCTTCAACTAAACGAGCAATTCAAGTCCTTAATTGGTGACTCAACATTTTTTCTTATTTGTATACTTTTAGTATATAGATCTTAGGGATTTCTTTGTAAATAACCTAAAAATGTGTGTGTGTATATATATATATATATATCATACAATGTTATTAAAACCGGACTGGTTTAATTGAGAACTTCCAACAGGCTCGATCAGTTTAATGCATAAAAATCGAATTGACTAAAAACCGACAGAAACCATTTTAAACCAGTTGAAAACCGGTTAAACCATTGAAAACCGGGTTAAACAGGAAAAAACAGGTAAAATTATAATAAACTGGTTTGAAACTATAAAAAATAAATTTTATTCAAAATATCAATACAATATTATTTTTTGCTGGAAAAAATAAAATATAAGTATAAATACAAAATAATTAAAATTGAATCAATTTTGATGTATTTTTTATAAATAAAATAAAATTATAATTTATATTTGATGAATTTCTTTGAATATTTGCAAGTTTTTACTATATTTATTTTAAATTTTTGTTATAAAATATTAAATTAGTTGAAAATATTATTTTATTATTAATGTTTGATGGTAAATGTATTTTTTAAATTATTTTTAATTTTTTATATAATGATATTTTCATAATATTTATATAAAACTTAAAAAAATAATATTATTTTTTAAAAAATGAAAAAAATCCAATTGAACCCCAACGAATCAGTCAAATCACACTTTTCAGCTCTCTAATTCTTTATTCGGTCTAATTTTAATAACATTGATATTATATTTAGACCATCAAATTTTCTACCTTCTTAAATACCATTTTTTAAATTTCTTCTTTTATAATTGCTATTTTTTAACTTCAACTTTCAAAAAATGCCCCACGTCTCTATTTATACCGATACAATATTCCCAAGACGCGCTCTTCAGAGATCCTCTCCTCTTCAGCTGCCAAATCTAGCCCTGATTTCTCCTTATTAGCTTCTGCGGCTAGGGCTTTCTCCTCCTCTTCCTCACCGATCAAAGCCACTCTCTTTCCCGGCTTGGGTATTGGCCCTGAGATTGCGGAGTCCGTCAAACAAGTATTCTCTTTCTCTCACTTCTCTTGTTTTCGGATTCGGTCTGATTCTCTGTCTTCTCATGCTGCTATTGATTTTATCTATTAGCCTGTTATTTGAATTGAATCTGAGGTCATAGTGTTATTACATCACACACAAACATTGATTGATAACAATCATGCTAAAATCGTTGCTTATTCAGCCTATGTTGATAGTTTTTTACTTTAATTTCCCATCATATCGTAGTGCTGGTGTTGATAGTCTTTTGGTTATTTAATTGATAAGATTAAGAAATTAGAGCTAACATAAGAATCTTTCACAGAGGTTGAGGGCCTACTCTTTACTCTAAAGCGCAGTGTGTTAATTAATTAGACATATAATGCCTAAAATAAGATTGAATTGATGCTCTCATCAGATTCTCTTAAAAACCACCAATAATTGTTAATGAGTGTGAAACTATATTGTCATTTTGTGAATGTTTAATGGCTATTTGTCGCTATCTTCTCCACATCATAAACGCTATCTGCATGATTCTGAAATTATAACCTTGTCAACATATTTATTTATTTTTATATCCATAGTACCTACCTAAAAGCTTGGAACTTCTCATGCTATCAGAATTAAAAGTAGTCCAGGAAAGGGATTTTTCTTAGTTACTTGATATTTTAAATTTAATCTCCTCAAAATGACCTGTTATTTAATGTTCTGTACAATATTTTGTCAAACGTTTCATTCAACTCCATGCCACCTAACTATTTCTAACTTTCTTCAAGGCAGCAACTTTTGCCTCAATGTGCAACCAACTTCCAACAAATTTTATATATATATAAACTTACAACAAATCATTCTATTATGAGAGAAAGGGAAGGGGAATATTGAATATAAAAAAAAAAAAAAGGATAAAAGTCAAATATGTACACATTCCATTGCAACTAACAAAATAGTACCCGCAAGCGTTTATACAGTATTTAGAGTAAGGCATTCGCAGTTCTTGGCTCAAGTTAACCTTTGTAACTTACCCCTATTTTATTTATTCTTTTCGGCTATTCTTCTCATTCATGTACATCTATTTATGAAAACACCAGCACTATGATATGAGATAGAAATATACAGAGACACTGGTTGATAATAATCATGCTATTATGTATGTTGCTTAACTTAATTTCTACATCTTAGTTTAGTAAATTTGATGACTAATTTATGTTCTAATGTGTAGCAGCATTTTGTTGATTTTTAATTACGTAGGTAATTCAGGCTTAGGCTAAGAAGGCCTCTGATGAAGATATATATGCTAATATAACTAGAAATGCAGTAAATAACATATTTCTTCGTGTTTACAAATCCAGCAGCTCCTTTAACCTGAATTATCCCATGGTGGACGATACTGGCTTGTCATTTATCTACGACACCACCAGCTTCTCCAAGGACTCACCACTTGATTTTTTGAGCGGATCACTAACTAATTATCCGAGAATCGGTCAAATGGAAAGCTTCAGATTGGTCAAGAACTCGTCATTGGATGAGTTCAATTAGGATTATGTGTATAGTAAGTGGGTAATTAAGTGCATTTTGTTAAAAGTAATGGGGGATGGAGTGCACTAGTTTGAAAGATAAAAGAAATAGAGGCTGGTACTTCATTTTGAATGAAGGTAGTGTACCTTTTGGAGTGTCATGTAATGGTAATAAATTGTGTCAAGTGTAATAAATTGTACTCTTGTAGCATCAATATGCAATGTTTGTTTAATCTTCTTAAACCAACGATCATCGGATTGGTAGAGATTAACTGTCAATTAATTTAAGTAATGTTGCAGTTAAACGCTGTATTTATAAATTTCTTTTGTTTATAATCTACAAAGTTGAAGCATCTAATCATCCTTATATGTATTAAATTTTATAAAAACTAAAATATATTGTATTTTTTTGACAAAAATCAATACATTGTATTTTTTTTTTTTTTACAAAGATCAATACACTGTAATATAAAAGATGTGCTATATATAAACTAATTCCTTATTAAAAATTTTCAATATTAATCCAGTGGTTCAATAATTAAAAACATAATTAAAATATATATATATATAAACACACACACACACACATTTATATACTTTATTTTAGTCAAAAGAAAAAAATACGGTGTATTGAGTTCCGTAAAAAAATATACTATATTTATTTATGTAAAGTAAATACAATATATTGAGCTTCGTCAAAAAAATACATTGTATTTAGTTATGTACAAAAGAAAATATACTATATTTTAATAAAAAAATACAATGTATTGAACTTCATCAAAAAGAAAATACATTGTATTTATTTATGTAAAAAAGTAAATACATTATATTTTAGTCAAAAGAAAAGAAAATACATTATATTGAGTTTCATCAAAAAGAAATACATTGTATCTATTTATGTATAAAAGTAAATGCACTGTATTTTAAAAAAAATAAAAGTAAATACATTATATTTTAGTCAAAAGAAAAGAAAATACGGTATATTAAGTTTCGACAAAAAGAAAATATACTATATTTATTTGTGTATAAAATATTTTATTAAAAAGAAAAAAATATAGTGTATTGAGCTTCGTAAAAAAGAAAATATATTGTATTTAATTTTGTAAATAAATAAAATACAATATATTTTTTTATGAAACTGGATATACTATATTTTTCTTTGTTTTTCTTTCTTTTTTCAATTGATTGTAAAAAAAATGGAAAGCAATGAGCATTTTTTCTACCTCTGCAAGCACGAGGAGAGAAATATCAAGAAACTTGTTACCCATCTCAAGCATGAATAATTGAAACACAGCAAAGGTTTGTATTTCAGATGCTATCTGGGTTTATATAAATTTCTTGCATTATGTGTGAGGCAAATATTAAAGGAAATTAAAGGAAATTAAGTGAAAGTAAGTGTTGCTATTTGAATCAATTTTTAGTCTCTGAGGTCTTAATTATTATTATTATTATTATTATTATTATTATTATTATTATTATTATTATTATTATTATTATTATTATTATTATTATTAACAAAATCATGGTTAATAAGATAGCATGGAAGATTTAAATTACAATTAATAAAATTAAATTAAATAGAGTTATAATAGACAATTTATATACTAATCATGGGTGGGTCAATTGAAAACATGATCATAGTATCATAATTTCATTATGTTTAGTATAATTTTTTCCAAAAAAACCATATCATAATTTTATGCTGGATTAACACACACATACTAAAATACAATGTATTTTAGTCAAAAGAAAAAAATACAATGTATTGAGCTTCATAAAAAAAATGCACTATATATATATATATATAAAGTAAACAAATGTATTTTAGTCAAAAGAAAAGAAAATACATTGTATTGAGTTTCGTCAAAAGAAAATATATTGTATTTATTTATGTATAAAAGTAAATATACCGTATTTTAATCAAAAGAAAAGAAAATACAGTATATTGAGTTTGGTTTATGATGATAGAAACTTAATTAGCTTGTTAAAAGATGAGGGCTTTTCAAAATTAATTCTTTTTTCCAGGTAAATACTTCAAATTTAATAGCTTGAGTAAACACTAGGTATGCCAAATTCTATTCTTTGTTAGCCTTAGGACAATAATCCTAAAATTATGATTTGAATGTTCATGTATTGCAGCCAATTTAATTATCTGTTTTGTCATGATCACTAGCAATATAATTTACTTGTATTCACCCTGTAAAGATGGAAACAAGGAGCTTGATAAACAACGATAAATATGCAGCTGATATTTCCTCCATAAGAGAAGCACATGGTCGCATCAAACCATCTATTCATAAAACACCAGTCCTACAAGGCCGATCTTTTCAACTGGAATTCTTGCCATTTAGCCTATAAACGGAATATGTGATATACATCAAACAAAGTGTGTGTGTTTGTGTGTGTGTGTGTGTGTGTATATATATATATATATAATTGGAGCAATAATTATATACATGAAAATCTATTCACTCCTTATGCTGAAGGAACCAACAAAAAGAAACAAATTTTGTTGGGATTTAATTAAATGTAGAGTTTAATTCTTGAAATTGCAAATTGGATTTGCTTTTTAACCTTGTTTCTTTTGGTTTCATTCCTTTGATTTGAACTAGCAGTGCAGACCCATTACAGACTCTGCATAACTGGACTTGGTGATTCACCTCCGAGTTAGAACCGAGTGGATTGGCATACATATTGACATTAGACATATGTGTATGTATTAAATATGCACACACACATATACAATTAACAAATGTTGCCCTGACATATGTACAGTGATTTGTCTAAGATTTGAAGTAAGTTTGCTTCAAGATTTGTCTAATAGTCTTTGTTCAGATTTGAATTCGACAATTGATTTGAGTTTGCTGTACCTTTGCTCGGAAATTATTAGAGAGTGGGCGAATGCCAGTTTGGTCATTCTTACTTTCTTGAATTATTTCCTGCCAATGATGCCTCGTTAAATATCTTTATTTAGGTTGCTTGCACTTTTGACTTCTGCAACTTTCACTTTTTCGGACAGTCTAAAATGAAAATAAATAAAGGCAAAGCATTATTGAAAAAAAGAGATGGCGGCATGCCTCCATCAGACCATTATCAGAAGTTAAAGAAAGTAGGTAAAAAAGATGATGGCATTAGGGATAATGGTAAGGAGATTAGAAGAGAAACCAATGCACCATCTAATGCAACTCCTTTGAACATCTCCCAAGCACAGAAAGTGCACTCTCATCCCATTTTTATTCTTGAAAATGCATCGTTGAAAAAGGGTTTTGTTCTAGCAAAAATCGACAGTGAAGCCAAGGAAAAGCGGATAAAAGGGATTTGCGATTTCCTTTTCCTATTTGGATTAATCATTCCTAAAATGGATAGAAGGAGTATTTTTGAAATAAATATATAACAAAATTTGAAACGGGGCATTTTTTAAATATAAAATAAAGTTTTTAAATATGATTTAGTATTTTTGAAAACAGATTTAAAAACGGGCATTTAATGTAATTTCCTCTAGATTTTAATAGGAATAAAAGGCCATGTTAAGTTGACCTTCAAATATCTATTTTGTATCGGTTCAATGCTAATCCAATTTGTATTTACGAAATCAATAAATTAGGAAGATATTTTATTTTCGGACAAATCATAAATTAACTAATTTTATTTTCCTCAATAATAAAAATGATCCCAATAATTTTTGAAAGATACTCCCTCCATCCCATTTTAAGAGGTATTCATCACAAGCATACTCGTTCAAGGAACCAGGCATAACCTTCAAAACATTTAAGTGCTTCATTACAGAAAATGAAGGGTGACCAAGTCTTTTATGTAACAATTGAACATCATACTTCTGAGACTGAGCCATAGTACAAGCATTAATGGAAAATCAATGTTTGGCAAGGAAAGAAGAATAATAGTTGGTCACAAAGGAAAGATACGAAGAAATAGTTTCTTTACAAAAGGAAAAATCATCTAAAACATATAATTTTTCCACAATCTTTCCAATGGCTATGATGGTGTTAGTCTTCATGTCCTGTAAAGCACAAAAGGTAGGGAAAAACATGAAGACAATGGAATGAGATGTGGCTAATTTGTTGACAAAAGAAGATTATAATGGAAAGAAGCAATATGCATAACATTTTCAAGAACTAGATTATTGGTCAAGGTAATATTTCCCATGCTATGTACTAGTTTAACTGAGCCATCCGGTAAAGAGGCTGAACTTGGCTTGTCAATCGAGTTCAGAAATGTGAAAAGATTCTTATTGCCAGAAACATGAATACTGGCTCCGGTGTCCACAATCCAACAATTACGTGATTGAGTCACAATACCTGCAAACTCAAGTTCTCTGGCAAAATTTGCACACTCAAAATCTCTTGCTTGCAATCAAAGCAAACTTCAATCAACAATCGTCAATTAATCAAAAAAACAATGAACAAAAAAACTTCAATCGATCTACGCTTCAAGAATCAACAAGAGAAATAACCGCTCTGATACCATGAACAAAAATAGAGCAAAAGAACTTTCTCTCTTATTACTTGATGAAGAAGAAAGAATCACTTATATACAAAACACACAAGAAAACGACAAAGGAAGAAAGCTAGCAAGAATGCTCGGGTCAGTAACTTCCTGCACGGGCGAGCGATGAGGGACTGCTAGGTGAGCATGCAAAGTGCTCGGATGAGCATAACTAACTAACAGAAAAAAAAACTGTAGGAAAACTAACAGAAAATAAATAACTTTCTAACTAAAACTTCTACAGTATTTTTTCCTAATTTAATTTGTCCTACTCCAAATATCATTTTCAAAATTTAAAAAATATATTTACATGTATATCACTATTTATTATACAACTTATTAAATAGTTCTCTTTCTTATTATTCTCTACTTTTAATTAAAATTAAATGTAATTATTAAAAATATAAAAAGGTATTTTTATCGATTACTATAGTTTTTTTTATGAAATTGGGAAATTTTAATCATTTTCTTAATTTCTGTAAAAAATAGAAAAATATCTCTTAAAATGGGACAAATTGAGTATTTATTTCATTTAAAGTGACAATTTTCAAATTTCAAGAAGTTTTAATTAATTTTTTTTTCTTTTTACCTTTAAATATGCACAAAAAGAGATAATTAATAGGATGAGAATAGGAAGAAAATATTTTATTAAATTATAATAAATATTTTATAAATCTATGTTAATTATTTTTTTGAATGAATAAAAGTTGAAACTTGAAAGTTGTTGTATCGAATATAACAAAGAAATTAATATTTGAAATAAAGGTAAAAAATACAAGATAATTTATATTTTTGTGTTTAACCGAAAACTCAAAATTCAATCTCCCAAATTCAAATCTCAATCCTCATATCCAAATATTATTTTAGCTTTTTGTCTTTAACGTCAATTACTACTCTAGTTTATATATATATATATATATATAATTTACTTAAATATATGTAATGTAATAAATGAAAAATATAAAAGAGAAGTGTGTGTGTGTATATATATATATATATATATATATATAGTAGTTCTGTTATGATTAACAAAGATACTGCTACATATGCGTTTATATATTGTAACTAGCATAAAGCTGTACATATTTTTGAGATTATTTATACGAACAAATAGAATATAAATTTTGAATCGATAAAAATTTTAATCAATCAAATTTGATAATTTAACTTTAATCTCGTAATTTAATATTAAATTTAAATTTATTTATTATTTTTTAATTTTAGTGAAAATAATAAAAGTAACATATAAAAATACCACGGTCAAGGAAATAAAAAGTTATTTAAAAAGTAATTTTCTCTCTCTCGTCACTCTTTCGGTTATTATTTTTATACACTTTCTTATTCATATTTTTACTTATTGGAAATTCAGAGTGCTCATTTTTTGTGAACTCCAATTTTTTTTTTCTTTCTTATTTTCAGGAGTTAAAGAGTTGATCCAATTTTTCAAGCCGTTCGGCTCATTTTGGTCCAACTGTTTTTTATATTTCGTAACATTCGAATTTATCGATAAGTACTGTGCAATATCATAATAATAATAATAATAATAATAATAATAATAATAATAATAATAATAATAATAATAATAATAATAATAGAAAATTTTATTGAAAGAAGAATGCACAATGATAGTAAAATATATAATTTAAAGGCTTTAAAAAAATTAAAAATTAAAAATCATTATTATATTATGTGATAGTGAAGGATATGGTGTGAAAGCATGATTAGTAGGTAGATGACTTTAATTAATTGTGGAGAAAATATGACTTTATAATTGAGAATTGTCAATTTGACAAAAACAGCTGGATAGTCACATGGTGATCAATTGATGATGGATAGGATATAATAAATTCATAAATAAGGAATCACTTTCAAGATTCTTCATATCCCAGAATATTTACGGAATCAATAAATTTTACATCATTTTATTATTGAATCCTTGAATTGTCGCCTTTGATTCAATCTTTTAATTTTTAATTGTTATTTATATCAAGTCTAAATCAATTTTTTTTTTCAATTAAGCCCAAATCACTTTATACTTTAAGTCCTTAAACTTTATGTATTGCCCAGATTAAATTTACATTGCCTCTAATTGGTTCGATTGGATTTTTATAATAATTAGAGGAAGGACTCAATTGAATAATTTAGAATTACAAAGAGAATGTGAAAGGTCATTGACCAAATTATAATTTTGACTTTGAGTGACTCCAATTCCCCTATTCATGCTTCATAAATTAATCTAACTAAGAATTTCAGCTCAAATTTATATTTAAATATTTATTGGCAAGTTAAATATATTTAAATCTTTTGTTATCATTTTAGAAAATTTTGCTTTCTTAATTGAAGTGGGACACCAAGTATATAAATATTAAATACACCCACCTAGAATTCAAAATTTTATCCTTTTTTTTTCGCTAAAGAAAAAAAAAAGAAATTTGAGTTCATAATATTTGACTTTGTCAGTCGAAAATATAGGCTTTATATTTTTGAAAATGTAGTCAGATTTTGCTGCTTTGATTTTTCAGTAGTTTTCTGCCCACTGGTTCAGAAATTATTTTTGAAAAAGTAGTATTTTTTTTTCTTTCAATATAGCACATGGACAATAATAATCCCCACAAAATAAAATTGTCTGAATTTGGATTGAAAATTAATTATCAATCAAAATATCTGTAACAAAGCCATAAAAATATACCAGCTTTCGTTAATTGAACATGAAAAAGGAGAGCCTTTTAACATGTTTTTCATAAATGGTTATGTTAATGAATTTTGTAAGCTTGTTGTCAATCTTTCTCTATTTCAAAATGTATCCTTTGTGATATTATAGTAATTAACATAATCAGCTGAATTTTATGGATATTTTTATATGGTAGAAACTGCGTATTATTAAGAAATATTATTAAAATTCCACATTTGTAAATACATTTTCTCCACCATCTAAACCAGAAGAGAAAAAAATTGACCATACATATCGATCATGCTCACAAAATCCATTAATAGATGTCTCGATTTTTAATGTTAGAAAATAAATATTCAGAAATTTAATAATAAACACTCAAAAATTTCAAGAATTTGCATTCAAATTTTGCCAAATTATTCTAAAGTTAGTTTAATTTAATCACGTGTAAACTTTTTATAAGATTTAGTATAATTAATCACGTGTAAACTTTTTATAAGATTATGAACTTTTGTTAAATTTCATATATTTTTCTTTTGAAAAGGAACTATAATAATTTTCTTATAGGATTGTAGTAGCTCGGCTCGTCTCTGGCAAAATAATTCATAAACACACGGAAACTAATTAAAGCTCCTATAATAAAGGAAAAGATCAATACAACTCAATATGGAAATATGAATTGGATTCTTTAAAGAATATCTCCCTATAAGATAATTTATTTCCTTATCATATACCTTGTATTTGACCGGCAAGCCCACAATTCCATACCCCATTCCTTACTCTTTTGATATCATTTTACAATCTGCATCATCCCAATTTTCCTGATATATACATTATACGCACGTCAATTATTTGGTTGTTATGATTTATAATTTTTTCATGAAACAAAGTTAAATTTATAAAACCACAAGCAACACGTTATATATATATATATATATATATATATATATATATATATATATATATATATATATATATATATATATATATATATATATATATATATACTTGCATGTCATTGTATTATTGTACTGATAACCATGGAAATAACATTTTTCAAAGTTCAGATAGTCGGCCCATTACACCTGGCAGGGCCCATAGCCCATCAACAGACTAGCCCAATGTGCGAGCCACAAGATAAGGATAGGACCACGTCACGTCCGACCGGATTGATGGGACAACATGTCTCAGTCAATCCCCTGACACAAGCTAGGCAAAGTCCATACCCCTCACCTACTCCTTATCATTTTGCCGCTCACCTGCTCCGACAGCCAGTTATCACATTGCAAGCACTCAAGTGCGCCCCTCCTTCTTCCTATAAATAGCCCAATGCACAGTGACTTCAGGTATTGACTCTCTGAGACTCTTTCTCTCTAAGTACTCTCTCTCTCTAGAAAGCTACTAACTTAAACTTCGGAGCGCTTACACCTAATCCGACCAGACACTCTTTCTTGCAGTAGCGGGAGGAGGACCAGTTGTCGCAGCCCTCGGAGCTTGGACTTCCGATGAGAGCACGAGCTTTCTTTTCTTCGTCTTTCTCTCATCCTTTGTGGCCCGTTTGGACTCCCTATTTGCTTTTGCCCGATCGGCTAGCTACTTGGCAATATCATCTTCTTTTGCCATTGCCCCTGCAGCTACATCACAGAGATGAAACGAGATAAGTATTTTATTCACCTGATTCATATTTGATATACATGCAATAAATGATTGTCAATGTATGCTTCTCCCTCACTCCAATTATAATGCTCACGTTCTGCATTTTCGCTAGTATTAGAGCTTGAAGATCTGAACAATGTCCCAAGGAGATAGTTAAAGTCATAGGGTTCGCCTCACCTTACCACAACATCCATCAAATTTTTGATGTCGCCCTCATATAAGGATTGATCGACAGCCTGGTCTTTCAGAACGGTGGCTCCTTCCGACTGGACGAGTGAAACTCCAAACCCATCAGCCATTCCCACCAAAAAGTACCTCTCTTTGAAGCCTTTCATCGAAGACGAGACGGTGAAGAGCTTCCTTTGCGGTCGGCTTGTCAAATAATACTCCGTCCCATCACTCCGACCTGAAATATAGAAGAAGTGGGTAAACAGATCCAGAGTTGGAGCCACCATTTTGCAGAGGATCTTGAAGCAAGCCACCATTCTCCATCTATTCGGATGCAGTTGATTCAGGGCAATTCCGTAACCCCTCAGAATTGCTACCTTAAAAGCACCAAAGGGAAGCCTCATTTTCGTATCCAAGCTCCAAAGATGACAAATAAATCATTTATTATTCTCGTGATCAAAAGACCCCTCTGTCATCATCATTGAATTCGGGCAGACCATCACGGATACCTCTACAGGGAGATCGTACCGTGAAGGAATCCTAGCAACTTTCTCCTCCATTAATTTAGAAGGTTGAGCAAGAGCCTCCCGGCCCTTATATGCCTCAATGAAGCTCCTGTCTATTGACTGGCCGCTGCTAGAAACCATCTTTTTTGGAGGGGGAGAAGTAAAGAACAAGATGAATGAGAAGAAAATCAAAGCAAGCAAACAAGAATTATTTACTTACTTGGGTAATCTCACAGGAACTCTAAGAAATCTCCAAAATCTGAAAGTGAAAAATCGCTAATGTTTTAAAGAGAAAAGGCTCGCGAAGAAAATTTGACAGAGTTTCGATAAGAATCGCTGAAAAAGTGAAGAAAAATCGCCTTCAATTTGCCTAACACTTCTGGAATATTCCAAATTTCTCACCGCTGGATGGCCGCCACGTGTCATCAAGCCATCATTACGTTATGAAGAACGAAGCGCCACCTCGCGTGCGCTCAACGTTAAATGCCGAGATAACTGTCTAAACTGAACAAACGTGTCTCTTCATATAAGAGTTCTTTAAAATTCAAAAATCCCACCGAAAAGTGAAACTCGCCCGATCGGACCCTTTGGAAGGGAGATAAGTGATAACCATGAAAATAACATTTTTCGAGGCCCAGACAGTCGGCTCACTACACCTGACAGGGCCTATAGCCCATCAGTAGACGAGCCCAATGTGCAAGCCACAAGATAAGGATAGGATCACGTCACGTCCGACCGGACTGATGGGACAACATACCTCAGTCAATCTACTGACACAAGACAAAGCCTATACCCCTCACTTACTCCTTGTTATTTCACCGCTCACTTGCTTTGACAGCCAGTTATCACATTGCAAGTACACGAATGCACCCCTCCTTCTTCCTATAAATAGCCCAATGCACAGGTATTGACTCTCTAAGACTCTCTTTCTAAGTACTCTCTCTCTAAAAAGTTGCTAACTTAAGTTTCGGAGTGCTTACGCCTGATCCAACCGAACACTCTTTCTTGCAGGACTCAAGCATCCGATGGGTGCAATCCAGCCAACCCTCTCTGTTTTCAGATAAAGACATTTTTTATCTTATCATGTACTATTCACTTGGTGTATAAAAAATACATGAACTAAATTTAGATAAAAGGAAAATGTTGTAAATCTAATAACTTTTAAAGAATTAGAAGAGATGCTACGTAAAATTATTTTCTTTTAATAAAAGATTTTAAGTTCATATCATGATTATAAAGGATTTTAAAATATTTAAAATTATATATTTTAATTTGTACCATACAAATCTAATTAAATTAGTCTAGTTGTTAATTTTCTAATAACAAGAAAACAAAATACTTATCTCATGCGCGCCTCCTTGAGATGACAAATTAAGTCCTTATAATGTGTCCATCTTACGCCAACCATGCCGCTAAAATCGTATAATATCCCTACTTTAGCATAATAAATAGGACTAGAATGCATTGATCCTCCTACTAAATCCTTCCTTCTTAGTTCTCACTTCTTACCATGGGCACTCTTGAAATACAAACACCTTACTCCACCATTACCAACGGTGGTCAACCCTACGATGCGGAAAAACCCATTGAAGACGACGACGTTTCCCCGATTGAGGAGGTCCGTCTAACCGTTACAAACACCGATGACCCGACCCAACCAGTATGGACCTTTAGAATGTGGCTCTTGGGTTTACTTTCATGTGCTCTTCTTGCTTTCCTTAACCAATTCTTTTCATACAGAACCGAACCACTTGTCATCACCCAAATCACTGTCCAAGTTGCCACACTTCCTATCGGCCATTTCTTGGCTGCTGTGTTGCCCAAGACCAAGTTCCGGATCCTTGGTTTTGGGTCAAAAACGTTTTCTTTAAACCGGGGTCCGTTTAATATGAAGGAACATGTACTTATTTCCATATTTGCTAATGCTGGGAGTGCATTTGGCAGTGGATCTGCATATGCGGTTGGCATTGTTACTATTATTAAAGCATTTTATGGGAGGAAAATCTCTTTCTTGGCCAGTTGGATTCTCATTGTCACTACGCAGGTAACAATTTTGGTTCAAGTTTCTTGCTTTTCTTGAGTTCTGGAAGCAAAAAACTTGTTTCTTTCTTTCTTTGGAAAGCCAGAAAATATCTTATTACTAAGAAGTTTTCTCTAATTCATTTTATTATATATTTCGAAGATAATATCTTGCTTTTAAAAGGAGGAGCTTTATTTTTGAAGGAAATGCTAATATAAGGTAGGTGCATAAATGGTAGGTATTAGGATATGGATGGGCGGGGCTGCTCAGGAAGTTTGTAGTTGAACCTGCTCATATGTGGTGGCCTGGCACGCTTGTTCAGGTTTCTCTCTTTAGGTAATATATGCAATATTATTATTATTATTATTATTATTATTATTATTGTGGGAGTGGAGAAAAAATTAAATTTGGAGGATTAGATAATTAATAACTTCCAATTAAATTTGGGGCAAATAAATACTAAAATGAAAAATTTTCCTTCCAACGTAGAAGGGGATGATATTCTAATATTAATAATTACTTTAAGTCGATATGATAAGAGATAAGACGGAACATTTTATTTTGAAATATATTCTCCTTTAGTACATAATTTAGAATCAAACAAATAAACTAGAATGTGATAATACACACTTTACATCAGTTAATATTGTTTTTGCTAGGGGTGAGGTGCATGAGAAAAAAATTAACTAGTACATTAATATCGATTTTTTTAAAATTACTAATTATTAACCAGTCTATTATATTCGGTTAATCAGTCTATTAATTTCGATTTTTCGATTTGGTTAATCAATATTTTTCAGTTAACCATTAAAATTTATAATATAAAATTATATTAAAAAATAGATAAATTTTAATTTAATTTCAAATATATAATGTAATTTAATATAAAAATTACAAAATAAACATAATTTATTAGTTTAAATTTATATTATATAAATTAATAACTAATATTATAAAATAAATTTAATATTTATTGAAAATTAATATGTTTGATTTTAAGTCAAATAAATTTTTTATAATATTAAATATTATTATAATATAAACTTTAAAATATAAAAAATATAATTAAATGTTATTAAATAAAATATCAACACCAATATAAAATAAAAAAATAATATATATAAAAATTAATGGGATAATATATATTAAATGTTATTAAGTCAACCAGAAAATTTCAGCTACAGTCTTTAGAGTGATTGGCTGTCATCAGCTAAGAATTTTATTCAAACCGTTGGAAAAGGAGAAAATTATTTGAAAAAAAAAATAATATTAAAAAAGAAACTTGTATTATGAGCTGCAATTTTAACATTTTTTTTTAATTCCTAAACATGTTATCATGGATGAACCTAAAACTAGAGATTATACGTGGTTAAATTGGAATTTTTTTTAAAAAAGGATAAATTTTATAAATATTTTAAAAATTGAAGTTATAATTAAAAAAACTTATAAAAAATAGTGTAGTAAAAATTGGGGACTTTTTCAATGTATTTAAAAAAAATAATTAGAATTTTAAAATATTTGAAAAACTATTTAAAAATATGGGATGTTTTTTCAATTCTGCAATTCTTTTATGCAGCAATAGACTCTCTCTTTCTTTCACTCTTTCTCTTTTATCCCACTCTGTCGTTCTTCCTCTCTTATTATACTTTTTTTCTATACCTCAATCTAAAATTTTTATACTATATTATTAACTATAAATTTTATTATTTTAATAATATTTAATTATTTATTTTATATTTAAAATGGATATAATAGAATACTTATAAAAAATTTATTTTTTAACTACAATAATTAAAATTTTTCTAATTTAAATAAAAAATAATCAACTAAAAATCATTTATACTTTAAAAAATAAAAAAATTAATCGGAGATAGTGAAATCAAATGCGATATTAGTTAATTTTTTCCTAAATTTTTAATTAAAATTAATTAATTGTATACTTATTAAATATTAATATGTCATTTATTAATCAAATACTAATATTGTATTTGCTTTCATTATTTTTAACTAATTTTTTAAAATATAAAAATAAATAATTAAATATTATTAAAATAATTAAAATTATAGTTGATAATACAGTATAAAAATTTTAAATTGAGGCATAGGAAAAGATAGGATAAGAGAGAAGCAAAGAACGTGCGAGGGGGATAAAAGTGTGAGAGTGAGAGAGTGGGAGAGAGAGAGACAGAGGCATAAAGAGACCGGAACTTTTTTGTGCAAAATAGTCAAAGTATGGTGAGATTCTACTTTAGGGCTGACTTTGTATAGTTAGAAATTTCACTTATTTCAAAAGTAAATTAAAAAAAAAAAGCAAAGAATCTATTAGAAAATTATTGTCCCTATCTTAATCTTTTTCGCAAAACCCTATCTTAATTTTTATTTGAATATTTTTAAAAGATTTATTATAGCAGTAACACGTTATAGATAATTACTGACTATAACGGATACTACCTATGCCTTTAAATACACACATACAACCACAATCACTCGATGTGGGATTCCGAAGGACCAATCCCACCCTAGCCCATGACGAAGCCCAAGCCCCACCCAAGCCCACGCGAGAAGACTCACACACTATTCCCGAATCAATTATTTTTATTTGAATATATCCAAAACCCTATCTTAATTGAATATATACAAACACAAACTTTTGGGATCTTATATTCCAAAAGCATATATTAACTCATTACTAACAAATTGCTTTTTCTGATTTTTATCTATTATTTTTAAATAAAATTTAAATTTTATTTATTTATTACTTTTAAATTTTTAAAATAATTTAATTTATTTTTCAATTTATTTTTCTTTCTTAATAAAGTCAGAACAAATCAAATTTAATAATTTAATATTAATCATGTAATTTAATACTAAATTTTAATGTATTTATTATTTTTTAACTCTAATGAAAATACTTACTTCGTTTTTATATGTTTAACGTTTAGGAGTTGTTAAAAAAAAATTTTATGAATGACTTTTTAAATTTTTGATGTATTTTTTGTTAGTTTGTTTCATATTTACTCTTATTTAATTAAGTCATATAATAATAAAGAGAAAATATTAGTGTGAAAAATAGAGTTTTAAGGAGAAATTAATAAAGATAAATTAGTCATTTATATAATATATTTAATAAATTATTAATTTTAATAAATTAAATATTAAATATAAAAAAATAAAGGGAGTAATAAAAATGACAGATAAAAAAGTGGAGGGAGTATCATTGAGCATTAACTCAATTTATTACTGAGAAATCAATTTAATTCAAAGAATATTCAATTGGCAGACAAACATCGGAGATGTCACTCCCATTTAATCTGGCCACAAGTTGTAAACAAATGCAAGTGGTCACCGTTGCATGCAATAAAGATCACAGAATAAATCATGCGAGGAAATTCATAAAAAAAAAAAACTTTTTTTTTTCTTTTGAAAATATAATAAAAGAAAAGTTTTTAAAGTTCTCTTAACTACAGGTACCTTTCTTTTTTCTTTTTCAGAAAGCTCAACCACTGTTTCGCAGGACGCAAACTATTCATTGCTATGAACTTCTGTTTATTAAATGTAATCTAAAATTTGCCGCTTGTTTTAAAAAGTTAAAAGAGATATCTGAAGCAAAAAAAAATATTTTTACTATTACGTATATCTCAATACTTTTATTTTATGATATTAAAAAATTTCTTAATTTTTAATTGTTTATATATTAAGCCATCAACTAATTTTTTTAATTTTTTAAAGGAATTTTTTAATTTTTTATATATTAAGCCATCAACTAATGAAAAATGTAAAGTTAAACAGCACGCATCATTTCACACGCCTCTGATATTTGTGTCTCAATTTTATTTTAATGTGTTGTAATTAATACTCCTTTAAATTTAAAATTAAAATACCAATTGAAAAAAATCAGTTAGCTTAATATTGATAAAAAAAATTGCCCCAACACGTTAAATTAAGATTTTTAGACAGATACTAAAGCGTGTTAAGTGAAACGTAAATTTTAATTTCATTTATTCCTTCCATTAAAAGTTTTATAGGCAAGAAAATAAAAATGCAAAAACTAAATATTACAAAATAAAAGTACTAAGAGTTTAATTAAAAATATATAAAAATTCAGAAACATAAAAGATACATTTTTCCGATATCTAAAATAATGTTTTCTTTTTATGTGGACATGAGAAATTTTCAGATGAAAATTATCTTTTCAACGTGACTTATAATTCTATTAACGTATGAAGTGGTTTGTCAAGGAATCAATGAATTAGAGCGATATAAATCCTTCGTTGGTGAATTTTGTTTTTGGCTGACCTAACAGGAGATTACGACGTGAGGACACATGAAAGATGAGCAAATTAAGTGGACTTTGTCCATTTTCATTAAATTTTTCATGGAAAAATTTTTTGCAAAGCTTAAGTCCTGCTAGTCACTTTCAATCAATGTTTTGAAACTCGGCCTGATGTTGATTCGCTTTGCCAATTGAGTCATGAATTAATTGATTTGAACATATCGATTATAAATTTTTATTATTTTTTTAAATATAATTATTTATAAAAAATTAAATATGTAGTATGTAAAAATATAGTCAAAAATCTATTAATTACCAAATATAAATATAAATATATTAATTTTAAATCCAATAAATTTTGTAAATATAAAAATTAAATAAATTATTTTAAGTAATAAATATCCAAATAAATACACATAATATAAAAAACAAACATTCAAATAAATTAATTTAATATATGTACAAATTACCGTAAGTTCTGTGAATAAATGTAATTAATAATACTGAACTATGCAGAAAAAAGTATAATTTCGTGCAAAAATATTTTACAAGCTTGATTGAATAGAGTAAAAATTAAAATTTGATTAATTATAATAAGAAAAATAAATCAAATTATATAAATCTGTAATTTTTTAACCACACATATGAGATATAATAAAATAAGCTAACATTTTTCTTATTTTTTATTTTTTTCTGAAAAGTTTTTGAAGTCTAACTAGTTCAGTCCGGTTTTTTCGATTCAATTCGAGTTTTATGTTGGATCAATCCAGTTTTCTTACTGAATCACGATCCAACCGGTTTGACCGTTTGGATCAAACCAAATTTCAAAACATTGCTTCCAATCTATTTAAGCTTTATGTTGGACCAATCCAATTTTCTTACCAATTACGGTCCAACCAGTTCGATCACTCGGGTCAAACCGAATTTCAAAATATTGCTTTCAATCTATTTAAGCACAAAAATTTCTATTTTTTTTTATGTTGAGACTCCATTTATTTATAGAAAACAATATTATATTTTTTATTTTTTAAAAAAATTGGAGTATCTACTTTTTATAAAAAATTTATAAAATACATTTATTATCAACAAATGAAAAATTAAAATATTTATTTTCTGTATATATGTGCATATAAGTATACACGCGCACGTATACCCATTTTATATATGTGCGCGCACGCAAATACAAACACATGCATATATATATATATGTGTGTGTGTGTGTGTGTGTGTTGTATTTGCATTGATACATATGTATATGTATATATATTGACATATGTATGCATGTACATATTATATCCCAAAACACCCTTTGTGTTCCCTTTATGTCTCCCTTTTTTGCAGACATAAAGGGAAAATTGGGCAAAATAACTATTTATAATTCAACAGAACAAAATATTATTAAGAGATTCAAGAGAAAAAAATTTAAAAGGAACACAGAATTTAATACAGCAAATTGAATTGAGATTAGAGATGATCATGAGACGAAACAGAGGCAGAGAATGGCTCCCCACTTACTGTCCCATGCAGGGACAGGGAATTTCCGTCCCTGATAGTATTTCGGGGGAAAAATTTGCTCCAGTTACATCCTTGAAGATAAATATTTTATTTTTTAAAAAAAATTTAATTATAACTAAAATATAATATTTAAAAATTAATTATAATTAAAATATAACATTTAATAATTAAAAAAATATAAATTTAATTATAAATCAAATTAATATAAATTTTAATAATTGACAAAACTAAAATTAAATATAATTATAAATTAAATTATTAAATTTTAGGAGCAGAAAAATTTTGAGACAAGGACCACAATCTCCGTCCCTACCTTGAATTCTAAATCGGAAAATATTTTTTCCCATCTCCGTCTTCACGGGAAGAATTTTCGAAAATTTTCCACTCCATGATCATCCCTAATTGGGATACATAAATTTCAATTGAATGATCATACAGGGGCCTGATGTATGTATAAGAATATGATTGACAAATACAATAATCCTTATGCCTTCAGCGTCGTTGAAATGCTGGCTTATTGAAAAAAAAAAAAAAAAAAACCAAACAAGGTAATTGAAGGGCGTAGGATTGTTCTAATAATATGAAAAATAAATTGGAAATTATCACGTGGCAGTAGGTGTCCCTCTATATATTTACTTCTACCACATAAACGCTCCATTTCAATCTCCACATATGTTTCAATTGAAAAAGAGTTCACAGCATTTTAATGAGCATACAAACTCGTATCTACGAGAATTATAATACCATTTTGCAGGGCTTTACATGAAAAAGATGATAAAGGTCAAGGAATGACACGGGCAAAGTTCTTCCTGATTGCATTAATTTGCAGCTTTTTCTGGTATATAGTTCCAGGGTATCTATTCACAACACTCACAAGCATTTCATGGATATGTTGGGTGTTTTCCAAGTCAGTAACAGCACAACAGCTTGGCTCAGGGATGAGGGGCCTTGGACTTGCAGCTGTGACCCTTGACTGGACTACCGTAGCATCCTTCTTGTTCAGTCCCCTCATTAGCCCTTTCTTTGCAATTGTTAATGTATTTCTGGGCTATGTCTTGATCATCTACATTGCCATTCCCATTGCCTACTGGGGCTTGGACTTGTACAATGCACACAGATTTCCCATTTTCTCCTCGCACTTGTTTACAGCTCAAGGCCAAAAGTATAATATAACTGCTATTGTCAATGACAATTTTGAGTTAGATCATGCAAAGTACGAGGCGCAAGGACGAATTCATCTGAGCATGTTTTTCGCTCTAACTTATGGCTTTGGCTTTGCAACCATTGCCTCAACTCTCACACATGTGATTTTATTTTATGGAAGGTGATCTTTTAACTTATAAAGTGGTATTGACAACTTGAAATACCTTATTTCTTATCACTGTTTTTCTTTTTTTTTTTTTTAATTTGGAAATTCGCATTTCCATATTTTCGTGTTCCGAGTTACAAACTGCGAATTTTACAGGGAGATATATGAGCGCTACCGCGCTTCTTCCAAGGGAAAGGAGGATATCCATACCAAATTGATGAAAAGATACAAAGACATACCTTCCTGGTGGTTTTACTTCTTGTTGGTTGTGACACTTGCAGTTTCCCTTGTTCTCTGTACAGTCTTGAACGATCAGGTTCAGATGCCATGGTGGGGACTCCTCTTTGCCAGTGCCATGGCTTTCTTCTTCACCCTTCCGATCAGCATCATAACTGCCACCACAAACCAGGTAATTCCATTAAAGTTCGCCCATATATTCATCTAAATCTGAATAAAAGGATATGAGTCCCAACTTGTGGTCTGCCACAATAATTCTCATATATTTTAGCACAAGATATTAGCTAACCCATCTACTGGTCTACCATTTTGGTGTATTGGAGATGGGACCGATATTTGAATACTTTGGTTCAATTCCATCATCCATGCAAATTGCCAATCCCTACCGAGTCTCTGACATGATACTGCACGTGCAGACACCAGGGCTAAACATAATCACGGAGTACGTAATGGGAATCATATATCCAGGAAGACCAATAGCCAATGTATGCTTCAAAACCTATGGTTTTATGAGCATGGCTCAGGCTGTCTCCTTCCTTAGTGATTTCAAGCTAGGACACTACATGAAGATACCACCAAGATCAATGTTCCTGGTTCAGGTACATTTTTATTTTCTTCTTGACCAAAAGCCAAGGCAACAAAATTCTATGGTTCTAAAATTCTCAATTATGATAAAAAAAGAAAAAGTAATAAATTATTTATTGTTCAGTTTCATAATACATGTCACTTTGAGTTACTATTACTTATACATTTTATGTCTCTGTTTCTTTTCATTGGGGAATGCCTAGTTCATAGGAACAATGCTTGCTGGAACCATCAATCTTGCCGTGGCATGGTGGCTGCTGAACTCCATCAACAACATATGCCAAGATGATCTGCTTCCCCCGGACAGTCCTTGGACATGCCCAAGTGATCGAGTCTTCTTTGATGCCTCTGTTATATGGGGTTTGGTGGGGCCTAAACGCATCTTTGGAAGTCTAGGAAACTATCAGGCAATGAATTGGTTCTTCCTTGGAGGTGCAGTGGGACCAGTTATAGTTTGGCTAATGCACAAGGCATTCCCAAAGCAATCTTGGATTCACCTCATTAACCTCCCAGTTCTTCTAGGATCAACTGGAAATATGCCACCAGCAACACCAGTAAACTATAATTCCTGGATCATAGTAGGAACAATTTTCAATTTCTTTGTCTTCCGCTACAGAAAAAAATGGTGGCAGAGGTATAATTACATCCTTTCAGCAGCATTAGATGCGGGAGTAGCTTTCATGGCTGTCGTGTTGTACTTTTCAGTAGGTATGGAAAATAGGAGTTTAACTTGGTGGGGCACGGATGGAGAACACTGTGATTTAGCATCTTGTCCAACAGCCAAGGGCATAGAAATTGATGGATGTCCAGTGAACTAATGGTGCTGTTCTGCTGTGACATGTTTCTGCTTAAAGGGGTTACACGAGATATATTTTATATGAAACACGAATAGAATCAACAATCAATTATGCAAATGAAGCAATCATAAGTAGTGGAGGTGTATATGAATTATAATTTTCATTTAATCAGCTTTATATATAAGTGTACTTTTATTTTACATCTAATGAAAGCAAAACGAAATATTCCTTAGGATAGACATTGTTAATTCACACAAAAACATTTCTAAATCTTAGCCTATCAAGCATATCCTTGACTTCAACAGCAATTTCAACATGGTATTTGGAATTTTGGCATAGGGGAGTTGCTTATTGCTGTCAGTGTTGGGAAAAAGTTCCATAGAATGTAACAACTATGCTAAAATAATGGTTTATTGAGAGAAAAACAAGATAGACACAGGTAATATGATGCATCAGAACTATCTTCTTATCAAATCTTACAATCCCATGTAATTTTCCTTTTTCTAAAGCAACTACGAGGTATTATTTATCCCATATTTTAGCCTCTAAAGAGAGGTTAAAGTCAACATGACTTGCATATTACAAACTTATTTACCCTAAAAACAAGACCTATATCTGCAATGAGATTTGCAGAACCATAATTTCTTCTTCAATTGATTAAAAAAGAGAGACCCACAATTTCATCAGTTTTTTTTTTTTTTGTAGTCATGCAACAATATGTATAGAGAATCACATACACCCAAAAGTTGGCAAACTTAACTATTAGCCTGTTAATGATGCTGATCCCTTGCCGCAATCATTGTGAATTATCTGAAAGCCACTAATTGTACTCATCCATCCGTATAATAAATGAACTGGAGCCTGGTAAACCACCTCCATCATATGCCTTCATGTTTAGAAATCAAAAGAAATTTGCTTTAAGGATTTCAGCCAAAATAATAGCAGCAATAGAACAAGATACAATCTCATTATTTTTCATGAAGCATACCTTGGCAACTTACAAGGTGTCAGTAGCACTATCTGTACTCCTCAAGCACATTTTAAGATTATTTCTTTGCATGTAGACAACAGCTCCTATGGGCCTAATGATGCCAAGGCATACACCATAAGTAATGCCAAATTATGGCAAAATTAGCACTCGGATCAACAATAATTAACAAATATGATGTACCAACTAGCAAGATACTGCAGCAAAGTAGCAAGTTTATGGATGACAAATATCCAAGCTAACATCTAGAGCTATCAAAATTTTTATTTTAGACATAATTCAGGTCCTTGCTCAAACATTAAACTATTTGGATATACTTGTGCCCAAAATCAAGGAATTTTGAACTAATATCAGAATTACTTCGTACAACTGAAAACAGTAACATACATGAGCAAAACATGCATTACCTTAGACCAGCTGCAGCACTTTTTACACTCAGTTGCCTACCAATTTCATCACTTAAGTTGGAACAGCCATCTGCTCTAACTCCCTGTGATTATGGAACAAGATAAAATAAAATAGCATACATGTGGTACTAGGAAGAAATTCCAAAGTTAAGTTTGCCAGCTGTAGGGGTGAGATTTGGAGAAAAAAAAAAAGTGATGGAATATACTGATCTGGCTAAAAATAGAATGATATATAGAAGCCTGTTTAATGCCATAAGCAGGACAGATATAACTTAAAGGATGATTTTGAGAAAGAGAGATCTTTAATTACCAGGCAATCCCCATAAAATCCTCTACCCAACCGAACTTTAAAAACTTTATCCAGCAACTTTTTTGCATCACTCTCACGAGAAGAGATATATGAATTTCCCTTGGTGATTAAGTCAATGGAATTTATCTCCAATAGATACTACAAGGGCAAGTCAAAAAGACTTCAGCACCAATAACATTTTGGATATCATGAAGCAATGAGAAAAATATGTAGAGAGAAGGGACATGTTACTCATTTTAAGCATCTCATACTCATTACAGCACTATCACTCAGGTTTGACATCAAACAATACTTTCATTCTCCAGTTAAGACAAAATTAGAGGATTAAACTTAGTTATATAAACCTATAGAAACTCTTCTCTCATCCATCTACCAGAAATATGTTACTGTATATTAGATAGAAAACTTAATATCAGAAAAAGTACTAATATGTCAGGCTATAGGTCCATTCAGCACACATGATATAAGATAGTGGTATATACTGAATAAAAAACTAAAGAAACCTACTTAAAGGTTGTTAACTACAATTTGATTAAGGAAAAGAGCTGATTAAACCAACAATTACATAACTTAACACTATAGAAGTAGAATCTGAAAGCTAAACTGTAATCATAGTTTTTAACCAGACAAAGTAATTGGGAGGATTTCTTGAAGATGAAACATTAAACCTCCAAAGTCCAAACTCAAATCTCTTATGATATGCATCTTTCAGTATGGCAAAGACTCTACACTGGTCCAGATATTGAAAAATTCACAGGTTAGAATGACAACAGGAATGGTGCATAGTGGCACCAAAAACCATCCAGTAGCATCACCAAAAATCAGCATATAAAAGGCATATACTAATGCATGTGAATTCATGAAATCGAGCTGCGACTAATATTCCAATAAGACAATTTGTCAAACACTCGAGATTCTAGACAGTCTTTGCCCTTTTCTGATAAAATAATCACTCAGGAAGCCTCACAGCTAATTTTAAGACTCTAAAATCCAACAAAAAAACTATTGCAGCTCAAACTTCTCTGTCTCCCCAACACGTTGAGGAACATTTGAAGTTCATCAAGCAAAACATGTTATCATAAGTAAAGTTATACTCGCATATAGTAGTCTGTTATATAACTATCCACAACAAAATGCATAGAAAGTCGGTTGAAACTAAAGGTATCAAACCTCTTCAAACATAAATGGGTTAGTAATACAATTCATCTTCGTACGCCATTCTCTTAGTCCAGCATCAAAAGCTCTAATATCTGATAAGCTCCAACGTCGAAGATCTATATCTTCGATGTACTTAAGAATCATTTCAAAGCGGTCTTGATCTTCAATATTCAAAAATCTGGCAATTCCCCCCTTATTTTATTTATCAACAAAATCAATTCTTACTTCAGTATGCTCTCTAAATATAATCCCAGCCAACCAAAGCACAACAAAATAGTGTAAGAGTTACTTACATTAGGAGACTTCATATCTGCAAGCTTGTTAGAGAAATACTCATACACAGCTCTGGAGCTACTCTTCTCAAGGTCAACATGAAAAATGACTCTCTCTGGACACTCTTCTACAGAGGAAATCCTGGAAAGTACTGATTTTCGGTGATCAAAACCTACTACCCTGTAAATAAAAACAACTAAAGTTTAGTTTATTGTTCTTTAAACAAAAAATCATTATGAGAAATTGACAAGCAAAAAAAAAAAAGAAATATTTGAATGTAGCTGCATACTCGCACATTGATTGGCGAGAAAGCATAGCAGCAAATCGCGGCGGACCAAGGAAATCAAGAAGGTAACATCTCTCAAGTCCTTCAAAGTTTAAATCTTGAACCCTAAAACAAATCATAGACAAGAATTGAGTAACAATCTACCTGAACACCAAAATAAGTAGAAAAGATCAAAACTTTCGCGGGTGGATCTGCGACCTGAGGGGCTCAACGGAAGAGAAAGGCAACACGAGGAAAGGGAGATTGAGGCGCGAGTGGAAGAGATGAGCAAACAGAGCAGCAAAAGCACCGGAGAAAGAAGGGTAATTGTAGAGGACCACATTGGGGATCTTCTCTTCTCTTGCTTTGTATAATGCTTCTAAAGCAGCATCTGATCGAAATCCATGAGCTTCAATTTCAGGTACTTGAATTGAAGCTAATGTAGCATTGAAGATTGTCCTCCAATTCCATTTTCCCGGGAGGGCGAGAGCCATTGGAACACTTCCCAAGCACTCAGTGAACACTTCACAAGCACTCAGTGTAAGTATATGCAGTAAATGGTAGCCAATAAGTAGATTTGTGACGGTAAACTTCCGTAGATTTTAGTTGGTTTACGGGCAGAGGATTAAGTTAAATGAATAAGTCTGATATTTTTGAATTATAAATATATATATTTTTTGTTATAAGTATATAAATTCAGTTATTTTGAATAAAATTAAATTTTTATTCTGCTGCTGATAATTGTCATTTTACCAATAATTAAAAAAATAGTTATTGAACTCTTAAGTTTTAATTAAAATTTAATCAAATTTTTAGTTTTGGATTTTGAAGAATTTTTAGTGTCAAATCGAAATAACATTAGTAGAATGATATATGGTGTTTATATGTATTTAATGCGTTTTTTTTTTTTTGTCAAAGTTTAATGTGTATTTGAAACCGATTTAATTTAACATTTGGATGAAGATTTAATATTTCGGTTAATCTGAATTTAGATTAGTGGAATTAATTAAATTTGAAATAGCGGAATATCTTGTATTGTTGTTGTGCGTGGCAAAGAAGAAAAGAAAATCGCTGCCGTTTAATAATGGAAAAAGTCGTTTTGAGGGAGATGGCAACAAAAACAGGTGGAATAGATAAACCATGTGCAGTTGGACTCCGACTTTCCTAAACTAATTGTGAGAGCTTCCACCGACCGCCTTTACTTGTCCCCCCCAACAAATAAACCACATGCTGCTGTTGGTATTCGTTGCGCCTCTTTTCCTCCCATAGTTTGTGTCGTTGGTTTACTGTTTTTAATTTATATATAATGCTGTTCTTAATTTATTTTGCTCCATCCTCAACATATCAACAGTTATCCTTAGTCTGCAATTCTGATGGCCTCTCTCGCACTTTTATTGTCTGTTCTTCTTCGACCCAAAAACCCTAATCAACTAGCTTTTGTAACCACCTTACCCGCTTATGCTTCTTCTTCCTCTAACAAACGCCCCCGATTTACTGATTATGCCACTCAATCTGCTGCCACCGTTAACTGTGATCAGTCGCACATCCTATCCCAACAAGACTTACAGGAGGAGCCCAAGTTCTGTGTGGATCTTTCTTGGCCTTAGAATCTCTTCATTTTCATTCTTAATGTCAATAATTTATTATAACTTTTTTTTCTTTGTACATGAAATGAATCCTTAATTACTATTATTTCGCAACCATTTATTCTACTTTTTTATTATATTATTTTAAAGCTAAAAAATATATTTGACAGTAATATTGATAATTATAAATGGATAATTGTAAATTGACAATGAATTGATCATTTGATACTGTTGCTGGTAAATTAATGTACAGAGACATGGTAACTAAAAAACAGCAGCCCTACATAAACCATCGATCAAACTGGAAGCCTAGGGGTCATCAGCGTTGCTACGGTGTTCGTGCGCACGGTGTACAAACTCTGAATATGTGCACTTGCACCATAGTCTGCCCCAACCGAGACCGACCCTTATTAAATATTAATTTATTATCAAAAGTTTTTAAATAGCCGCAATGCAAAAGAAAACCATCTGCTTCTCGATGCTCTTGCTCACATGGCTTTTTCTCCCCTTGGTTTTTTTTTTTTCTCCTTCGTTTGCTAAAGACGGTATTCTCTGTTTTGCTTCATTCTCAAATCTTTTTCTTTTGTTTTCCTTTCCATAATACTTTTTCGCAGTCAATCTCTATTTATTTATTTTTTTATATTGGCATATATATATATATATATATATATACACACACACACACATACACACTACCTAACTACTAGCCCAAGCTAGGACATAAGGGTTCGGACCAACCAATTAAGAAAAGCCATCCAAACTTATCAGTCCTGATAGAGCTTGGACCAACCTAATAATAAAGTCATCCGAACTTCAAGTTGACAGAAGAATGTTAACAAGCATTTCAAACCTTAAAGCAATTCATTTCAATCCCAACCGCTACTTAGCAGACTACAGGCTGACGAGATCTTGTACATTTACCTATCCATTTCAGCAGGTGTGGTGGGTGCGGTCCTGATTCGGGAAGCAGAAGGCCAACAGTTTTCAATTAATTACACAAGCAAAGTGCTTCGCGGCGTTGAACTTAATTATCCAATTCTTGAGCAACTGGCCTTATGCACTCATCACTACTACGGTTAAACTCCGCCTATACTTCCAGGCACACACGATTGCAGTGCATACAAATTTGAACTTGAAAAAAGTGTTACAGAGGCCAGAATGTTCGGAGAGGTTGACGGAATGGGCAGCTTCGCCTGGGGAGAGTTTGATGTTCGGTATGAGCCCTTGCCAGCCATGAAAGCACATATACTAGCAGACTTTGTGGCAAAGCTGCATGAACCAGTTCCCGAGCCGAAAAAAAATAGCATGGAAGTTGTATGTCGATGAGAGCAGCATGCTCAGAAAGGGGCTGGAGCCGAAGTATTACTGATGAGTTCAGGGAAGGTGTGCATTCAAGCAATGGCGCGCTTGACTTTCCCAGCTTCCAACAACGCAGCGGAATATCGAAGCCTTATGCTACGGACTGTAGTTGGTGATAGAAGTGAAGCCCGATATCTTAGAGATATCTCATATTCCCAACTGGTCGTAAAAGACGGCTCCATGATCCGATAAAAAAAATTAACTTCCACACTGTTAGCCAGATTAGAAGGAAACGGGGGTACTTGGTCAATCACCCAAATACCCTGAGCAAAGAATCTAGAAGCAAATGCCCTGGCCAAGAGAGCTTGTCTCATAGTCCGATTCAAACTGTAGATATTATTTTCACAACAATCTCGCAGCCAACTTATGAAACTTTCAAGATCCAAATGCAAGAGCTAATGGAGGGATAATGCCTCCCCCATTTACCAGTACCTGATGTCAGGAGGCCTTGCGATGTCAGGGGCCTTGCCGGAAGACCAAATTCAAGCTCGAAATATAGTTCAAAAATTGAGCTTATACGTTGTGATGGATGACAAGGTGTACAGGCGATCTTTCTCAAATCCCTGGACCTTATGTGTGAGCACGGATAAAGGGGATTATATCCTTAGAGAATTCCATGAAGGATTTTGCGAGGCCCATAAAGGTGCTCAAGCCATAGCTCGAAAGGCATTCTTGCAGGGTTATTATTGGCCGACCATGAAAGCCGATGTAAAGGCACTAGTTCAGAGGTGCAAAAAGTGTTAAAGATTTACCAACATTCCACATAGGAGCTCGACAAAACAGAAATCAATTCACATTTTATGGCCTTTTGCCTAGTGGAGGATTGACATACTGGGTCATTTTTCCCAAGCAACGGGACAATAGAGATTTCTGGTGGTGGCAATAGATCACTTTACCAAGTGAGTAGAAGCCAAGCCCTTTTCCACCATCACACCGGTGAACATCATCAAGTTCTTGCAAAAAAACATCATCGCAAGGTTCGGTATTTCACACTCTATTATTTCTGACAATGGCAAATAATTTGACTGTCAGGCTTTCAAAAACTTCTGCTCAAAGCTAAACATTCAATTAGGCTTTACTTCAGTTTGCCATCCACAATCCAATGGAATGACCAAAGTGACCAACCGAACTATCCTCTTCGAACTCAAGAAGCGACTTAAAGGAGCCAAAAGCCTTTGGATTGAAGAGCTCAACAATGTAATATAGGCATATCGTACATTGCCTCCGTGCAGCAACAGGGTTGACACCCTTCGCACTGACATATAGAACTGAAGTTGTTATCCCATGTGAAGTAGGAGTTTCGGGCACCCAAGCAACTCTACCAGGTAGGAAGCATAATGTTGATCTCTTGTACAACTTAAATTGGCTTGAAGAAAGCAGGGAGTTCGCCCAGATTCAGTTTACAGTATATAAGCAGTGCATGGTGGCATATCATGATCGGAAGGCCAAGCCGAAGTCATTCCGAGTTAGACAACTAGTTTTGAAGAAGGTGGTTGCCACCCAGTCAAATGCAGGAGTTGGAAAACTGGATCCCAATTGGGAAGGACCTTACATTATTCGAGAAGTCATTAATGAAAGAGCATATAGGCTTCAAGACCTTGCAGGCAAAATGCTTCCACACTCATGGAATGTGTTCAACCTTAAATTGTATTATCAGTAGCTCGATGTATGGCCTACTTTATACTTGCTTTTGTTTACTTATTATTAAAATTAGCTCGACAGTATCGCCGTTTCTCTTTATTTGTTTATATAATCCAAGAAGTAGCAAACTGTCACCAGGACAGCTCGTATTAGAATTTCTTTGGCGATCTCCACCTACAGAACAGACATATAATGAATGACAAATTATATAGAAGTTACTCATCATTCTCAAATTTGTAATGCAACCTCGCATTTAAGATCGGCATGATCGCCAAAACAACCCAACATTAACATGTTATTCAACGAATGATGCCAAACTGGATTAATGAGGTAAACAAGTTCAGCATATGACATCGTAAAGCTTGTATCCTTAAAGAACCAATAGGTTTAGACAAAAAAAGGGTAGACATGATCCCAAACATGTTTACTTTCTGCCATTATGCTTTTCTCTTTTAAACAACGCAACTTATGTTTTTTAGCTGCAAAGAGGAGCAGGCTATAGAGCCTCGGTATCCAAACATGTTATATTTCTACCAACAACTTCAACAATCTCACATGGGGCAACCACTGCTCGAACAGATGAGCCAGTTAGATGCTAACGATCATATCTTACAAACTTCAAATTCAACGAAGGCTTACAGCCTAAGATATCGATTATCCTAAGTATTTTTGATTTAAAAGTTTGGTAAAAGGAAAATAAATATATATGCATACCCAAAAAAATAGGAAAAAGGAAGTTCATCCATTTCATTAAAGAAATTAAATACAGAAATACCTAGTTCTCGTCTGGATACACATAATCCAGAAAGGACAAGTCTAACTCGGGATATTTCCCCTTCACAACAGAAGATATTTTAGCACTAAAGGCTATACGTCTTTCAGCCAACGCTTCGGCCTCCTTCTAATCTCATTCGGCCTTCTTTTTCTCCCACTTTGCCTTTTTGAGCTTAAATTGCTCGATTTCGGCCTTCAGAGCGGAGTTGGCTTCCATTTCACGGGTAAGGGAGGTCTCCAGCTCGACCACTCTGCTCATCGATTCCTCAGCTTTCTTTAAGGCCTCCATAGCCTTCTGTTTGGTTTCACCAACTTTGGATCAAAGAATGTCGTAGTTTGAATCTGAGCGTCGCCACTTCGTGATAAGATTGTTCATTTTTGCGATGGTAGCACCGATCAATTGAGATCCCTGCCAAACTCATGAAAAAATTATATGATCTTCTGATATAATTAGTACAGAACAAGAAACTAAGTCACTTACCTCGGCTTGGTGCTACTTCAGACGTGAGGCCAAATTCTCGCAGTTCAACACGACAAGGAGAGCCACCTCCTTGGGCACGAATGATGCCACATGCACGAAAGTGCCGAAGTCCTCATCGTGGGAGAATACTTCCCCTCCTGCTTCTCTCAAAACTCACAGACTTCGTTAAGTAGAGTTCAGAGATCTTTCCCCTCTTTCTGGCCGGACCCCTCGGGATCGATAGAGGAACTAAGAACAGTCCCTACAACTGGAATACTTGCAACATTGGCAACGGCGGTGTCATCTGCTATCTCCATGACATGGGAAGTATGTCCCTCTTCCACAGGAGAGGCCGAGGCTGCTCCAGGTGTGGCAAGAGGCACATTAAAGGAACCCTCGACAAATTTTTGCCTTTTAGCCCTTATTATCTCGTCTGCTCGGCTTCCCTTCTTCATTGCTAGAAAAAAAATTTAAAGGGACAGATTCAGTAACACTCATAAGGAGAAGTGGAAAAGCTACCTTTCCTCTTCTGAGGAACGAGCTCGGGATCATAGGGTTCGAGAAGATTCTTGAGATTTCACTTATCCTGAGCTAACTCTCACCACCATGCCAGAATACCCTGCTCATGTTCAAACAACCACAAGTTGTTATTGTTACGTTTTGTAAATCGACCCCACGAAGTCCGAACAGAGAAGTCCGCCTGCACCGTCTCTATCAAGAAGTATTGATCTTTCCATTTTTTAGGGACTCAGGATTCCCAATGAATGTGCCAAAACCTGCCCGACCCTGTATATAATTGTGATCCTCTGTACCGGCACGGAGACCGACCATATGAGTAGCTCAAAAAAGCTGTAATGTCAAATTGACATTGTACTCCACCACCTATATTTGGAGAGCAGATAGGGTATGCCATGTATTAGAATAAAGTTGCCCAATGGACATGTTGAAATAGTTCAGTACCTCCACCTCGAACCCTATCAAGGGAAGTCAAACACCAGCTTCTAGCTATGCCTCGTAAATGGTAGTCTTGCATTTGTTGGCAAATGGGGTGTTTGCCTACTGAGAAGAGCTCGACTTACTTATCACACAATCCATCTTAGACGTCGCTTTGGCAAGGAAGATCGATAATTCATCCTCTCTTACCCTAGATCCGATGCTACCCACCATTGCGATACGTAGGGGATACTGACCCACTGCTCGCACTCGGAGCATTATCCACTGGTGCCTCCCCACTTTCCCCCACTCCCTCACTTCTTTCCTCAGTCGAACTCATGTTTCTGGAAGCAATAAAGATAAAACAAAGAACATACAATAATATAGGGTTAGAGCCGAGAACAAACCTGTTAAAAGCGAGATTTCAAATGAAGCCAACACGATAATCTTGCCACCAAGGTATGACGCCTCACAAATCGCCTTCGCAAAAGGAACAATCAGAGAAGAAGATAAAAAGAGAGGATAGCAATAAGAAGCAAAGAGAAGAAATGGGAAAGGAGGCAATATGATACTTATATAGGAATCAAATCCCGTTCACGGCCGTACATGTGGCGAGCGATCTGGCTTACCTGTTAACCATTATAACACAAGCACAAAAGTCTAAATGATCGCAAGCTTCTTGTGCAATCCATGGATGTGGTAATAATTACCCCTATTAAATGTTTTTGTACAAAATACCTGAGCTTACTGGACAATATAGCCACACTCAAAACCCTAGCTCATTCGGCGCACATGCCATGAGCACTCAGGAATCACACGGTTAGACTCACTCGCAAACACACCCGAGCTTACGAGACAATATGGCGAACTCAAAACCCTAGCTCATTCGATGCACATGCCACAAGCACTCAGGAATCACACGACAAGATTCACTCGCAAACACATCCGAGCTTACATAAAAAATATGGCCGAACTCAAAACCCTAACTCATTCAGCGCACATGCCATGAGAAATCAGGAATCACACGGCCAGACTCACTCGCAAACACATCCGAGCTTACGAGATAATATGGCTGAACTCCAAACTCATTCGGCACATATGCCACGAGCACTCAGGAACAACACGGAAAGAAGACACCAAAACTCCATTAGTAAACCTCCAAACATGCTGACATAAATGTCACTAATAAAGGAGGGCACTTATGAAGATATACCTAGCTACTAGCCCGGACTAGGGCATAAGTGTAGTTAGGTCCTCTATAGGGCTTGGAACACCTCGGGCTAACCAATTAAGAAAAGCCATCCAAACTTATCAGTCCGGATAGAGCTCAAACCAATCGATTAATAAAGCCATTCGAACTTATTAGTCCGGATAAAGCTCGGACCAAGGATAAGAATAACAGTCATAACAAGGAGACAATTGTCACACCTCCCCCACATTCTCCATGACAGACGAAGACGTGGGGATAATAGGCGAAAAAGTCGAAACTTCCCCCACTACCTCCGAAAATAATGGAAATCACGCCTATAAAACGAAATGATCAAGGTATGCACCTGGTTCCTTGAATTTCTGATAGATATTCACATCATTTTTCACAAAAATTCTAACTTGACCGTCGGAGATTCCATTATCGAAAGATCACCGGCTCTTTATATTTTTGCAAGCTCGCTTGAGAATCGGCCCATCCGTTGTCTTCATCAACCTTTTATCAATAAGAAATTATAAAATTACTAATAATTTAAATAAATTATAAATAAATCAAGTCATATATATTATATAACTAATTAGGTAATTTTATACATAGAATAAATTCAATTTAGATTACATTTTTATTAATAAATTAAGTTGAGTTTTGAAATTGAATTAAAATTTTACAGCCACTTATAATAGCCAATAAATTAAGCAATTTATCTAAATTAAGCACAAGCTTCGTTATATTTTCTTTTGACAAAATAAAATATACTATATTTTTTCATAAAATGTATTAAACTTTATTGACTTCTGTATATCATAAAAATATAATGTATTTTCTTACTATATTTTTTATTCATAAAATTCAATAAATATACTGTATTTTCTTTTTTATAAAATAAACATTGTATTTTATACATCAAAATCTATGAAAAATACAATATCTTTTTTTTGATAAAATAAAATACACTGTATTTTTTTCATAAAATGTATTAGACTTTATTGACTTCTTTACATCAAAAAAATATAATATATTTTATTTTTATAAAATAAAATACACTGTATTTTTGTTTATACAAAAATAAACTGTATTTTCTATTTATAAAATCCAATAAATATATTATATTTTTTCATAAAATAAATACTATATTTTATATATGAAAACATATTAAAAGTACAATGTATTTTCTTTTGACAAAATAAAATATACTGTATTTTCTTTTCATAAAATGTATTAGATTTTATTGACTTTTGTGCATGATAAAAATACAATATATTTCTTTTGATAAAATAAAATAGTTTGTATTTTTTCAAAAAAGAAAATACGTTGTATTTTCTATTCACAAAATTCAATAAATACACTTTATTTTTTCATAAAATAAATATTGTATTTTATACATAAAAACACACTAAAAATATAAAGTATTTTCTTTTGACAAAAGAAAATACAGTGTACTATATTTTTTTATTCATAAAACCAAAAAAATAAAATTTGTTTCCAATTTACAGTATATTTCTTGATACATTATATTTTTTGATACACCATAATCATGTTTCGATAATGCATTTTTTTCACAAAATACAATAAAATGTATTTTATTGTACCTTCAATTTTTTTCACCATAATCAGCAGACAGCAAAAAACATTCGTTTTGCATATAACTGTAACCTTCATTTTTCAATCATTTGAATTCCTATTTCAAGTAACGTTCCATCTAGAATAATTACAGGAGAAGCCAAGAATTTTAAATAGCCCTTGGCGAAAATAACAAAATAATCTTGAGAAATATTGGTATTTTCTAGCTAATGATGTTAGTCATCAATATTTTTTCTAAAAATACATAATATTTTGTAAGACTAGAATTAAATCTGGTGCACTTGTAAAGAATTCTCATCAATCAAATAGCTAGTATTAATAGATTAGTTGATTGGAAATTGAGAAGTGGTTTAATGTTGTGCAAATCAATGTAGACATTCTTAGATGTTGTTGAAAAGGCGGCAAAATGGGTATTCAACAAACTGAAAGGTAAAAACCTCAAAACTACTATAAAAATTGTTATAGATACAGTGATTTTAAAAGCAGCAATTTTTTTACAGGTAATAAGGCAAAGAAAAGCTTGGAAGATGTTATGCGAGAACACAATCTTCCGGCAGGAATATTTTTCGGAGAACATGAAATGCTACGAATTGGAAGAATCGAAAGGGAAGCTAATAGTGTAAATGGCATCTCATTGTAAATTGAAGTTCAAGGACTCATCGGTGATCAGATATGGGAATTGAGTGAAGGCTACATTGTCAAGAGGAAAGCTGAGTGGAATAAAAGGAATAAAGTATTTAGCAATGATATGAAGCATGTATTATAAGCAATTATGAGATGTGAGGTATTTTTCAAGGTTGAAGTTTAAAAATAGTAATTATTAAAGAGAAAATTTTAAAAAATAGTATTTAAGTTGAAAAATAAGAGAGTATAAATATAAAATGTGTTTTCTTTTTTATGGCATTTGTGAAAAAACTCATTTGGTTTTTCTAGTTTCACTGGTTTAAAAATGATTTCTGCCGATTTCATGTATTAAATCGATCGGATCAACTAATAGGTCGCGGTTAAAATGGTCCAATCGGATGGTCCAATTTTAATAACATTGTGTGTAACACCCGATAACTGGATATTGATCCGAATACTGATGTCACAATATACTACGGTGGTCCATCAATTATTATAATATTATCCATCTATAACAACCATATTTTAACCATTAATTCACAGGTCACACAATTTGAATATACTGTCATTAAATTTACAGAAATTTGGGTAGTATAACGGCCGAAACCTAAATTCTGTCTTCCTGCAAAAGCTATAAAATACTCCCAAAATATTTACAAACATCCAACCCAATCTCTACAATCTATATATATTTCACAAGATCAACCAAATACAGAACAACAGTCATTTTCAAAATTGTACATATAATCACACACACACACACACACACACACACACACACACACACATATATATATACAGTACAATTCTTTTGTTTATCTCATCAAACTTATTTACAGTACATGATATATATATATAAGTCCAAAACTATATACAGTCCTCAAAACTAGTCATGTCGTCCTACTAGGCAACATCCATATGTACATGCCAACAAGAAAACACAAATTGTTAGATTCTTCTAGCATCGATTCCTTTCCAGCACAAACTTAGTCCATATCTCCTGCGTGCAGTACAAAACCACACGCTAAGTATACAAGTACTTAGTGGTGAATATAAATTTAAAATCCTACAATTTCACTACAGTTCATTCACATGTTATTAATAATTGTACTTCATTATTTCTTTTCATCGTTTAATCTCATTATCATACAAATGTTTTTATTAAATTCTAAATTTCGCTTTTATTGATAAAATTACCGTTTTGCCCTTACTTGAGGAATTCATTCTCAATTATGGCTTTTCAAGTTTTATTCTCAAAATTTTATCATTTTATATTTCGAGTTCATACTATAGGGATACATTTTCATTTTAATCCCTAAAGTTTTAAAATGTATTTTTTTCCTAATTTATTTATTTATCAGTTCTTTTAGACTTTTCCCTTATATTTCAGTATATATATATACATGTGTGTGTGTGTGTGTGTGTATGTTTTTGCCCATACAATAATTTTTTTCGATTTTCAGTTCTTTTATACTTTTTCCTTAGATTTCGGTATTTTACACCTTCGCTAATGCAATATCTTTTTCACTTTTGCTCATACAGTATTTTATGCTTTAGCCAATACAATATTTTTATACTCTTGCCCCTAATATATCATGCAAATACATCACTAATTAGAATGAGCGAAACTATGAACCACATGGGTCCCAGTACTTCAATAGTATCAATTACACACATATTCTTTTTTTTTTCTTTTTCTCTCCAAACACTCCAATACAGTTGTGAAACCATATCAAAATTACCACTATGCAAGTCGCCATGACTTGCTACCACAGTTACAGTAATGTCCTTATGGCTAGCCATGTACATCCTAATTTCTGATTTCACATATAATACTAAGGGCAAAATACAATCACAATTTATAATAATGCATCATTACCGATTCATAATAATGATTAATATATATTATTAAAAACAGTCTCAGTAATTCAAAAATATCAGTTTTTCAATTAAAATCATACGGTCCAATTATAATTATTTCATTTATTTATTATTTTCTTTTTCAATACAGGCTCCTTGCATATCATATAGGTTAATTATACTCTATTATGCACTTATTCCTGATTTATTTCTCAAAAATACCCAAATTTCTTTAAGGTTCCTAGTCGGTTACCATATGCCAATTTCTTCTTAAATTGCATTTTCTATTCAATTTAATCGAAATAAATATATAACCACACATCTTTCAATTATTTTAATTTAATCAGAAAAATTATTTTTATTCTCTATTTTTTTAATGTGGCCGAATTTTTTCCTAAAATTAAACTTATGTAAATTTTAATTAACTACCATAATTCCATTAATTTAACTTCTAATTGCACAATTCTAAGATCAATCTCACAATTAATTTATAATTCATAATTATCCTAAATTTTTTCTAATTATATATTGTGAAATTAAAGGTTTAAAATGATTCACTTACCAAAATTCACTCTAAATCACTCAACAATTTTGCCTTTCCCCTTGTTTTTGATTGATTTGCTTCCTTCTCCTTGTTCTTCTATTGGCAGCAATTTTATGTCCAAATTCACCATAAATTAAGTCAAATTTTTACTCAAATAATTCACATAATATCATAACCAACACTTAATTACTATAATTATCAAATAAAACTCAATCTTCCCCAACTCACCAAAATATCTACTTGAAGAAATTGATTATTTTTAGCTTCTTTCACCACCCATAGCAATCAAAGATGAAGGGAAGCAATTTGAGATAATTTAGATGAGAACAGGGTTGGAAAATATTAGGAATTAAGCTTAAAAAACAAAGAAAATGAAGGAAGAAGAAGAAAGAAAGACAATGGCAGTAAAGAATAAGAGAAATGGCCGGCCAAAATGAGTAAACAAAAAAATCTAATTTTGCCCATTAATGATTCACCAACTTTAGGACAAAAGAAATTAAGTTCTAAATCGGTCCAATGCCACATGTCACCATTTAATTGGTCAATACACTTTTAATTATCAATTTTTGATAAAAATTATACTAAAAATATTAATTAGACCATGCTTAAAATTTTGGATCAATCCGAGATCGTTTCGATATCAAACTTGAGCCGAATGTAAATTTTAACAAGTACAAAAACTGAATTTTCAAAATTTTTAAAAAATTTATTTTATTATTTCAAAAATTCATATACATAATTTTTAGTCAATTGACGTAATTGGAATAATTTTATGAAGTGCATAGAATATTTTTAAGCCAGTCAAAGTATCCAATCAACTATATCAATCCTGATATTTATTTTATTTTTCACTTTTGGAGATCTATTTGACCTCAATTTTAATTCAAATTATACCACCAGATTCATTTATGAATAGTACTTTTCAATGGTGAATAAAAAAATTCAACGGCCTATCGTGGCACTATTCATTTCAGAAAATACTATTCATATGATCGGTGATTCCTGGAGCGTTATATTTCTCCCCTACTAAATAAAAATTTCATTCTTAAAATTTACCTGGTGAAAACAGTTGCGGATACTGCTGTCGCATAGTCTCCTCTGGCTCCCAAATTGCTTTCTCGAAATTTTGACGAGTCCAGAGTACTTTAACCAGCGGTATCTTCTTATTCCTTAACTGTTTTACTTCTCTATCCAAAATTCTTATCGGTTCCTCATCATATGATAAATTTATCTTTAGCTGAATGTCTCGTGTTGTGATCACCTTCGATAGATCTGATCGATATCTCCTGAGCATAGACACGTGAAATACATCATTGACCTTTTGTAATTTCGTTGGTAAATCCAGTCTATAAGCCACTGCTCTTACCCTTTCCAAAATCTCATAAAGGCCAATAAATCTGGGACTCAATTTTTCTTTCCTACCAAACCTCATAATCTTCCTCGAGGGAGATACTTTTAGGAATACATTCTCACTCACTTGATACTCAATATATTTTCTCTTCAAGTCAACATAGGACATCTGTCTATCAGCTGCTACCTTCAAATTATCTCTAATTAATTGGACCTTATCTTTAATTTTTTTTTAATTAGATCGAGTCCAACTAATTTATTCTCACTCAGTTCGGTCCAGCATAATGGAGTTCTACATTTCCTCCCGTACAGTGCTTTATATGGTGCCATTTTGATACTAGATTAGTAACTGTTATTATTTGCAAATTCAGCTAAAGGGATATATTTTTCCCAATTGCCACCAAAATCTAGAACACAACATATCAACATATCCTCAAATACTTGTATAACTCTTTCCGATTGTCCATCCGTTTATGGGTGAAAAGTCGTACTAAAATGTAATCTTGTGCCCAATGATGTTTGTAGTCTCTCCTAGAATCTAACAGCAAATTAGAGATTTCGATCTAAAATTATATAGATAGGAACACCATGCAGTCGTACTATCTCATTAATATAAATCTCAGTAACCTCACCAGAGAAAAGTCTGATCTCACAGGCAGAAAGTGGGCAGATTTAGTCAGCCTGCCGACTATCACCCAAACAGTATCATGTTGATATCCGATGAGTGGCAAACCCGATACAAAATCCATGGTAATCCTATCTCATTTCCATTCCGGTACAGAAATAGGTTGGAGTAATCCAGAAGGAATCTGATGCTCAGCCTTAACTTATTGATAAATCAAACACTTGGACACAAACTCTGCAATCTCTCTATTTATCCCAGGCCATTGATGGGTGTCGAAACCACCAAAAATAAAAACCTAACTTTTTCCCAATAAATAAATTGCAAATAGGGTAAGAAAGGGTCGAATCCACAGAGACTAGCACTGAAGTAATATAAAACAACCAGATTTTTAACAATAAAAATAAATGGGGGGATTTAATAAACTGAAAGTAAATTGATGAAATAAGATAAACGAATCAGAAATTAATTAAGAGGAAAATTCAATGGGTGGTAATTCCAGTTAAAGATATTCGCAACACAGGATTTATTCAACTGATCATAGATCAAGAAATAATTCTAAGAAAATCAAAAAATGGGTCAGTTATAGCCGTCGGCATCGCGCTCTCGACCTAATCTTTCCGTATTAATGAATTAATCAAGTAAGACTGTAATTAATTCCTAACCAATAGACAACCCTTAACAAGCGCAAGAATTTAATCTATTGACAGCCTTAGGAAGTAGAAAAATCCGACCTAAGCCAACCAATCTACAAGCGAGATCGATTTAGACCAAATCATGCATTCACTCAATCTAACAACCCTTGCAAAGAAGCTAAATTGATTGCTACTTGTTATTGAATCTACCAAACAATTACGGATTTGATATCTCCAATTAGCAATATGTTATTTAATCAAATGAACAACGGCGCCTCATTGAACATGCAACAAATAACAATTGAGAAGAAATTTCTCTAAACTATAGTAAATAACATGAACATCAAATGAAATTATAGAACAAGAAGTAAGCATAACAATCTCACAATGAAATAAATCCTGGTTTTGAATTAATCTTTAACTGAAAACAATATTCTAGCCACTCATGGCCATAGAAATCTCACAAAATAAAAAGTAGAAGATGAGAAAGAATCCCCTGCTACAGTATTTTCGTCCAAAAAACGCAGAAGAGAAGCCCCTCAAACCTAAGAAGAACTCTTCTTAAATAACAAAAAAAAACAGGAAATAAATCCCACAAACTAGGAAATTTAAAAGATAATTCCTAAAGGGGTTTTAAATCCCTCAAATCACTCCCCTTTTTACTCCTAAAATAAAGTCTTAAAACTCCTAAATACCAGCTAGGGTCTTTGTGGCGGCTAGGTTAAATTCGTGCATATTAATCATGAAAAAAAATGCTGTCCACTGTCACTTCCCTTGGGCAACTCCCTTGGGCAACTTGGGCAAGGGAACTGGGCAAGGCTACTTCCTGCCTTGGGCAATTGAGCATTTCCCTTGGGCAAGGCTTCCTTCCGAATTTCCAACTTATCAGCTCCATTGCTTCAATTCTTCCTTGAAAATCTATGCTTCTCCAGATCATCAACAATAAGCCCCAAAAATGCAACTTTCTCAAAATCCACTCCTACAGTCAGAAAAATAAACAAACAAATGAAAAGTACCTTAAACTGACTTAAAAGAGTATAAAATATTAAGCAAAATACCATCAAATAAGTGCTCATTTAACATCTTAATAAATTCCCCCACACTTATCCCATGCTTGTCCTCAAGCATTAGTCAAACAATATAATCAATCCCATCAAAAACATTCCCATCCTCAACCAAATCCCATCCCAAAAGTTCCAACCATATTGAAATGCAAGACAAATTAGAGAATGACATTCAGAACAATTTCCTACTATTTCATATCATAACATGGGTTCCTCAACCATCTTTCTTTAATCAAAAACAACAAGACTCCAAATATTTTAATCATGCAATAATTTTTAAGGTCTTAGTTTAGAATTAAATCAATACACAGAGATGGATGTCAAACCAGAAGAGACAATTCACACGCAATTTTCAACAAGAAAGGGAATCAAACTACCAAAACTTGTATTTTTGGCATCATTTTTACTTTTGATGCTTTCATTATTTTTATTTTTCATGGGGAAGACTAGGATTGCTTACAAGGAATGTAGAGGTCCTTTTTACGCGAGGGCACCCGGTTCTGACCCGCGTACACCCGGTTACTCAGACAACACAAATCCAAGCGGCTACTAGCTCTACTCATATCCAAATTTTTAATGGATAGCGGAGTAAAATTTTATTCACTAATCTCCTTTTTTTTTTTCAAAGTATGGCAACTAGATTCCCAAACCATGAGCACACAAAGATTTATTTGATGTCTCAACTGGTTTTAACAATCACCTAATGTGCAAAGATTTCAAATTAAGTTCATGCAAAAATTTGTTTCACTTGTTAAATTTGAGTCTTGAATTTTCTAATTTTAAAAGAGTGCTGAGGCTACCATGAAATGTATGCAACAGAGTAAATTATCAAGAAATTGACTCATCTCTGCCTAACATCCAACAAGTTAAAATTAAATGGTCAAGGAATTGGCTTAAGATAAGTATTGTCTTCTTAGAATTGAAAAATGTAATTCAACACATGCTAAGAACAATGAACTAGAAGAACAAATCATTTAGATTCATGGAACAAGTGCTAACACCTATGGCCTAACCACAAAATATACACAGTTATTCTCTAACATCCCAATTTTTCAAGTGCAATTAATTCCTAAAGCATCCAAAGAGACCAACTAGCTAATATATTCAAAACAACCTAAGAATCCAAGCACATGTATAGCAAAATCAACTCATCACCACAAAACACACAGCACTTCTATCTCAACCCCTCCCCCACATTTACTCCTCGCATTGTCCTCAATGCGGAACAACCAATCAACTGTGGGGCAAAGGGCAGCCAAAAAAAATGCAAAAATAACAAAAGAGAGAACGAATACTGCCCTGGTGGAGGAGGATGAGTCCAAGCAATCACTGCTGCGAAGGGGGTGGGGTAAACCCCACATGTTGAAAGTAGGCCAAAAGATGCGCCTGCAACTGGTGAACAGCAGTTTCAATACGCTCTAGGCGGGCTTCAAAAACAGTGGTGGATGGGGATGAAGAGCGAACAGAGGCTGCTGGTTGTAAAGATGCTGCTGGGGCTCTCTTCTTAGTGTCCTTTTTGAAAATTCTTTCTCTGGCCAAGGCACCTGCATCCACAAAAGAAATGGCTCCTTTCTCGCCACATTGCAACAAGTGTAATTTATCCAAAAACATCAAATCCATAGGTGGCATTGTACAAGCAACATGCATGGTGGTAGTACTGATATCCAACAAGCCAACCTTAACAGCCAAGCTAGTGATAAAAGATCCTAAATAAAGCTTCTTAGGTTTTAAACAAAGTTTATCCAATTTAACCGCAAGCCAATAGCCTAAATTAACTCTTTTCTCATGAACCATGCACCATAAAAAAATAATTCAGCTTTAGTGACAACTGTGCTATCATCATTACGTGCAGAGTAATTTATGGCTAAGAAACGATGAATAACCCGCAAAGCAGCAGTTTGAAAGTAAAAAGCTTTAGATTTCCTAGGAAAGAACTCAATGTGGGGCATCCCAGTTAACTCTCTATAAACTGCTAAAGCATTAAATTCATCAGGGTAATCACAAATCATATCCAAATAATCACTCGTTCTAGATTCATTATCAGTGATAAACCCCAGAGCAATGTTGAAAGCAGTGATGGAAAAGTATTTAAATGTGCCAAGCAGTCGACAAGTCAGAGCAAAGGGAAAAGCTAAATTAAAATCGGGTCCCTGGTGGTCAAATTTGAAAGTGCTGTAAAATTCCTGGACTAAAGCATCATACACAGGCATGTTAATCATGAAAAAACAACGCCAACCAATACCATCAATCAATTCCAACACCTCATCATATAATCCCAAGGCACTTAAAGCAGAAGCATCAAAACATCTTCCTGGCACAATATCTAAATTATTAAGGGAATAATACCTGGTCTTGTGCTCCTCTCTATCAAAATCAAGATTGCCTCCTACCTCATGTGCTGCTGGGGGAAATCTACTCTTACCTGTGGCAAGCCTTGGATATTTTCGAGGTGGCTTGTCGGGGATAGGTGCATCTCGTTGGTCGGAATCTTCCTCTGAAGTGCTCTCATCAACCAAACCAGCCTCTACCTGCCTAGACTCATAAGTAATAGGTCTTTTACCTTTATCTCGTGCTTGTGATGGAGGAACAGAACCAAATCTGGTTGAACGGCGAGTGCGATAAGAGGAGAGGGTGGGATCTGTGGCCGCGAAGGAGGATGGGGCAGGAGGAACGGCGGTGGCCGGCGGTGACTGAGCTGCGGCTTGCGGCGAAGGCGGCGGGCTGGCAGTGCGTCGTGCCTGCTGCTGCGGCGGCGGGTCGTCGCTGCGCGCCTGCTGCTGCTGCGGTGGGCGTGCGCTGCTCGCCTGCTGCGGCGGTGGCGGGCTGTCGCCGCGTGCCTGCTGCTGCTGTGGTGGGCGTGCGCTGCTCGCCTGCTTCCGGCGTTGGTTTGGCGGCCTGAGGTGAGGAGAGACCATTGATTTCCGGCGGGGCATGGTGGTTGATTTGCGTGGATCTGAAAGGGAAGAGATTAGGGTTTAGTTTGGGGAGAAAGACAATGAATAGTGAAAGTAAAAGAAATTAACTTGGGTTAAAATAAAATAAATAAGGTAAAAAATATAGAAAAGAAGTAAAATTGTAAAAACCCAAAAGAAGTATAAAGCCCATAAAAAAAAACGTGAAGTCCCAAAATAATTTGAATTGATGGGCTTCCAAAAAAAATCAATTAAAACTTGATTAAAAACCTAACAGACCCAACATTCAAAAGGGATGCCCAGAAAATTGATAAACCCAGCAGCTTTTTTTTTTTTTTAAGCAAAATGTAAATCGAAACAGTAACAATTTAGCCTTGGGCAAGGCTAAATATTGGGTTGCCTCCCAAAAGCGCCTTTCTTTAACGTCTTCGGCTAGACATTGCTGGAACTAATTCTCCAAGCTAGGAATGGCCACTTGAGATTCCTCATTTCCTTGATCCAGAGTGTTTTCATAGAATGGTTTGAGGCGATGTCCATTGACTTTGAAAATTTTGTCAGTCTCCAAACTCTGAATTTCAACTGCACCATAAGCAAAAACATTAGTAACAACAAAGGGTCCTATCCATCTGGACCTTAATTTTCCTGGAAATAATTTCAAACGTGAATGAAATAATAAAACTTTTTGCCCAATTCGAAATTCTTTCCTAGAAATCATTTTATCGTGGAACCTTTTTGTTTTCTCTTTATAAATTCGTGAGCTCTCATATGCCTCATTTCGTAACTCTTCCAACTCCTGCAACTCTAACTTACGATGTCCACCTGCTGCTGTTAACGCCATGTTGCAACGTTTGATGGCCCAAAATGCTTTATGCTCCAACTCTACGGGTAAATGACATGGTTTTCCGTATACCAATCGATATGGTGACATACCGATGGGTGTCTTGTAGGCAGTCCGATAAGCCCAAAGAGCATCTTCTAGCTTCAAACTCCAGTCTTTCCTGGTTAAATTGACTGTCTTTTCCAGTATAGACTTCACCTCTCTATTTGAAATCTCAGCTTGTCCACTTGTCTGAGGGTGGTAAGCAGTTGATAAACAACGTGTGACTCCATATTTCTTTAGCAGCGCATCCAAGATTTTGTTACAAAAATGCGTCCCTCTGTCACTTATAAGCACTCGTGGGGTGCCAAACCTGCAAAATATATTTTTTTTGACAAAATTCACCACAGTTTTGGCATCATCAGTCCTTGTGGCTTTAGCCTCAACCCATTTAGAAACATAATCTACTGCAAGTAAAATATAAGAATTGCCAAAAGAAGAAGGGAAAGGGCCCATGAAATCAATACCCCACACATCAAATATTTCACAAATTAATATGGATGTGAGTGGCATTTGGTCTTTGGGTCCCACGTTACCTGTTCTTTGACACCTGTCACAGGATTTACAGTATAAATATGCATCTCTAAATAAACTAGGCCAAAACAAACCGCATTGCAAAACCTTTCGAGCTGTTCTTTTGGGACCAAAATGACCTCCACATGCCTCAGAATGACAGAAATCCAAGACGGACTGTATCTCATCATCAAGAATACAACGTCGAATAATCTGATCGGAGCAATATTTCCATAAATATGGTTCATCCCAAGCGTAGTATTTGGCATCTCTCTTCAATTTGTCTTTCTCAAACCTGGAAAAATCGGTAGGAATGGCACCTGTAACCAAGAAATTCACAATATCAGCATACCAGGGGCTTAAAGTTTGGACAACAAATAAATGTTCATCTGGAAAATCATCGTTTATAGGCAATGCTTCCTTATTCAGCAACAGTCTACTGAGGTGATCAGCCACTAAATTTTCAGACCCCTTCCTGTCTCTAATTTCAAGATTAAATTCTTGCATTAAGAGGATCCATCGAATAAGACGGGGTTTGGCTTCTTTCTTCTTCAATAAATACTTTAATGCTGCATGATCAGAAAAAACAACTACTTTAGTACCCAATAAATATTGCCTAAATTTTTCCAGAGCAAAAATAATGGATAAGAGTTCTTTTTCCGTAGTAGAGTAGTTGCTTTGCGCATTATCCAATGTTCTTGAAGCATAATAAATCACATGAGGATTTTTCTCAATTTTTTGGCCAAGAACAGCTCCAATGGCATGGTTACTTGCATCACACATGATCTCAAAGGGGTAGTCCCAATTGGGTGGCTGAATTATAGGCGAAGAAACCAGCCTACTCTTCAGCTCATCAAATGCCTCTTTGCATGCTTGATCAAATTCAAAGTCCACATCCTTTTGCAATAATCTGCACAATGGTTGGGTGATTTTGGAGAAGTCTTTTATAAAGCGCCTGTAAAAACCTGCATGTCCAAGAAAAGAACGAACTTCCCGCACACTTGCAGGGTAAGGTAGAGATTGAATAACATCAGTTTTAGCCTTGTCTACTTCTATTCCTTTTGAAGACACTATATGACCCAAAATCAACCCTTGATCTACCATGAAATGGCATTTTTCATAATTAAGAACCAGATTAGACTCTAAACATCTCTTCAAAATCTTAATTAAATTAGATAGACATTCATGGAATGAGTTACCATAAACTGTAAAATCATCCATAAACACCTCTATTATTTTCTCAACATAATCTGAAAAAATGCTTACCATACAACGTTGGAAAGTCGCTGGAGCATTGCAAAGTCCAAACGGCATCCGTCGGTAAGCAAATGTGCCAAAGGGACAGGTGAAGGTTGTCTTTTCCTGATCCTCGGGTGCCACCGGTATTTGATAAAAACCTGTGTAACCATCAAGACAACAATAGTAAGATTTTCCAGCGAGTCTTTCCAACATTTGATCAATGAAAGGAAGTGGAAAATGATCTTTTCTAGTAGAGGTATTCAACTTCCTGTAGTCTATACAAACCCTCCACCCATTCTGGACTCGGGTGGGCACCATCTCGCCATTTTCATTCTCCACAATTGTAATTCCCGTCCTTTTGGGTACAACTTGGACCGGACTCACCCAATTGCTGTCCGAAATAGGGTATATAACTCCTGCATCCAGCATTTTTTGGATTTCCTTTTTAACTACTTCCATCATTGGTGGGTTTAAACGTCTTTGGCCTTGTCTGCTGGGTTTGATATCCTCTTCCAAATGAATTCTGTGCATGCACGTGGAGGGACTTATGCCGGTGATGTCAGCTATAGTCCATCCAATGGCTTGTTTATGCTCTTTCAATGCTTGGATCAACAACTTTTCTTCCTTAGAAGTTAGCTTATTGGAAATAATCACTGGCAGTGTTTTCTCTTCTCCCAAATAGGCATACTTCAAATGATTGGGTAGTACCTTAAGCTCCAATGTCGGTGCCTGCAAAACAGATGGTAAAAGTTTGTGGTCAGTGCTAGTTAAATTCAAAGGATTATATGCATTTACTACTGGTTTCAAAGCCTCCAACTCCAATACTATTTCTTCTAGCTCTTTTTCAAGAGGCAACTCCTCTCCCACTGCATCAAAGCTGTCCCTGTGAACACTTTCATTCAAAGCAACTTGTAACTTGTCAGTTCTATCCATTTCAAACACATTTTGAGTCAAAGGTTCAATAACATCAATTCCACAAATAGAAGACATCTCACATGGATATTTCATAGCATCATACACATTGAATTGAACTGTTTCACCATCAAATTCCATAGTGAGAGTACCTTTGTAAACATCAATTTTTGTCCGAGCTGTTTGAAGGAATGGTCTACCTAATAGAATATCAGATGATTCTCCTGAATTTTCGTCATCTTCCATATCAATCACATAAAAATCAGCAGGAAAGATCAGACCATTAACCTGAACTAACACATCTTCTAACAATCCCTCAGGGTAAACAATGGACCTATTTGCTAATTGAATGACTATTCCTGTTTCTTCTAAAGATCCAGCATTTAAAGAGGAATAAATGGACTTGGGCATGACATTTATAGACGCACCTAAATCACACATGGCTCTTTTAATGCTTAAATTACCAATTTTGCAGGATATAGCAAACATACCTTTATCCTTGCATTTTTGAGGCATTTTTCTTTGAATAACAGCAGAAACATTTTCATTGACAGTAATTTTCTCATAACCAATCTGTTTCTTCTTGTTAGTACAAAGTTCCTTGAGAAATTTCGCATATCTTGGTATTTGTTTGATAGCATCAATTAAAGGAATGTTTACCTCAACCTTGCGAAAAGTTTCAAAGATGTCTTTCTCCTCTTTCTCCTTCTTTGATTTGGTTAACCTGTCAGGGAATGGGGGCTGTATAACTAAAACAGGGGGCTGTTTTGAATTATTACCTGTGGGCTGTTTTGTTTGCTCAATTTCTGCCTCTTTCTCTACCTCTTTTGCCTTCTTCTGATTATCCTCCTTGGGCAAGGGTAGTTCTAGCTCTTTTCCACTTCTTAGAACAATGGCACTTGCATTTTGCCTCAGATTTTCTATGGTTTGTGATGGCAAACGTCCTTGGGACTCTATTCTGCTCAGAGACATTGCTATTTGACTCATCTGTTTTTTCAAGTTTTGAAACCTAGAATCTGTCTTCTCTATATGCTGCTGCAAATCTTTTGTGTTAGTTGCTAAAGAATGAACAACATCCTCAAGAGACATACCTTGCTTTGGGGCTGATTGGAATGGCTGTGGTGGTGCTCTTGAAGGGAAGGCTTGCTGTGAATTTTGCTGCCTTGCTCCATAACTGAAGTTGGGATGATCGCGCCATCCTGGATTGTATGTATTTGAATATGGAGCGTATTTTCTTTGGGGTTGTCCACCATATCCTCCCAGTGCATTAACTTGCTCTTGTGCCTCATCTTGAAGTGTGGGGCACATGTCGGTTGTATGTCCAGCATAAGCACAGATTCCACACACTTGTGCTTGAGGAGTCTTACCTGCAGCCATATTTTGCACAAGAAAAGTGAGATTTTTAATTGTTTCTTCAAGGGAAGAAGATTGTATCTCATTTACTCGTCTTGGAGGGTCTTGATAATGCCCAAACTGTTGGGACGTTGCAGCCATGTTTTGGATCAATTCCCGTGCTTGAGTTGGAGTTTTGTTGTTGAGACTTCCTCCACTCGCTGCATCAATCATTTTCCTTTCCATACTCAACATTCCCTCGTAAAAGTACTGAATAAGGGACTGCTCAGTTATACCATGTTGAGGACAGCTTACACATAATCTTTTAAACCTCTCCCAGTAGTCATGAAGTGACTCTACATCTTTTTGTCGAATCCCACTGATTTCCCTGCGAATTATAGCAGCTCTAGATGCAGGAAAAAATTTATCTAAAAATATTCTTACCATATCAGTCCAAGTGGTGATAGTTCCAGATGGTAAATTCAGCAACCAGTCTTTTGCTGAGTCGGTGAAGGAGAAAGGAAAGGCCCTCAATTTCACTTGCTCCTCGGTAACTCCATGTGGCTTCATTCCTGAACAAACAACATGAAATTCTTTAAGATGCTTATGAGGATCTTCATTTTCCAAACCTCTAAAAGTGGGCAGCAGATGAATCAATCCAGATTTCAGCTCAAAAGTAGCGTCTATTGCTGGATATGTAATGCACAGCGGTTGCTGATTCAATGGTGGCTCGTGTAACTCTCTCAAGGTTTTTTCCGCCATCTTTTCTTCTTCTATTTCAGCTGGATATTCAGTAAAATCAGCTACCTCTTCTTCTTGTTGCTGTTTGGAGAAAGTTCCAGTAAATGCTTTGCGTATTCTTGTCTCCTTCCTCAATCTCCGGGCTGTTTTCTCGATTTCAGAATCGAACAATAATTCTTCTGGAATTTCAGACCTGGTCATTCACAAATTAAATCAAGTTAGACTAGTCCCCGGCAACGGCGCCAAAATTTGATGGGTGTCGAAACCACCAAAAATAAAAACCTAACTTTTTCCCAATAAATAAATTACAAATAGGGTAAGAAAGGGTCGAATCCACAGAGACTAGCACTGAAGTAATATAAAACAACCAGATTTTTAACAATAAAAATAAATGGGGGGATTTAATAAATTGAAAGTAAATTGATGAAATAAGATAAACGAATCAGAAATTAATTAAGAGGAAAATTCAATGGGTGGTAATTCCAGTTAAAGATATTCGCAACACAGGATTTATTCAACTGATCATAGATCAAGAAATAATTCTAAGAAAATCAAAAAATGGGTCAGTTATAGCCGTCGGCATCGCGCTCTCGACCTAATCTTTCTGTATTAATGAATTAATCAAGTAAGACTGTAATTAATTCCTAACCAATAGACAACCCTTAACAAGCGCAAGAATTTAATCTATTGACAGCATTAGGAAGTAGAAAAACCCGACCTAAGCCAACCAATCTACAAGCGAGATCGATTTAGACCAAATCATGCATTCACTCAATCTAACAACCCTTGCAAAGAAGCTAAATTGATTGCTACTTGTTATTGAATCTACCAAACAATTACGGATTTGATATCTCCAATTAGCAATATGTTATTTAATCAAATGAACAACGGCGCCTCATTGAACATGCAACAAATAACAATTGAGAAGAAATTTCTCTAAACTATAGTAAATAACATGAACATCAAATGAAATTATAGAACAAGAAGTAAGCATAACAATCTCACAATGAAATAAATCCTGGTTTTGAATTAATCTTTAACTGAAAACAATATTCTAGCCACTCATGGCCATAGAAATCTCACAAAATAAAAAGTAGAAGATGAGAAAGAATCCCCTGCTACAGTATTTTCGTCCAAAAAACGCAGAAGAGAAGCCCCTCAAACCTAAGAAGAACTCTTCTTAAATAACAAAAAAAAAACAGGAAATAAATCCCACAAACTAGGAAATTTAAAAGATAATTCCTAAAGGGGTTTTAAATCCCTCAAATCACTCCCCTTTTTACTCCTAAAATAAAGTCTTAAAACTCCTAAATACCAGCTAGGGTCTTTGTGGCGGCTAGGTTAAATTCGTGCATATTAATCATGAAAAAAAACGCTGTCCACTGTCACTTCCCTTGGGCAACTCTCTTGGGCAACTTGGGCAAGGGAACTGGGCAAGGCTACTTCCTGCCTTGGGCAATTGAGCATTTCCCTTGGGCAAGGCTTCCTTCCGAATTTCCAACTTATCAGCTCCATTGCTTCAATTCTTCCTTGAAAATCTATGCTTCTCCAGATCATCAACAATAAGCCCCAAAAATGTAACTTTCTCAAAATCCACTCCTACAGTCAGAAAAATAAACAAACAAATGAAAAGTACCTTAAACTGACTTAAAAGAGTACAAAATATTAAGCAAAATACCATCAAATAAGTGCTCATTTAACATCTTAACAGCCATCGATAATGAGTCTTCAAATTCGGGTATATTTTAGTACTACATGGATGCATCACATAACTGCTACTATATACCTCAATCAAAATATTTTTCTTTAACTCTTCATCAGTGGGTACACATAGTCTTCCTCTGAAGTATAAGCTATCATCTGGAGCTAAAGTGAACTCAGTATCCCTACTCTCACTGATATCCATCACAGCCTTAGCCAACCTCGCATCATGTAGTTGTATGGCTTTTACGTTGTAACAAGTCTGGCTTGAGTTGTAATTCAGCTAGAAGAGCTCCATCAGCCGTTAGGGATAATCTCACACTCATAGCTCTTAACGTTGTTATATAACATCACTCAGTTACCATTTGTATTATATGGAAGGTAAACATATAAAATATTTAATTAACTTATTACCTGCCATATGCTTCGTACTGAGCGCATTAGCTACCACATTAACTTTACCCGGATAGTAGTCAATGTAACAGTCATAGTCTTTAATCAACTCCAGCTAATGCCTCTTCCTTAAGTTAAGTTCCTTCTGTGTCGACAAGTATTTCAAACTCTTATGGTCGGTGAAGATAAAATATTTCTCACCAAAAAGATAATACCTCTAAATTTTCAATGCAAATATAATCACTGTCAACTCCAAATCAGGAGTGGGATAATTCATCTCATATGTCTTTAGCTGCCTGGGATCATAAGCAACCACTTTACCCTCCTACATCAAAATACAACCTAACCCATTTGTGAAAGCGTCGCTATAAATCACAAAATATTTTTTTGACACTGGCTGGGTCATCTCATATGTCTTTAGCTGCCTGGGATCATAAGCAACCACTTTACCCTCCTACATCAAAATACAACCTAACCCATTTGTGAAAGCGTCGCTATAAATCACAAAATCTTTTTTTGACACTGGCTGGGTCAAAATGGGTGCTTCTGTCAATATCTTCTTTAATTGCTCAAAACTTTCTTGACATTTCTCTAACCATACAAATCTAGTATTCTTCTGAAGTAATCGGGTCAAAGGAGTAGCAATGGTAGAAAATCCCTTTACAAACCTTTTGTAATAACCAGCCAGACCCAGAAAACTTTTGATTTCTATTATATTTCCAGGGATCTTCCACTCTAATATCACCTGTACTTTCTTGGAATCCACTGATATTTCCTGTGTAGACACCATATATCCCAAAAACGTAACTTTTTGAAGCCAAAACTCACACTTACAGAGCTTTGCATATAGTTGCCAATCCCTCAAAATCTGAAGTACTATCCTGAGATATTTGTCATGTCCTTCAGGAGTCTTTGAATACACCAAAATATCATCTATGAAGACTACCATAAACTGGTCTAGGTATGGGTGAAAAATCCAGCTTATGAGATCCATAAAAGCCGCTAGTGTATTTGTCAATCCAAACGGCATCATTAGGAACTCATAGTATCCATATCTGGTATGGAAAGTTATTTTTTACACATCAGCCTCCTTAACTCCCAATTAATAGAATTCCGATTGCAAATCAATCTTAAAGAGCATCTCTGCACCCTTCAGCTGGTCAAATAAGCCATCAATGCGAGGCAGTGGATATTTATTCTTGATAGTAACCTTATTTAACTGCCTATAATCGATGCATAACTGCAGAAATCCATCCTTCTTTTTTACAAATAGTACTGGTGCACCCCAAGACAAAATACTAAGCCTAATAAATCCTTTTTCTAATAGCTCCGATAACTAAACCTTGAGTTCTTTCAACTTAGTAAATGGAGCTATAGAGATAGGTGCAGTACCAGGCATCACCTTAATAGCGAATTATACCTCTCTGTATGGTGGTAAACCAAGCAATTCATCCGAAAAAATATTTGAGAAGTCACAAACTGTAGGAATGTCACTGATACACAGTCTCTCCTTCCCAATGTCAATCACATAAGTTAAATAGGTCGTACACCCTCTTCTTATCAACCGGTGTGCTGCAGTAGCTGAAATCACTTTTAATAAGAAATCTAACCGTTTCCCATCTGACTATTCACCTCGAAAAGTACTATTCATGTGATCAACAATTCCTAAGGTATTACATTGTGTGTAACCATATGGTGTTAATTTATATACATATAACAGAAAATTTTGGTTTATTTTTACAATAAAATGCCAATAAAAAATTTAAAACGTACAACAAAAAATTTTTACAATAATTTTTTAATTATTATAAAATGCTGCCTCTGCATTATGATACTAAGAATAAACTTTATAATCAAGCCAAAAAAGTCAAAATGTTCTGCCAAGAAAAATGTAATTCATATTGTTGAAAAAGAATAAACAATTAGCAATCAACAATCACAATAGAATTAAACAGAATATGAAAAATGAATCATAAATACACAGTTAAGCTCATATTGATATTTAATTTCTTTCTAATTTAAGTGTGGAAGAAGCCCAAATATATTTCGATCGAAATGATAAAACTAGCAGCCAAATAAAGAAATCATTGTCATTTTGTGAAAATTAAGGTAATGAAGTTAAGAAAGGGAGTAAGAGCAATAATGTAATATATAGTTCCCTGCAAAATCACACTAACACTTTTCAGGTTTCTCTTAAAACACCAAAATTGCACAAACATAAGACAGTTACAAAATTTAACTAAATAAAACAAGACCCAAAGTCAGCTCGTCTCATGTTCTTCCCTAAACTTTGGCATGGATAGCTGCAACCCCAATGATACTTTTACGCTTAATCATTATAAAGTCTAAATATTTAATCTTAAAAGAAATTCCATGATTGAAGCAGTGATAGAGAAACAACTTCACTTAAATCCTAGATAATTTATACCAAAAGCAAAGTATATATCAGCAAATTTAAAACAAAAATAGCTTAAAGTTGCCATCATGAGCAGTAAAGAGGGCTTTTTTTAAAAGCAAAAAAAATTACTTAGAACCAAAAAAGCAAAGATAAAGGAAGAGAAAGTACCAAAGAGATTCAATGGCGATGCGACGGTTATCAAAGTAATCGAGAATCTCACCTTTTCACATCCTTAAAACACCTCCTAGTTCTCATCCATTACCAACAATAACATCAAAATCATCACTTTCAAGTTTATGCCATTGCCTCCGAGTATGCAACGCCATCGTGGAACACAAGTCAAGATTTAAGGAAGAGAAAGGATAAGTCGGATGTTGAAGGCCGATTTCAGATCTCTGCTCAGGGATCTCTGAGGGAGAAAACACAGATCTCCAAGTTAATTAGAACTAAAATTGAATATTTAGATCTCTATCCATCAATGTTATTAAAATCGGATTAGACCATCTGATTGGACCAGTTTAATCGTGAACCGACAGCCTATCCGATTGGTTCAATGCTTAAAAATTGGACTTGCTAAAAATCTAAAGAAACCAGTATGAACCGTCCAAAAATAAGTGAAAATCAACCTGAAACCGGATAAAATGGGGTGAAAACCAGGAAAAATCGGTTTGAATCAGAAAAACCATTTTTTGTCCAAAATATATATGCAATATTATTTTTTGTTGGAAAAAATAAAATATAAATATAAATAATAAATAATTAAAATTTAAACAATTTTAATGAATTCTTTATAAATAAAATAAAAATTATAAATTATAATTGATGAATATTTTTGAATATTTACAATTTTTTTACTATATCTATTTTAAATTTTTGTTATAAATATTGAATAACTTGAAAATATTGTTTTATGATTAATGTTTGAGATAAATGTATTTTTTAAAGTATTTTTTATTTTTTATATAGTTATATTCTCATAATATTTATAAAAAAATTTAAAAATAATATTATTTTGAAAAAAATAAAAAATTCAGTTGAAGCCTATCGAATCGATCGAATCAATAATCATTTGTCTCTCAGGTTTTTTATCTTGTCCGATTTTAAAAATATTGCTATCCATGCACACCGATAAACAAATTAAACTAAAAAGAAATCACCTAAGATAGAGAGAATAGAAGATCGTCGAAGAAGAAAAAATATGCCGCTAAAGGTGGAATGAGGGGCAGTTTTTATTGAAGTAAAAAAAATTTGTATTTTTGAAAAAAAAATAAAAAATAAGATTTTGAAAAAAAATATAGGGGAAAGGGTTGTATTTTTTTGAAAAAAAGGGAAAAAATCAGGCACTTGTGGTAATTTGCTCAAATTTAAATTAGTCTGATAAGTTAACTCAATTTCATTGGCTTCGAACTTTCAAACCACAATCCGACAACCAGCCCTAATTATTAGGAAGACTTCCAAGCCTTGACTTAGACTTGCAATGTGGGAAGAGATTAATATCCACATTTTTTATTCTTCAAAAGGTGCCCATGATGATTAAAAAAATAATAACTTTAAGAAGCTAAAAAATTTGTGTTCTTTTAATTATTCAACTTAAACCTTACGTTTGCCCAATGTGCTTACTCAAAGTCATAAATAAATTTTAAGTAGAATCTACTGCACAAAAAAAAAAAAAAAGAGGGAGGAAAAAAGAAAAGAAAAATATTCTACACGCTTCATTCTTGTGCGTTGATTTAAATATATAGTACGTGAACTTTAATTTTTAATCAAGTAGTTAACGTACTAATTAATTAATTAATTAATTAAAAGCCAAAGTTTAAAATAAACTCAGCGGTTCAATAGAAAAAAAAGAAATCAATTACGGTATATGAATCAACCAATTGAATTTTGTGATCCGGTCAATCCAGGAGCAGTTGAATACTTTTATTTAAAAAGAATGCATCATTTTTATGTGCAAATTTACATATTTTTTCTTTTTTTTTTTAAAAAAAAAATTCTCCTATGTCTCTTATAGTTACAAATACTAATTGCAGTTGTTATAGTAGAATATATAGAATTGTTTTATTTTGTATAATTTTATATTTGAATTTAATTATTTTAATATTAATTTTTATTAAATATGAATGTTAACAATAATATTATTATATGTATTATTTTTTGATTTTATATTATGTTCAAATTTGTTTCGGTCCTGGTCGAATATCTGACCCCTAATTTTTTACATTCACCTATTCTTTCTCCTGGCTGGGTTTAAAATGTTGTTAAAAATAGTTATATGCATATAGTTTTGATAATTTGAATTTTTTAAAGGGACAGCAAAATTCGGATAAAGTATAACATATGGGAGGAATTGAAGCTGGCCCTACTGGAAAACTGGAACGTTGCCCAAGTATATAGTCAAGCCATCCAAATAATAATACAGGTAACTGTGAGGTTTAATATGACTATTTCACATGATATTGATGGAGGCAATATTGAGGAAAAATCTATTGTGAGTTTCAATTATTCAGATAATTTAGAATGAAATATTGATACTGAATAAAAATTTGTCCTCTCTCTTCATCCAATTAACACCACTCAATTACCTTAGCAATCCACGCTAGAACCGTCAAACGGGTTCAGAACCAAACTTCCTCGAGTCCTTCCATTATTATACATATGATTCCCTATTCAAATAATTCATTTAGAATAATTCTTTTGCTTAACGCAAGCATGTTTCTTGCTTTCTTGCTCTTCACTTGTTGTATAGTGCCCTTCTCCGCTGAGGATCTATCCAATTATTTACCTACTGATAATGTTGCTATTGATTGTTCTCCACCAGATCCATCACCTTATTTCTCATCAGATTCTGGTAACATTAAAGTTGGGCTAAACTCTTCAACAGTATCCAGAATCTATGCCCTGCATCCTGATAACCGTAAGAGACCAGGAAGACCTAAAATTTCTGCTTGCTCATTCAGAGAACAGTTCACTTACACATTCTCTGTATCCGTTGGTCCCAAATTCATTCGACTTTACTTCGTACCAGTATTATATTCAGGCCTAAATTTATCAAAGGCATTGTTCTCTGTCAGTGCTGGTGGGTTCACTCTTCTTAACACCTCCGAAACCTCGTATTCTAAGTTCAATTCTGAGAGTCCTGTGATCAGAGAATTCAGCGTCAATTCAGAAGGCCGGACACTGAACGTTACTTTGACTCCATCACCAAAAATTTCAGGTGCCTATGCTTTTGTCAACAAGATTGAGATAGTCTCCATGCCTTCAAAGCTTACATCCAAGAAAATGTTGCACTTCCCCTCATTGGCAATCGTTCTCGTTTTTATATGCAAAGCTCTACAGCCACGGAGACCATGTATCGTATTAACATTGGCGGTAATTCTATCTTTCCACCCGAAGATAGTGGCATGTTTCGTCTCTGGAGCAGCGAGATGTATTATTTAATGAGTGATGAAGGTGAAACAAAGCAGTATTGAGTCCCAAGTTGATGTCAAACAAGAATTTGCAGCTCCAATCCAAGTTTATGCCTCTGCTAGGACAGTTGAAGATTCATCTGCAAGTAATTACAGTGCTAGATGGTCATTTCCCGTTGAGTCTGGGTTTTATTACCTTGTTAGACTCCATTTTTGCGAGATTTCAAGAGAAATTAAGCTGGATAATGAACGGGTTTTCCAGGTTTACATCAATAATCAAACTATTGAAGATCATGCCGATGTTTTTAATTGGAGTCATGGGTCTGGAATTCCCATTTACAGAGACTACATAGTCAACTTTTCCAGACAAGGCGAAGGCATAAAGGATTTATCAGTTTCCATGAGAAGTTGTAATGGTTCCTTGGCCGGTCCGATTTTAAATGGTTTGGAAGTTTTAAAGCTGTCTGATCTCTCAAAGAATCTTGCGGGGCGGTATCCATTTGGAGTAAGAATTCATCCGAATTTGAATTACTTTGAAAATAATGTTCAAAATCATCAGGTTGTTATATTAACTGTGTTTGCAACTTTTACCTTTTGGATTTTCGTGGCAATAAGTATTTTTAGCACCCTTTATGTGCTACTCTTAAATTGTAAAAATACTCCTAAGCAAGTGCTACCATCCAGCCATTGTCGTATCTTCTCAATTGCTGAAATAAAGTCAGCAACCAGCAATTTTTCGGACGCATTACTGATTGGCTCTGGTGGATTTGGGATAGTTTATAAAGGATCCATAGATTGTGGCACCACGAATGTTGCTATAAAGCGTGCCAAGCCAAATTCACACCAAGGTCTAAAGGAGTTCGAAACCGAAATCTCCATGCTTTCAAAGCTTAGGCACTGCCATCTGGTGTCTTTGATTGGGTATGCCATGGAAGACGAAGAAATGGTACTTGTTTATGAATATATGGCTCAAGGTACGCTTCGTGATCATCTCTACAAGACCCAGAAATCTCAAATCCCATGGAAGCAGAGGCTAAAGATATGCATTGGTGCAGCCCGAGGACTGCATTACCTGCACACAGGCACGAAGAACACTATCATTCACCGGGATATCAAAAGTTCCAACATATTGTTGGATGATAATTTGGTGGCAAAAGTGTCAGATTTTGGGTTATCAAAAGTAGGCCATTGTGCAATGGTAGAATCCAAGATCAATCCTGTTTCGACGATGGTCAAGGGTACTTTTGGTTACCTGGATCCTGAATATTTTCGACGTCAAAAACTGACAGAAAAATCAGACGTGTACTCATTTGGAGTGGTATTATTTGAAGTTTTATGTGCTAGGCCTGCAGTGATGACAATAGGAGAAATTGAAGAGGAAGAGTATGAGAAGGTGAATTTGGCAGAGTGGGCTTTAAATTCTTATCGGAATGGAAATGTTGATCAAATAATAGATCCATATCTGAATGGACAGATTGCACCTGAATGCTTCAATACTTTCATTGAGATAGCAATCAAGTGTTTGGGTGAGAGGGGAAGCGAAAGGCCATCTATGGGAAATTTATTGGGAATTTGGAGCTAGCAATTCAGCAGCAAATTGCTTCTGATTTGCAAGAATGCACAGCTGGAGAAGAGGGTGATAAAGCGACAAATAGCAATGGCGATGTTTCCTTAATGATCGATAATGGAAAACGCAGTTGCTTCCATAATTCTGATCAAACCCCAGGTGTGGAGTTTTCTGAGATTATGTTCCCTATTGGACGTTAGCAGAGTGATGTTTTCATATTAATTACTACGTTTGTGTGAAGTAATAAAAACCATATATATTCTTTGCTAACACTTACCCACTGCATGATACAAACACACACATATATATACATTGTGACCAAATCATCGCCTGCTTTAATAAGAATCACTTGTATTATTGAAAATAATGTTAATTTAAAATTATACAATAAATCAAAACAAGGCAAAGTATAAGAAAATTTCCTGCTATGAGTATTCAGCTTCTACAATTATTTTTTTCCCTCGTGTCTAAATTAAAAACTAATATGTATGATATGTTGTTTTATGCTGAAAATGATGCCTCCATAAGAGCAAATATTACTTAATCTGTGGTACTTGTATGGTAATCGGAGGGATGGATTACATGACCATTGTAATCACGATAGATTAAAAATAAATTTATCATTAATAATACTTGAACTTTTTAATTATTGCAACTAAATTCATTTTAACCATAAAATTATGAATTTTATACCAGCCTAATACTGTAACAAATTATATCCGTTTTAAAATATTTTATAATTTATGCCATGTAAAACCTTTTACAATATAATACGAATGATAATATTTTATAAATAATTCTAATGATAATATTTTTAAAAAAGTAGAATAAAAATTTCCGTTATAGAATCGGAGATGAGAATGGAGAATGAAGTATCCGTTCAGCAGGGATCCTCTCCCCACAAAAAATATTTTTTTAATTTTAAAATATAATATTTTATAAATAATTTAAATTTAAATTAAAATATAATTTAATTTTATAATTATTAAGTTTTAAATTATACTTAATTTTAAATTTATAAATGATTAAAATTTATATTAATTCAAAATAATGATTGATTTTAATTTTTTTATTTATAAGTTATATTTTAATTTTAATTATTTATAAAATATTATATTTTAAAATTAAAAAAATAATTTTTCCGGAAATGGAGATGGAAGGATTTTCTTTTCGTTATAGAATCGGAGCAGGAACAGAAAATTTTCTATCCCAATAGAGCAGTGACTGGGGGTGCAATCCCACCCGCCGTCCGTGAGCACCCCTCAAATGCCATTAAGTTTTAGGTCCCAGTGCCCCTGTAGAAAGAACAGCAATGTTTCCTCGCAACCATATAGAACGGCAAAAGGCCCTTCAGTTGAGGGATACATGTGCGAATATATGGCTAATTGAAAAACAGAGAAAAGGGCTATTGCGATTTCTTTTTATTTAAAAGGAAGAGATGCTATTTGCTTCCTTAACTTTTCAGGTTCGTTGAACTTGGACACCTGAGCAGTTAGCCACTTGCATAAGACCGGGTGATAGTTTTCAAATTTCAGGCTGCACTTCCCTGTGCCCATACATACCATCACTTTATGCACTTCTTCTTGAACCCGACCCTCATAAAAATTGTTTCACTTTGGATCCTTTAGACAACTTTGCAGTTACCCTAAAAAAATATATATAAATCCATTAATAGTAAATTAACGGTTAATTAATATTTAAAAATTTAAATTATAATTATAAAAAAATATACATATTATAATTGAATTTATCAAATTAATTAATCATAAAAATTAATTTAATTTTAAATTAATTTTATAATTAATCATACTTTCTGTTTTTTACCCACCTCTTATGAAGTTAAATCGCATTTTTATAAATTAGATTGATGTACTGGACTACCCTTATCCAATTGAACAAATTCAATCTTTAAAGGACAGCTGTCTTGTTTGTACGGACCGAATGTACGCTTGAGAAACAGCGAACCCCCACCTTTTCCGATTTAAATCTCCAGAGAGATGAAAGGTACCTAAGATATTTTTCTCTCTCTGCTCGCCAACTTGTATGACAAGCGAGCCATGCTACGCGTATTTTCATTCTTGGAATCAGATCTTCTCATCCTATTCTCCCACTGATGACCGTAGGTTTCATCGATGTATTTTATCGATTATTTCTGTACTTCCATGGCTATTGTTCATTTATTGCTGATATACAGTCACGTTTTTAACTGCACTGCATCTTCTGCTGTTTCGCTTTTGACAGTGCCCGTTTTTCTGATTTATCTCTTCTTGATTTCTTGTTTGTTTTGCAGTTTGTGTTTTGTTCATAGCTTCCTGTTTTTGTGTCCGATTGTCTAACTGGAATTGGTGGAGAAAATTTTATGATTCGCGCCGGTTTTCTTTGAGCCGCCAGGTTTGTTGAATATTTCCGCGCTTTTTTTTTTGGCTTTATTGATAATACCTTGTTTTGTTGATTATGCAGTGATTTTCTTTCTTATGTGTTTTTTTATTTTATTCTTTCCAGTATTTTGCGGGATGGTGCACGATTTATATCTGAATTTTGCTTATCACGTTGCTCAGGAAATGAAATTAGATTTTCTGATTAATGTTAAATAAAAGGAATAGTGGTATGTTTAATTTGATTGATTTTCCTTTTTTCATCGTTAAAATAGTGTGCACACATGGGAAGGAATAGTTGTAGGGTTACCAAAATTGAGCAAACTCGGAATAAATCAC